>OX235276.1:58145863-58568033 GCA_944472155.2 Trichobilharzia szidati
CCTGCCTCTGAACTTTCAAGTTCTGGCTTCACCTAGTTTATTCGAGTGTAGTTTGTCGACCCAAGCACTTGTGTGTCTGTCCAGTCAGTGAATATATGTTTCGACTTATTCGTTTTCAAATTAAAATGTTCTCACTACCTAGCACATAAATGTGCAGGGGTTCCAGATTTTTGCTGCGGTGTTAAACCACATTTTAGACTTCATATTGGTGTTGTGATTCGTCTTCTATCGTTAATCGTGTTTGGCATATTGTAAACGTGTAATAGTCAGAAATGGTTCACCAGTGATTTTAGCTAATTTATTTTGGCAGGACTTAGGCTTGCTGAACTGAATTACGAGTAGTGAATTACGAAGATAAACCCCACTTCACACAAGGTTGGGACTATCTAGTAATAGTAATTCTTCAGAAGATTAATATGATTTGTCAAAAGCCTGAGCATAGATAGTGTTCTTTATTGATGATTTTTAATGTTTTGAGGTTCAGGATTCCTAGTATTTTATGAAACTGATATTTTGACTTTAAAGGGTGTTCCGTTCATTTTCTGTTAGTGTGCTGCTTGCATGGGTATTTTAAACACACAAGTTGCTGTTTTTTCTCACGGAAAGTTTAATTATCAAAACTTTTATCTTCTTTTTAGGTAACCATGAATGTCGATGGCCCTCCACCTCCTGAGGATTCTGCACGTGTCCCACTCCCTACAGCTGGTGGTTGGGCAACTGGAATGAAACCACTGACCGGTATTGCAGTTGGCCGTGGTATGCCTCTCGCCACACCTGCCGCAGCTATTGCTCCTATCCCGCCTGCTGGTTTAGGTGGGCCAGTGTGGGGAGTTGGGGCACCAGCACCAGGTCTGATGCAGCCTCGCGCCCTCCCAGGAATGCCACCGCCCCCACCTCCTCCAGCAGGTGCACCTCCAGCTGCTGCTTTTGGTCGCGGAATGCCACCAGTGACTGTCGGACGAGGATATCCACCTCCACCACCACCTCCTCCTGGGTACCGATGATTCAATCGGATTACGGACATTTGTTATAGATAATTAATCTATTATCACCACTGAAAACTTTTGTTAAGGCATTTATTTGTTTCAGTATACTTTTACACAGATTTTGGTGTCTCTGTTCTCATTTAAGCAATGCATACTTTGAGTAATTTCACATTTCGTACCAAGGCCTTCCATTTGTAAAACTGTATTCGTGGGTACCAAGATGCCAGCGACACGGAGTTAGGGTTATGCGTCTCAGTATGTCAAAAATCCATTAAGATGGCGGGTAGATTTTGAGGCAATAAGGACCAAAGAGTGCTGAGTTCTGCATTTAACGTTATGTTTTAAAACTATTTAATTGGTGTCCACGACGAAGGTAGTGAGATGATATCCTTTGTGGTGTTCCCCCCCAGAAAACCGTAGTCTCTATTCCATCTGCTTCCTCTGACTACTGTCTGCTTCTGTCAAAAGTGTTTAAGTATCACTGCCTTCTTTCACTCGTTACTTAGAATTCTTTATGAAACAAACTCCTTTGCAGAGACGAGACTCATTTTACAATAACGTATATTAAACAGCTACCGGAAATTCGTGTATAGACTAGCTTATCGGGGCTACTTATCTACGAGTCACAGTCAGATTCTCATTCATCTAACGAGGAAAAGCAAGGTGATTCACTAATTTCGAGATCTACTTGTAGTTACATGTGAATGTAGGTATTAGTAGTTGTATATCAGTGGGGTTCTGAAGTCCCACATCAGTAAAATAGATTTGTGAAGAGGATTGTTGGAACACATGTGACAGGATTTCTGCTTGGGTGAGGTGATTTCTGTAAATGTAGTAACTGTTGATCTGGGGATTGAATTTTCATAGGTAAATAGGTAATTTTGTGGAACAGCTGGGAAAATTTCGACGGTCTTTTCATGATTTGAGCGCGTTAGTGTTGCGAAGCAAAGTGTTCCACTGTCTAATTGGTGCTTGTGACTCAGTGTTCAACGCAATAAACCTCATGAAGATTCGACTGACTAGGAGAAGTATGGCAAATTACAATCTTTAAGAACCCTAAGGAGTGTCATATGCTGCAAAAAACCTAGTAGCAGAAGGTTGAGGCTTTTGACCCATGCAAGCCTTATCCAAAATTTACAGGCAAACCTTGGATGTTTCTAGAAGTTTCATACTGCAATTTGCTTTGCCGCTTATTATAAAGGTTTGTCTTGAAGTTCGTGAATAACCATCTCAAAGGCATCCTGCATACGGAACTACGGGATACATTTAATGATCCGGACTGACATAAATTCTATTCTGCGAAGAAACAACTTCAGTATTTATTTGACAGGATCTGTAGTTTTCTCCATGTTCAGAAAAGCTGAGGGATTTCCAGCGTGCAGTTAGACTCCTATACCAATGTGGTAGTTTGTCATCAGTTGTGTGATCTGGCATAAACAAGTCAACATTTCGAAGATATCTCTCACCAGTCTTTTATGAGTACTGAAGATGGGAATGTATTTCTTCATGAGGTCACTACCGATAAATTCCGCTTGTTGGGCGGTTGAATGCTCACTACTGTGTATGATAGCTTGACAACATTTACCGAGTAAGCTGCCTGTTGGTGGGATCACAATCTAACCTCTTGCATTTATGTACTGGCCAGGGATTTATGTATGTTGTGTGAAGGCTGACGACGACTAAATCTGGTTATACAGAAGGAGGGTTCGAATTCTACATTCATCGCTTGAAAGTAAAGTCCGTTGATTGGAATGCGTGTATTGGGAAGACATGAAAAGATTAGCTGTCTTTGATCATAGGTGTCTGCTTTCTATCTCCCGTGTGAAGTGGTATAAAAAGGTGAGTAATATTGAGGTTAGGCATCGAGTGCTAGGTAAGGAGGGGAAATCAATCGACGAGGCTGTGAAATTACATCGACTGAGATGGTTAGGACATGTTACGTATGCCTAGTCATCGACTTCCTCGACGAGAAATGTTAGATGATGTAGGGTCAGGCTGGAAAAGAGCTAGCGTCGGTCAAACCAAAACATGGCACCAGTCAATGAAATCTACAACAGTTAGCCTAAGCCACGTAGGAAGGTGTAGACTGGCCTCCTGGTTGGGGTCCTCGGGACGGTAAAAACCAATGGTTGGAAACGATTGGTGATATGGCTCAAAATCGTTCTCAATGAATAGCGCAGATGCATCCACTCCTTGTGACTTATGATTTCCAATGAAACTGTTTTGTTCTTCGTTATTACTGATCCTTTGTCTCACACCTCTGTTTACTGTCTCTAATATGCAATTCTTCAACTTTCTTGTCTTGCTTTGTGTGCTACATGGGGTGTGGCGACTTGAACTGCCGCACATATGTGCAAAGTTCTATGTCGAAAACAGACAGTTGGGGGAAGTGCTTCACACAGAACATTGTGAGTTGGTGATGTTGGAAGTGGCCGTGGATATAAGTCTACCCGGAAGCATTTAGTGTCATGGCTAACCTGAAGTTCCTAATCGCTTTAAAACTGATAACTGTCATTTGAAGGAGGACTTAATGCGATTAAAAGGCTGGCTTAAGTGTGACTACTTTGAGACTAGTCACTAAGTTGATGAGATGCGCTACTTCTCTTTTTCATTTATTCCTTATTCTCATCGCATTCTTTTGTAACTTAAGAAATTCCACGATGTGTCAATTCTTTATTAGTTTTCTCTGATTCTATGAATTACTCTACTCAGATAGTTGAGGTATGCGATGTATTCGTTTGCTTAGTAAGCAGATGAATTAGAACTGTCTGACGAAATAATTTTCTCCTATTATCGTTATTTATTCTTTGTGCCAAGTTATTGATGGCGTACGATTTGGTCGCTTAACTACCTAGGTCAGCTACAGTTAGTTTATTCATAATTGAGCTTCAGTCGTTTTGTATTATTCATAGTGGTCATTTGTTGAAGTGGATCAGTTACACTGTGCTGCTTATAGTGAAGAAATCAGGTTGTCATCTGAAATGATGAGGACCAGTCGTATCTGTCAGGAATGCCCACTGCTCCCATTTCTGTTTAATTTCATCATAAATGTACTTATGAACTCATCCCTGACTGACTTCAGCGACTCAGGGATTGACTTGTTACCAGTGTGTAATCTCGTTAACTTAGAATATGCAGGTGATATGGTCCTTATAGGTGAGGTGAAGATGCTGACAGAATGCTGCGTCTTCTGAACACCTTGTGCTGAGTTGCAACCTTCGAATGTTTGGCATACGATTCGCTCCCGACAAATGTAAGATGATGCTAAGGGATCGGACTAAATTAACTCCTAGCGTTAAGATAGAGAGTGAAGTGGTGACTGAGCGTGTTTACCACTTCACTTATTTTATGAGTTGTATCAGCCAGTGCCAACAGGTTGATCGCTGACGAAATCTCACCACGGACACAAAAGGCTTGTGTGTCATTTGCCAACCTACGTCA
Organism: Trichobilharzia szidati; assembly: GCA_944472155.2. Taxonomy (NCBI): domain Eukaryota; kingdom Metazoa; phylum Platyhelminthes; class Trematoda; order Strigeidida; family Schistosomatidae; genus Trichobilharzia; species Trichobilharzia szidati. The sequence goes on from OX235276.1 coordinate 58,150,291, forward strand.
TCTCTGATGATGATGCTGTCAATCAACAGACTCGTGTACTGTTTAGAGCAATTCACTTCGTCCTTTTTTATGGCTGTGAGATACGGATATTGGAGATGGAAAATATGAAAAAGTTAGCTGTCTGCGACGGTTGGTGTCCGCGTGGTATAGTGGAGTGAGTAATATTGAGGTTAGTCATCGATGAGGTGAGGTTGTGAAGCTACATCGATTGAGTTGTCTAGGGCATGTGTTGCACATGCCTAGCCACCGCTTTCGTCGACGGGCAATGTTTACTGGCATAGGATTAGGTTCGAAAGTAGATATGGGTAGTCTAACGAAAAGATGGCACCAGTCTATAAAGTCTTCTACAGTTAGTTTGAGGCGGTCACATCGGGAAGTGTAGACTACCACCTAGTTAGGGTCCTCAGGATGGTAAGGACCAATGTTTGGAGGAAATTGTTGATATGTCTCGAAGTCGTCGTCAATGGCATTTACTCCCTGTGCTCTTCCATACCCTATAAAACTATTATTTTTCCCATATTCCTATTCTGTTTCCCTCACGTTTCACCTGAATGTTATCCTTTCGAATCTCTGTTTTGCTCTCTTGTCTTCCTCTGTATGTACTGCATGGGATGTGTCAGCTCGAACTGCTGCACTTCTTTGGAAAGTTCTGTGTTGAAACCAGTCAGTCAGATAAATTAAACTTTGTTGCTTTTATTGAAGATGCCAGGTTACATGTTTAACAGAACTAAAATACTTAGTTCATCAGATTCACTTGTATGTGTGTGTGTGTGTGTGTGAGCAGAAAGTTAACAAATCAATATATCTATCAGTATGTATATATTATATTAAGTAAATTTGTGTAGTACAAAAACAAAACTTCAGTGACAAAATTTTTTTTCTTCAGTTTAAATAAGTATCACAGGAATTCTTTCAGGCATTTTTATTATTAAGTTATTAAGTATACCACACATTAAATTGGTGTAACCATCCATTTGTTTATACTTCAATCTTTTGAGTACTATTCGTAATAAGAAAGAGTATTTCTTCTCCTAAGAAAACAAAGAAGAAAAGAAAAGGTTAGAGAGTATTTTTTTAAGTTGACTTAAATTCTTAACTTACTTCTTAGATATGTAGCTAATTGTGGGTCATTGGCTTCAAGTGCTAAACTACTCGGTTGTTTCCCGTGAATATCAGTTATAGTTGGACAAGCTCCAGCGCTGATAAGATTTTCACATATACTTCTTCGACGAGTTGCTGCAGCTTTGTGTAGTGCTGTTTGGTTTCTGAAAATATATGCAAAATCATGTCATCATATGTTATGTCATTGCAATGTGTTATTCAATGAATTGACGTACCAGAAAAAGAGTGCTTGTTATGTATATACTGAAGTAACTGATTAGTACTCCACTATGTACTCCTACAATTTCTCTTGATTTCTTTTCCTAGTATAGGAGTGAATACTATTCTCCATACGCCAGGATTTTGTAGTATGAATAAATAGTGTAATAATAATAATAATGGCTTTGGTAAATTTGAATAAGGCATTTAGAAGACAAATTTCGCTAGATGACGGCATCATTTCGTAGTTTCTCCACAACTAACATGGTTAACAATAATAAAAGAAATTCTGCTGACTCTACTTCAAGCTGTATCTAGAAGTTAACCTGCAGTTGCAGTGACACCTATATAGGTAGAACCAATAGAATGTTCCAATGTCGTCGAAAAGAAAATGTTCCAAAATGGTTATTAAAACGTACAGAATATCTCATTGCAATTAATCTGAATAGAAATCCAGCACCATCCATTGCAAAGCACTTATTCATCTCAGGTCACAAAATCAATATTAATGACTCACAATTATTTCACATAATTCTAATTAAAGGTTGTTGAATTTGATGGAAGCCTTTTGGATTAATAACATACAGCCTAAACTGTGTGTACAAAAAACAATAGACTTCAACCTTCGCCTTACATGAACTACTTGACCTATTTAAAAATATGATTGGTCATTAGTATGTACTTTGTTTTTTATATAACTGAGTAATTGTCAGGCATTTTATTTTATTATTATTGTTGACCATGTTAGTAGTAAAGCGATTGTAGAGAAACTACGAAATGAAGATAACATCTCACGAAATTTGTCTTCTAAATGCCTTATTCAAATAATGGCTTTATGTCAAATGGAACTTTCGATGCGTTATGGAGTTTTCAGCGTGTAATACAATATCACATCTAGTTTTCTCTTTACATAGCATACAGGGGGAATAATTGAACAGTGCATTTGCATTGATAATATTGTTCCATAAGAATATGGCTATCGATTTAAAGTTTAAGTGAAAATATTGGTCAGAATAGAATAATGAAAGGAAGAATAAAAAGGGTCATTGACTTAAGTTGGCAGTGTCACGCCTTACACTTTTCTCATCGCATACAATGTGTGCCAAATAAAGTATCGTAGAGTTTTTATACTTAGTCATCCGATCATAGTCTTTTGTAGTTGAGTTGTGTATAGAGAGGATACTTAGGGTCCGACAAGATAATATTAACAACAGTATTAACAAGTTGATTTAGCGACACCCTAGTTGCTCCACTGATAGATTTTAGTGCGCTTTCCAGTGTATCAAAGTCTTTCTTAAGTAACTTAAGATGGATTAAGAGTAGGTGGAACAGTAAAGAAGAATAAGTGGGATACAAGAACTAACAAACTATAACAGTAGAGACAGTGATACCAGATTGTCTTAATTTCCTAACATAGACGGAATATCATCCTAGAAACTAACATGATGTGGGAAGACCAGACATTCAATTTAATTTCAGCTTCAGTGCTATCTATGATAGTAGGATCATGTGAATGAACTAGATCGTGTAAGTCACTGTTGTCTGTATTATTTCTTGTGATTCGAGTGGCTTGTTTATTTGTGAAGCTTTCATTGTCTTTCTGAGCAACAGAATAGACTTCATATCAGGAACACAACCACATCAAAATCATCCGCCTGAGCTACAAATCTCTATTATTTCAGGGTGAAACATAGGGACTCAAACTTGAACTTTGAAGTTGCTGTAGCAGGGGTGTTGCTAGCCTCACACCAAATCTTCTTCTCTTACTGCTGGTTAAACGAGGCTTGGATGTGTGTCAGCCCGGGACTAGACCCTGAACTACGTACGTGTTTGGTATTTATGCTACCACTGGACGACTGACGCATTACTTCAGATAGTGGCCTTAATGTATAACAGCTTAAATATGGCCTTCGCATTTGATAGCATGACGAAGGATGGGAACGATAACAGTTCAATATACAATATTGTAATTAAGATTAAGAATTAAGGGGAAGTGCATCAGTACTAGTGGTGACAAATTCTCAGTCATACCATTTTACACTATTAATTGTCGGTGATCTTATCCTTAACTTCTTCTAAATGAATCCTACTTTACAACGTACACTGCTAGCTGATATCAGTTATTGACCGCTACGCATAGGTCAATTGTGTTCTCTAGACAGTTTTTTTTCACGCGTTTGAAAATGATCTCGATAGTAAATTCATTGATGGTCGACATCATAGAGTTGAATCAGTTCTTGCCTCCCAAACTTTCAGGCAAAATCTTTGTTTTAGGTGACAGAGTTTACAGTCACTTGATTTGATTCCGCTCGTTCGTTAACACTCCCTTGTCAAGTAGATAAGTAGAATTCTAGGTATTTAACAGTTTTCGCTATCCGAGTCGGGATAAAAAAAGCCTGAAAACCTTGTACGGAACCTTGTTAATGTAACGCATAGTCCTGCTGTCAGTCATTGTGTATCAAACGGATTATATATTTCAATATATACACAGACAGTTGGTTGAATGAAAGAAGATATAATGAGAAATACTTACTTTTCATATTCTTGTAGATCCAGTAATTCTGTTGGAACTAGACAAAGTCAATAAATATTTGATTTTAACATTGTTATGTTGCAAAGATAAACTAAAGTATTGAAATATTGATTCCCATTAACAAGAAATAAGTACAAATAATAAGTACATGCTTGTCACTATTTTCAAGTATTTCATTGATTTCATGGTTGACCACAAACTGTCTTCAGTTAGTGAACCGTTGAAAACCGTAGTCTAATCCACTCTAGTCACTCACTACTAACTACATGATGATGTGGCCTGAAGTTTTGGTGGGAAGTAGTGATCCCCAGGATCTACAATGATGAGACAGACTGGCGGTCATGCCATAGATCGCAAATTGGAAGAGGTTAGGATTGATTCTGTCATTGGATTCCGTCCCAATGGCTAAATGGTCAATTAGCTCGCCCGTGTAACCTGAAGGCTCCGGGTTCGAACCTTGGTAAGGTCATGAGCACATGCTGCTGCAGAGTCTTAAATTAAGTCGAAACCAAGTATCATTTACTCCCTTGTTTTCAATAGCACTTCAAGTGAAATCAGTTCTTAATCACATTTGAGGTGCGCCTTCCTCTATTAATTAAATAAGTTAAGAATGAACATTTAAATAGTTATACTTCTGAATCACAGTTAACCTTTTCATTTAAACGGTCTCAGGCTTGAATTCCAGGTAAGATGTAAGGCGTAAAATACAGACTGGTATAACATTTGTTTGTGGGATAATGAGAGCTACATGTAAGTTTAGACAGTAATTCCATTATCTATTTTTACATTCTATAAGGTGTGTGGACAAGCGATGTTTATTCTCTACAAACTACCATTTAGAGTTTAAATGTGAATAAACAGACTATCATGATATAGTGGTTTCATGAAACAACTTATTATCTAACGTAAATTGTGTTCTGGTATACCTCATATCCAACTATATATGCTTCATTGGTAAGGCAAGCTTTTCTATGACAATGTCCAAGTGTTATATTGTAATCACCTTCAGTATTGTGTAGTGAATGTATGACAGCATATGAAACTGATTGATTAGCATGGGTAGTTGGATGCTACTCACATTGACTAGTAGTGCTTGATGGGTAGCCAAATCGGAAGAATCTAAATATCTAATGACTATTTCTCCTGTTTGGGGCCGAGCCGATCAAGTGAGTACCAGATTTGACTCAGTTTAGAGAGCCAAATCAGTTCAAACCACCCGAAAACTGATTGATTACTTGAATGAACTTCTAATGCATCGAATCAAATACGAAATATGTAGGTACATCCATCTGACGAGTCCAGAATTGGATGAAATCCATATTTTGGATTCCTGTACTAGTCACCATCAGCCAAAATTTATTTCTATTTTAAGTGTGACATCTTTTCTATTTCTGTTTAAGATAATTTGTTACGCATAAATCAGTTTCACCTGTCAGTGTAGGAATAAATGCAACACTCACATCAGAATAATGTTATGCCTATTGATTTTGTCCGATAATCCCTTATTATCTAGATCTTTAGATTATGGGATTTGGACTGATTTAATTTTAACTGGCCCTATTCAGGTAGATAGTTACGTGGCTGGGTTCCAGTGGGAAGTCGTGACCAGTGGGATACAGAAAGTCGGGTGTGAGGAAAACTATCGTGAGTTGGCAGAAGTTGGAATTCATGCGCTGGCTGGTCGTTGGATTGGGTCCCATTGGCTTAATGGTCTACGAGCTAGTCTTGTAACCAGGAGCTCCTGGGTTCGAACCCTGTAGGTGTGTGCATACTGATTAAGAGTCCCAAGCTAGGCTGACGAAACAGTTGTCCAGTACTCTCAGCTGGTTTTCTAACCGATGTCAGTTCATGGTGAAATCCTGTAGTTTAATTTCAGCTGTCAGATTTCGTTACGAAACATAATCAGTTTGGAAGATCATTGAAAACTCCCAGGGAGCACTGGGCAGCATGTCCACTATTATAAGGGTGAATCAAATGCTCATCGGTTGATAGTAGAACTGTATCACGAACTGGCTGAGTGGTCAATGAACTTGGTCTTGTGACTTTAAGGTCCAGGGTTCGATCCTTGGGGGGGGGAGGTCGTGTCTGAGAATTACTGAAGAGTCCTAAGATAGGACGAAGCAACTGTCCAGTTCTCCCTGGTTGTCAATGTCCTCTTAGACTGATTTTGGTTCGTAGTTTTCATTTTTTTTGCTCAATATTCAGTTTATAGAATAATATCACAATGGAATTCACTATGATTGGGCAGTAGTTAACAATTAGTATCATCCGTCTAGTCTTTTGTTTACTGCAGGCTGAATTCCATCAGTCAAGTTTACAATGTGGCCAAAATGCCACTAGGTGGCTCACCATCACGGTGTGCACTCAGAGTTGTTGTTATTATTTAGATGACTGTAGGTAATCGGAAGGAAGCCCAGTCTGAACTAAGTTTCGTGGTTGTTGGCACTCATCAGTCAGTAAAGTATCCAATACAGTCAGTCCGACAGCAGGTCAAATGCGAGCCAGAATAACTCAATAGTAACATGTTTTTGACTGACTGCAGTACTAGGTGACACAGGTTCGAATCTCAGAAGGGACATGAGTTCCTCCAAGACATTACAGATACACCTTGCTGACTGGTAAGTGCCTTAACAAGTACGAAACTTAGATCAGGCTGGGCTTTCTGCCGATTGCCTCCAACCATCTAATAGAGCTCCACTTTGTTTTGGGAACTCATCAGTGGCATATAATTTTGTTTAAGTGAGTGACAGAGTTGTCATCAAAGAATATCACTATACGGAATGCTCATGCGTCTCTATAGATGATCGTTTTCCTAGTAGCAACTGTTATCCAATCAATTTTGTACATCCATCACGAATTTCAGTAGTCAGTAATTATTTAAATAGGTAAATATGAAAAAGAAAAGAGAAGAAATATAATCTACTTACAATACTTTAAAAGATATTCAACAACTTTATCTCGACCAAATTTAGCTGCTAAATGTAAACACGATCTTCCATATTTATCTATTGCTTGTATACTAGCTCCAGCTTTTAATAAGGATTGAATATGATGTTCAGTTGTACCTTTACGTGAGGCATTAAGAAGAGCTGGAGTAGGAAGGAAATAAAAAGAGCATTTACCTCTTTATTAAACTGTCAGCAATAACTTCAGAGGGTTATAACATTATGATATTACATTAGTATTATTCCTTCGGGTTCCGAGTGGAACACAGGGCTTCAACAACACATCTCTACTTTGTTCTGTTTTTTGCAGTCCTCTTCATCTGGGTTCACGATTGACCAAACTCTCTCATCTCTTGCTCACACAATCTCCTCCATGTTACCCTCACACTAACAACCCACTCGTTGCCTCTCATTAGGATTCCACTCGAGCAATGGCCTGCAATACTCACAGTGTCATTCGATGGTCTCCTCAACTTATACCTTATCCAAATCAATTTTCTCCTACATATTTGTCGAGTGATCGGCTCTTGATTGGTTTCTCATCGTTAGAGTTCCTTGTTACTAATTCTTTCTGGCCATTTTATCTTCAATACGGAGTCTGTGAAGGGGGCAGCTGTTGTAAATCCTTTCCGTGACATGCTGGCCAAGTTTCTGACCCGTATAGAAGAACTGACTGACTGAATTTACATTTGTGTAGCAAATCCGAATCTTGTTGTTTATGCTGGCTGAGAGAGAGAGAACAGATTTCCAAACTGGTTTCAGGTTGGTGAAGGTGTATTTTGCCTTTCCAATTCTGGCCTGCCTTGACACCTTCATCGGTTCCGCCGGCCTATGGTCGAAACCGTCCTTCTTAGCAGGATAAGTGAAAGATGTCACCTCTCTTAAATCTCTCCCATTGATGATGATCAGTGGTTGTTGTTGCCTTTCTTTGGTTATCCTCATTACTTCCGTCTTCTCTATGTTCACCCGAAGTCCTGTTTTCGCTGCCTGCCTCTTCAGCCAGTTTGTTGCTTCTCGCCTGCAAGTCTTCGAGTTTGTGTGACATAAGACATATATCATCTGCGGAATCGAGATCTTCTAGAGTCATCTTATCGGTGGTTTAGTGTATTCCTGTCTCCTCGCTCCCCACAGTCTGACAAGGTCATAGCATTAAATGATCAAAACTTGTGATAGTTTCAACCTGAAATTGATCTTCTGGTTTTAATCATCAGCCTCAATAAAGAACATTTATCCTAGTAGAGAAGTTATGTATCAGACAGATTATTTAGGTGATAATGTACAATATCAGCTAGAAATTCAAGTGTTGGTTTGCGGGATATTAATTTGATTGGCTACAGGATTACATCATGAGTTGATATCGGTTAGAGAACTATTGGGAAACCCACCAGGGAGTACTGGACAGCTGTTTTGTGGTTACGCTATATCCTGAATCGGAAGAAGGTAACCCAAAGGTGCCGGCGGCGGGTGTAGGCTGAGGAAGAGTTCCAAACTGGGACGAAACAACTGATTGGTTCTCCAAGGTTTTCCAGTGGTTCTGTAACCAACCAATGTCAGCTCATGATGAAATCCTGTGGCACCAATCAGCAAGAAATGTTAACTAGTTTACAATCTCAGAAGCATCTAATTCATACCAAGAAGAAACAACCGATTACAAATAACACGAAAAGCGATGAGTCGATATCGTTTGATGAGAGATAATGAGTGATCAGTCATCTCAGTAAGTGTGTTGTGCACATAATACAAGTGATTATAAAAAACCCAAAGAGAATGGAGATTATTAGATTAGGGAGATAGCAAGCTGAAATGTATGCGTGATTGTGTAATCATTGTCATAGTCGATCTGACGCTGCCTACTATCACCAACGATGATATTTCTGATTGTTGTGAACTGGATTATGCCGCACACCGTGCGTGGGGAGGCAGAAGACAGGAATACGTTGGACTGATAAGAAGAATCTAGAAGATCTCCACGTCGTGGATAATTTACGTCTAATTTCACATAAACTTGAAGACTTACAGACAGAAACCAATAAACTGTCAGAAGATGCTGGCAGCAAAGACAGGATATCAAGTGAACACAGAGAAGATGGAGGTAATGAAGACAACAACAACGACAAGTACTAATCACTGTCAACGGAATAAATTTGAAAGAGGGCTCTTCCTTCACTTATCTAGGCAGCATCGTTTCAACTACAGACAGTCGGCACAGGTGAGAATTTCAAAACCAGACCTTCATAACTCTGAAATCAGTTTGGAGATCTTATGCACTCCTCAGCATAAACAGCAACTTTGTGATTTCCAACAGACTTTTATAAGCAGCTTCCTACGCTGGCTCCATACTGAAGATCAAATGCCTGGCCAGAAGGAATCAACAGCAAGAAACTCTGAGAAGGAACTAACCAAGAACCCACTGCTCAGCAAGTATCTCGAAGAAGGTGGAAATGAATCTGACCCACGCTGAGGAGACCATTGGATAACATCTTACGCCAGGATATTGCTTAAGTAGAACTCGAATGAGAAACGACGAGAGTGACATGGAGGAAATCAAGTGAGAAGTAGGTGAGAAACTATGGAAACAGCTGAAGAGGACTGCAGAGAATACGACAAAGCGGAGGTGTACTGTTAAGGCCCCAATAACAATAATAATCATAATCGATCAGGCTTCTAAGTATGTCGGCAACTTTTTGCAAAGAAGTTGCCTTAACAAGCGATGTCTTTTTGAAGTTTGTGGAGTTGTAATTCATTCACTAATTGAAGCGTCTAGTTCATGGATTCAAATCTCGCTTTACTTATTTACTCACTCAGGTTTCGGCAGCCAGGTAGTATGATTGGCCAACCTTATACAATAAATATTGCTCGTTGCCAAGAGCATGTAAATCCATCCATTTCACGTTTCATCGTAGTCACCCCTACGGTTATGCATCGATAGCTCAATGGTAGAATGCTCGTAAGCCTCGCGGGTGGTCTGGGTTCGATTCCTCGTCAGCGTATTCTTAAATGTCAACTATCCGGCGCTAAGTTTGGAAAACAAGGAAGGCTGGACTTCAATTCACTGACTCTACCCTTTAAAGCGAAATCATCACAACTGGAACTTCAAAACTTCGAACCGAAGCAAAGCAAAAAAATTGTTGCGGTTAAATAGATCGTCTAACTGTGTCTAGATATGTGTATATAACCTTTTGTAACAGTAGATTAATAGAGTCATTTAATTTGGGATATTATAAGGATAAGGAGAAGAACTTCATTGCTTTGAAGCTCAGCTTGTACCCGTAATCCTGACAAAATAATAAAATAGCTTCTGTTCAGTCTATATGAGCTATTTCATGTGGCGTATTGTAGCACACACTTAGTGTGCTACAAATGTGAGTGAAAGTGTGATCTGATAACGAGAAGCTAATTTGCCAAATTCACCAACGGGTGGTGACTTGTTGGAAATTTTATTCAGGTAGAACATTCTAGATAAAAGTGATACGTAGAAATTGATTATTAAAAATTAATCGGGACACTATTTATACATATTACTATCTAGTGATCAGATGACTGTTTTTTTCATAACTATATTATCATTTCACATTTGGTGTAGCATAATAAAATACTATTTCAATATAAATTATTTGTCTACTTCTTATGTGAGTAGGTTAGATAGATCAATAAAGAAGTCTTTGGGTTTATCACTCACTCGCTCACTCACACACTCATTTACCTGCTTGTGAATTTACCTTTATTTAAATGTCGTTGCAGTTGTTCTGAATCACTTGGAGTAGTTTCTGTTCGTCTTATTATTCGACAGTGTTTCTTAGATTTATGCATTTCTTTATTATCTAAAGCAAAAAAAAGCCGAAAACAGACAGTTAAATAAACAAATAAAAACTATGATTATTACATGAATTCCTTTTTTGTTTTTACTTGTGTACTCGTAATTATTGTCATTATCATCATCATGTTCATTTAATTCTAGTGGGAAGTCGTGACTAGTGGGTTACTGCAGGTGTGGTTTGAAGACAAATACACTCGCCAGCGATGATATTGACTGGTGCCAGTCGCACCTAATATCGTGAATCGGCAAAAGTTGGAATTCATGGGCTGGCCACTGGATCGGGTCTCAGTGGCTGAATTGTCTATGAGCCTGACTGGCAATCGTAAGGCCCTGGGTTCGAACTCTGTCAATGGGTGCGTACTGATGAAGAATCCCAAAATAGACTGACGGAACAGCTGTCCGGTACTCCCTACTGGTTTACCAAGGGTTTCCAAACCGATGGTAGCTCATGATGAAATCCTGTAACCGATCAAATCAAATCCCTGAAAACCGACACTCTAATTTCAATCTGATACTCAATAGCCACTGGCTCTATCCAGGTAGGAAGTTACCTGGGTGGGCTCTAGTGGGAAGTCGTTACCACTAGGGTACAGCAGGTCGGGTGTGAGGATAAATACTCGTTGAAAACAATGTTTATTATATGAATTCCTTTATTTTATTTCTACTTGTAATCATTATACTTATCATCATCATCATTATATTCATTACCTTGTCTAGTTTCCTCTTCATCTGTTGACACAATTTGTATTTCAGTTGTCAGTTTACTCGAAACACTGCTGCTAAGACTATTCTTCTTCTTCTTCATTTTTCTGTCTCCTTTTATTCTTCCCTTATCAGTTTCATTTTTTGTTCTGATGATTAGCTCACTACCAGAAAGACTGTTTGTTCGATGACTATTGAGACTGACTCTTCTCCTGTTTTCAGCATCATGTACAGACAATGAATGTATTGTATTGCTTATCGCATCATCTGTTGTAGTAGTATACCTTTCTGTCGGTGTTGATGTCATTGTTATTGTCGACATTGTTGAAATGCTTGTTTTATCATCCTGACTAGTATTGTTATTGTTAAAATTGCCATTGTTATGAATACTGATGGTACTACAATAACTACCAGTACTACTACTGCTACTATGCCTGCTAGAACAACTGTCAGTATTACGACTAGAGCTCTCCTCATCACCATATCTGTAGTCAGTAACACTTGAGTCTCCTCCTCCTCCTTCTTCTTCCCGTTCTTCTTCTCCTTCTTCCTTCCGTTCTTCTTTCTCACTTTCTTTTCTCTCTGTGAATGAGGTAACTTTTTGTTGTTTTACTTCTTTTTGACTTTTAGAGTTGTTTTTCTCATTATCAGTAAGCAATGAATAGTAGGGTATAGTCTTCAATGATTCATCAATTCTGCGAAAGGGAATTTGAAAAAGGGTAGATTTATATATTATAATTGTAGTTTGGTGAATTTTCTATTTGATATTATTACTCATTCACAAATGAATTATTACATTGTTGATTGACTGACGGACTATATTTCAACGCGGAACTTTGCACAGAAGTCCGACAGTTCAAGTGGGATGAAATAAAAAGAATCAGTAAAACTATAACAGGCGGAAATATACGGGAGGATGAATAATTACACGGGAAACATGAGGACTTAATGAGTGTGTGAGATTATAAGGAGTGAATGTATCTGTCTGTACCACTGGGAACGGATTTGAGCTATTTGACCAACAGTGTCCATTGATTGGCACTTATCGTTTTGAAGTCCCTAGCCAGGCGATCCACCCACGCACACACACCCACACCTCCCTACTACGAGCCTCACACTAACACACAAAGATTTCAAGGATTGATGCCAGGTTTTCATCTGACCACCACCACCACCACTAACTCTTTTGCCATCCTAGTTAACATTCCTGGTTGAGGAAGGCGGTGCCTTGGTATTTGTATAACACGTGTCCTAGCTATCTCAGTCCACGTAGATTCACAGTCTACGTCTATCAGTTAACAAGGGAGACAAAATACAAAGACAATACTAGCCCCTTTGAAACTTCGGAACTCATCTGTCATGTATTACAGTATTATATTTTGCAAAACATTGATTTAAAATAGGAAAACTGAGCTGGTGACAAACGCAGTAATCACGAGTATCGCTCGTCTACGCCAACAACGGTATGTGCGACGGCTAATCGATCTCACAGTGCGCTCTATGTAAGTGACGGCACAAAAGTGACGAGACGGAAAGTAACGCTGTGTTTACACGATAACGTATAATTCAAAGAATCATCAAGGATATGTCAACTGGTTTGTAATCGTAATTAACAGAATCTTAGGCGTTATTTTATGTAGGCCGATTCTGATTGGTTTATTTCCAGACTGGATACTGTTCACCAAATCAAAAAATGTACAAAATGATTCTGTATCCTCTCTTCCTTGGGTCGATTTGAAAACATACTGTTTGTGATCTTTTGCCAGTGGAGCAACAGCAAGGTAAAATCTCCCTTTCAACTTAGGAGTTCTTTTGGGATGTTTCTCGATTGACTGTTGGTAGCTGGTAGCTTGTATTCTGAGGATGTGGCTTGTCGATCTCTCATCTGGTTTTGACGTTTTATCCACCTTTCATGTCCAAACTCATCCTCGAACATAGGAATCTAACGCTGACATTCTATCAAACCTTCGGCTCATTTTTGACAGTCACAAGGGTAGACGGAATTTCCCTTTTATAAATACCCCACACTGTTTCCTGGTTGATGTTGTTGGTTGCAACATTGAGTGGTGGTGCCCTGGTAGCATTCATCTCACCACGAGTTTATCTGGTCTTTCGTTAGTGTGGTGCGATATACGAAAAGGAAGCTTTGTATAGTTCCCATTTTAGCCTCATATCAGAAAGATGTAAAAGAGGACGGAGAAAACTTCTGCACAGTACAAATGTCTTATGAATGATAGACGGATATGAAATCTGCACCATAGAAAACACAAGGTAGTAAATATTAAACCAGACTAGTTTTCACGGGGTTTGTTTCTTACGAGCACCACTGCTGAGTCCAGTTTTATTACATAGATAGATGAAATCATTGTTCTTTTCTTTTCCCCTCAGGATGCTACATCTCCGCACTTCTGGTACCACTGAACTGTTGATGCAAGACTGTTTCCAGTTTCAGCAGCTGCACCTCCCATAGGCTGTTTTAAAACCCAGTAATTACAAATATAAAAATTCTGGGTTAGGGATGGATGGGACCTTGCAAAAAATATTTTTACGAAATATTAGAATCATCAGCAACTGCGTTAGAGCTGGTAACTGACTCAAACCAAGCGGAATGGAAGCTTAAACTTATGTGAATAAATCCCAATGAACCACTCAAGGCCAATGTTGCGGTCGTACTCTATTGATAGTTAGTTGTGCTTCAAGTTTAACTTGCCTGTGATTTAAACAGTAAGTTAAATATCTACTCTACTAGGTAGGAAAGTTCCTTAGCGCCAAGAGACTCATAAACTACCTGGTTGTATCGCCGATCATATTAGTTTTAGGCGTGCGTCGGCCGGACATCAAATTCAAACCTTCCGTGTGGCTCATGAGCATTCGCTGAGCATTGACGTACTATATAGAGTGTATTCTGTTAGTAACAGGGAGAGGCTCTTTTTACATATCTTCAAATTCATTTAGCCAAATTATTAATACTCTAGAGAACATAGAACCTATTTATCCATTTATCTATCTGTCGAATCTAACTCACTGTATGAAATTTTCTGGCTTTGCATTAGGCGTTAGACTGTCATTTTGCAGTTTAGTTTCATGAATGCAAGTCACATTGTTCTCATTACCATCTTCAATATTTGAATGGATGCTTGACCCTTCCTGGAATTAATACAGACAAAGAAAATAATTTCTTTATTGTTGAAATCAATAGAGGCAACAAAAATAGTTTCATAAATTTCGTGAGATTCTTGAATGGTGTTCAAAATACTAATGAATAAATGGTCGTCTTTTATCCACGAATGTAACAAATAACAATACTGCCCTTTCAATGCAAGATAAATAGTGGTCTGGTCCTGGTTAAACATGGACTTGTCATGGTGTAACGGGTGGAGTTAAGAGACTTGGTAACGGGATCCTTGTTTAATAAAAAACCACGTCATTATTTGTACATTCTTAGCCACATTAAAGGTCAGCATGGTCAGAGGAGAATAAATTAGATTATTCTGATTGGCTGGCGATTGGCCCAAGCTGTTAAACAAGTTGTCCAATGAGATTATTTCACCCCTATAACGTAAACTGCTAAATACAGATTTAGAGGAATAAACACCTCTACGTCTGCAGCTAGCCATTGACTTTAGGCCGCTTCTAATAAATCTGCATCACACCACAATAGTTTAGTTCAAAGTACACACAACCTTAGTTGGCGTTTTGTCGTGATATTTTGGCATGTACTACTGACAAGTTTTATCAGCAGTGTATAGACGCAGACTGATAGGAATTAGTCAAAATCTAAGACAACACTTGAAGTCAATGGCTACAGAAGTAGATGTGTAACGACAGAAGACAAGGGCCAGGCGACAGATCGTTTATTAGGAAAATCAAGAGGTATTTACAGATTTTAGTGTGCATTATTATTAGCGTTATTGTTAGCAGGGAAGCAACCTCTTCTGATTGGTTGTTTTCTTGCTGAAGGTTATTCTGTTATCTCTTTGTGGCCGTTTCTCAGAAAATCAAGTCATATATCTGTGAATCAGATTTCCACACTTTAACTCCACTGTGATTGGCTGGTGATTTTCTCAAGGTTATGCTTTGTTACTTGTTTTTCTCATGACTGTGATTAGGGACGTGAACATTGACGTAAATTGTTGTCTACAATTTTGGCTTACAGACAGCTGTCACGATAGATGCATTTACTTCTCAAATCTGGTTCTAGCTTTCGTTGTGATGAGAAAATAATCTCAGGGTTTAGCCTTCAAAAATCAATAACCAATCAGAACGGTTTATTATCCGTTGACTTAGCTTACCATAAATGTGGCTGCGATCTTTGTATATGGTGTGTGTTCCCTGAATAAAAGGGTCCGTTATAATACTTATGGATGATCCTTTTTTTGAAAACAGATAAATTTCATATTCTGAGAAAAATAAGTAGGATATTTCTATATTATGTCGGTGTCGACAAAGAAATAATCATTTTTTTTAATTAGAAGGTTTAACTGTAATATGGAACTTGTCTAATACTGACCAGAGGAGAAAGAAAACGATTTCATATCTACCTTAACCTTGACTAATTAATTCAAGCAACGTAGGATGCTCTTAGTTTCACTGTGGATTTCCTGCCTTATTATATATCTGTTTTATATTTTGATTAAAATACAAACAAAATATGAGTGAAATTATCTCACGTGTATGTATAACTGGCTAATCTAAAGAATAGCGACCATGGAGTGGGAACGCACCAGTGACCCTGGACGCACGCCATTCGTTGGATTATATTATTTATTTATTTATTGTGACATTTCTTTGCTTTTCGCGTGGAACACAGGGCTTCAAGCTGAAGTCTTAAAGTTTCAGTAGCAATGGTGTTTGTTTTACTGGGTGGGTTTTCTAGCCTCACGCCTAACCTTCCTTCTTTATTGAGCTTGCAATTAGCTAAGGATGGTCTTTGATCAAAGGTGTCTGCGTTCTATCTCCCGTGTTAGGTGATATGATAGGGTGGGTCATATTGAGGCTAGGCTTCCGTCGAGTGCTAGGTAAGGAGGGGAAATTAATCGACGAGGTTGGGAAGTTACATTGACTGAGATGGTTAGGAGATATGTTACGCATGCATCCCTAGCCACCGCCTTCCTCGACAATGGGTAATGTTAGCTGACATAGTATCGATCAAGTTGGAAAATGTGGCTTCATCAGTCAATGAAATCCATAACAGTTAGTTTAAGCCAGCCATCCACGTAGGGAGGTGTAGATTTCCTGACTGGTTGGGTTCCTCAGGATTGTAAAAATCAGTGGATGGGGACAATTGGTAATATGGTTCAATGAACAGTGCAGATGCATTCACTCCTTGTAATTTAAAATATTCAACAAAATTCTATTTTTCTCTCATTTTACTGTTATTTTCGCCTCATATTTCTGTTTATAATCTCTCTTTTGGGTCTCTATTTACTCTCTTCTCTTGCTTTATGTGATACATGGATGGAGTGTGGCAACTCGAACTGGTGCACATCTATGCGAAATCCTACAATGAAACCAGTCAGTGCAGTAAGGGAGGTAAAGTTGTTTGCCTGCCGAGAATCGAACTATGGACCATGTGCATGGTTGACAAACATTTTATCGCTGAACCACAGATGCACATAGGACCTGTATTATTACATCGCCATTATGAACGCTGTACATGAAATATTGTGCGACTTTTATCCTTATTTCGTGTTTAAGTACTGTTTGGAAAATGAGTTGATAACACTTTAGATGTAGGGTCGTGGTTACGGTTAGGGTTACGATGTTTTAGTATTCCTTGTATTTTTCTTGTAAATAAATAAATGAGAGGGGAGTATTTCGTTGTTCACATACGTGAAACCTTTTTGATAGTTATGGAACTTGAAAACTGATGACCTTCACTGTAACTGGAAAGTATTTCTCAGTTTTGTCAGGGTAAAATATTGTCTATAATGTATGTCATTATTATGATCATTACTATGTTGGTTTTTTCGTAAATAAACAGCCTTTTTATGTAGAATATACGGCTGCAGGTTTTGTAATCCAACAAATGCTATGCATTCAAGATCACTGATGCGTTCCCACTCTATGGTTGATAGTCTTTATATTTCGCCGTATAGTTTATCTTATCCCTGAGATGATATCTATCCACTGGTTGGTTAAAACTTCACAACCAAATCTATATACCTATAAAGAGACAGTGATGAATCTTGAACTGCCTTGGTGATAAGAAAACATACAAATTTAGCTACCTTATCTCCTCCTGTTCTGTTTAGAAAACTTGATACTTTTGTCTAAACATGCCTCAACCCACCTGCCTTTTTTGGTCTATTTTTATAAAAACGTGTTTTCCGGTGTTGATTACATAACCTGCTACTTTTTATACTCTTTCTAGTCAAACTTTATTTCTACTGACAAAACATCTGTGGAACTTTGCTGTCATTTTGTTTCCAAGCTTAATCATGCAATTCTTCTATAAATAGTCGATCCTTTTCAGCCTTAATTATTCAACAACTTACATCATTTCTGACCAATGTTACTCTTAGTTCCAATCATTTACTCCTTATCAATGTATAAGACAGTATGTTCAGATCTTTAATTTAATTTATAATTTTGATACTGTTTAGGTTGTATGCAGCCAGTTGAGAAGGATCCAGGACACAGTAAAAATTTTAAAAAAATGAGCTCAGATTATCCTCGTACATATTTGTCGTTCTTGCTTTATTCAAACAGAGAAAAGTTTTTTCTTTTTAATAAATTTCAACGAAGCTATAAATTTATTTGGCGGGTCACAAAGAATATTTCCAACAGGTTGCAAATCTTTATCAACAACTGTCTCTGCTCTATACTGAAGATCAGATGGCCGGAAAGAATCACCAACAAGAAACTATGGGAACAAACAAAACAAGAACCAATCGCTCAACAAATATGCAGGAGAAAGTGGAGATGGATTGGACACCCGCTGAGGAGGCCGCTGGGTGACATCGCGCGTCAGGCCAACGCTCGAGTGGAACCCGAAAGGGAGGCGGCGAGTGGGACGTCCAAGGGTGACATGGAGGAGATAGTGTGAAGAGGAGTTGAAGCAGTATGGAGTAACATGGATGCAAGTGAAAAGTACAGCAGAAGACGGAAGCAAGTGGAGACGTGCAGTTGAAGCCCTATGTTCCACTGGGAACCCAAGGGAACAATAATAATTATAATATAAATTTATTAGTCTTAAGGATTGCTATTAAATATATTTGAAATTCCAAAGGAAAATACAAGAATACTATGAGATAACTACTATTGATCTAATCTGATCTTTGTAGCATAACTCATGCAAATCATTTTCTGCTCTTATACATATTTCCAAGTCGGAATATTCATTGGGCGATAGATTCTTGACTAGTTCATTCCCAGATTTTTTTGTTTGTTACTGATTCCTTCTGACCAGCCATTTTTATTGTCAGTATGGAGCTAGCGAAGGTGGCAGCTGCTAATAATCTGTTGGAATTGCTTTCCATGATACGCTCATTAAATTTCTGACTCATATAGAAGAAGTGACTGACTGACTTGACATTGGTGCTGAAAATCCAAAGTTCGTTGTTTATATTGAGTGCAGAAGATTTTCAAAATGATTTCAAATTGATGAGGATTTTCTTGCCTTTTCGATTCTGGTTTTGATATCCTGATCCGTTCCGTCTACCTGTAGCTGAAACGGTGCTGTCTAAATTAGTGAAGGAGGTGACCCTTTAAGAATTTCTTGCATTGATGGTGATTGGTTCTTGTTGTTGTTGTTTTCCTCTATATTCGCTTGAAGTCATGTCTTTGTTGCCACCCTCGTCTGAAAACCTATCCTTTTTCTCATATAAGTCTTCGAGTTTGTGACACTAGAAACAAATTATCCATGAAGTACAGGTCTCCCAGTCTTCTTCTCGATAGAACGTACTTATGTCTTCTTGCTCCCCACGTACAGACTTCCTCATAATCCAATACACTACAATTAGGAATATCATCAGCGATAGTAAGTATTATATATATAAACAGTTAGGCATCGATAACAAAAGAAGTTTGTTAAAAACAAACAAACCACCAAACAGACATCAACAACAACAACAACAACAACAAGAGAGGAACACGAAACCACAACATCTAATCCGAAATAACCAAAAAAGAGACCGAGAAGATGAACAGCTAGAACATAGTTTCCTAATCAAATTTACCTTAATTTTGATTGATTTAATGTTCAACTCACTGGTGTCTACTTGTTCAACTTCATTGCGCACAGCTGCATTAACTTCCTCTGCCTTGAATAGTACACTGTCCTGTGTTTCTGTCACCTGATTATTGACGGATTCACAGTCGTCAGGTGTTAGTCCCTGTTGTGGTTGTTCTTCTTGGTGGTGGTGACTGTGGTTGTGGTGGTTATGCTGAGAAGACTGTTGTGGTGATAGGCTGTCATTCATTGTATGATTCACCTGACGAGATTCTAACTGGGAGTCAATTAGAAATAAATCTTCCATATTACAGACATCTGTTATAAAGTGTACCTTTTCTTGTTCTTTATCAATCAGAAAAAATCGACACGCCGCTGTAGTAGCTAAAGTGATAATAACAAAAAGGTGTAAAGCTTAATCTTACAGTAATAGTAAGGTGAATACAACTCATTGAAATTTATTTTCTAAGAAAGATGGGTAAAAGTTTTCCGATAAATTCAGGAGATCAAGTACTCATCATTCTGACAAAAGAAAATTTGAGCAAAGAATATTCCTTTCGATAATTTCCTCTCCCGGCTGAAAATATATATACATATATAATAAGCCTTAAAAATGTAATAGTGTGGTGAGAGCTGTCTGCAAGCCAAAATAATAGACAGCAATTTACGTCAATGTTTACGTCCCGAATCGGAGTCATGAGAAAGAAACAAACAAACTGTCCAAATAGGATTCGCAGACATATGGCTTAACTTTCTAAGAAACAGTCACAAGCAGTACAGGATAACCTTCAGCAAGAAAACAACCAATCAGAAGTGGTTGCTTCTCCGCTGACAATAATGTACATAACAATCTATAAATATCTGTTGATTTTCTCAATAAACGATCTGTTGCCTGACCCTTGTATTCTGTCGTTACAATAGTAAATAGAATATCAAATAAAATTAAGGAGATTCTTACAACAAATTAAGGATCACTGAAACCTTGATTGATGGCCAAGGTAAGGACAGTGTCTGAACCAACTTCTTTTGGATACATAAGTTAGCTTTCTTAATGTGTATCTCAACAGCCTCAGATTTATGTAGTAGACGAACTCTTAAGATGAAGTTAAGATTAGTTGGTGTGTGGTAAGTGACTTTGAAAGCTGCCTTGTTGACATCAGTCTTGTGTTCTGTATCCACAAGATGGGATAGAATAGTGATACCAATAGATTTTGTTTGTCTTTTACTTAACCATGCAGTAATAAATCACATGAGAAGAAAT
The DNA here is from genome assembly GCA_944472155.2 of Trichobilharzia szidati. NCBI lineage: Eukaryota > Metazoa > Platyhelminthes > Trematoda > Strigeidida > Schistosomatidae > Trichobilharzia > Trichobilharzia szidati. The sequence goes on from OX235276.1 coordinate 58,171,042, forward strand.
TTTAAACTTCGAGTCAATAAAAATGATCAATAGAAATGTGAATTAACAACCAATCACAACAGAGGCCAGGAAATACAATTACATTATTCGTGGAGAATTTACATAAGTTTATTTTTTACGAGTTGATCACGGATTGATATGAGTTAGAGAACCATTGAAAACCAGGGAGTACTGGACAGCTGCTGTTTCATCCTAGTTTGGGAATCATCGGCAGTACGCACACACTGGGATTTTATGTTAAACCCTGCGCCGTAGCGATGTTGTCCGCGTGGGGGCAACGAAAGCTTCGCAATTTAAATCAACCAGTTCATCGGGTGTTGTCCAAGTTGCCTTATAAGTATGTGCCTTTCTGTATATGCATATAATGAAACTAAATTCATTAGTAAAACAATACAATAAATAAGTATGAAACATCACAACAATATGTTATCAAATCAGAGCATACTCACACACGAACACATGCACACACACACACAAGCACATACATCTATCAGTTCAGATCATTATGCATTTTATTGATGAATAGCTTCAAGTAGAATAATCAATCGATACAGGAAAGCACAGAGTGGCCTTTAAATGCTACTTTCACTTTCAGATAGTAATGATAAGCATAACACAAGACTGTTTAGCATGAATTCTACTTTTACTAATACTTAGTAAAGATAAATCAAAAGAAGGAATGAATGAATGAAGTATATTTGTGATACAAAATAGTGACAGTGCCACTAAGAGATAGAGAAAGACGACACACATACTCAGAGAGAGATTATTGATTCTTACTACTATGGTTATTAAAACACTTTTTTATAGAGTAAAGAAAGAAGGACATTAGTTATTTTGAAGGCATGAAAAGAGTAGTACACAGAATGCACAAACAGACAAACAAACAGACAAAAAGAATTTAGAGATAAACTATAGTACAACAGAAGAGAATATCTATTAACAATATTGATTATTAAAATTTGAGTAAATGAGAATCTTTCATTTCTTTACGGTGATAATTAATTTGAGTATTATTTTAGGTGAAAAATAAAAGATAAAATATCATCTCTCTCTGTTTAAAAGGCATAAGAATAAAAAATTAATCAGCAGTGTGATTAATCTTCAGTAATTAAAACTGAAATAACGAAAAAAATGATGAAAAATTAAGGCATAGAGATCTTTTTTCTTCACGTTCCCCAGTGGAATTTAGGGCTTCAAGCTAGTGGCTTGAAGTTTCGGTAGCAGTGTTTATTTTACAGGATGGGGTTGCTAGCCTTATGCCCAACCTTTACTCTTCACCAGGATTATTTCTGGCTTAGCGAGGTAAAGGAGTGCGTCGGCCGGGGATCGAACCCTGAACCATATGCATGGTCGGCGAGCGTCCTAACCGCTAAGCCACCGACGCACGAGGAGATATGTGAGACAGGAAAATATTTTCACTTATTCACTTTAAAAGCTAAGATTATAGGACAGTAGAATTATGGCTAGAGTAAAGAATAGATGCCATAGACAAATGACCTTGAGTCGGTCAGTCAGATCGCTGCCCAGCATTACAAATGACCGCTGTTCATTTAGTTTTTGATATTCAAGTGTTGGTTTGTAGGCATTTGACTGATTGATTACAGGATTTCATCATGAGCTGACATTGGTTAGAGAACCACTGGAAAACCTTGGGGTACTGGACAGCTGTTTCGTTAGCCTAGTTTGAGACTCTTCATCGGTACGCACACAGTGCCAGGGTTCGAACGCAGGACCTTCTGGTTACAAGGCTAGCGAGCTCATAGACCATTAAGCTACTGGGACCCGATCCAATGGCCCATGAATTCCGCTCATGATGAAGTCCTGTAACTAATCAAACCCCTACAAACAAACACTTGAATATCAATGAGATGCTCACTAGCGACTTGCCCCATTCAGGTAGTTAGTTACCTGGGGTTCTAGTGAGAAGTCGTGACCAATAGGGTGCAGCAGGTCGAGTGTGAGGACAAATATTCGCCCAAGACATTGGCTTATGGTCACGCCACGTCATGAATTGGCATAAGTTAGAAATCATGGACTGGCCATTGGATTGGTTCCCAGTGGCTTAATGGTCTACGAGGTCACCTTGTAACCAGAAGGTCTTGGGTTCGAATTCCGGTGGGTGCGTACTGCTGGAAAGTCCCAAACTAGGATGAAGTAGCTGTCCAGTACTCCCAGGTTTTCCAGTGGTTCTCTAACCAATGACAGCTCATGATGAAATTTGGTTTTTGGCTTCTGTGTGTAGATAGGGAGGAATAAAACACGCATATGTGGTTGAGGGGGGAATAATGACCCTTCGGAGGTATTATTGGGCTATTGATGGTGGCCATGCATTCATATATAATCACTGTAAGAGTCAGTAGGCTGTACATTATAGTGATTGTCTTAGATACTTTTACGAAATAGAAACTCTTCCTTAGCAAAATATTGTGCATATGCCGCAATCGGCTACTGAAATGACCAGGATCTGTTACAGTTGCGGAAACAGAGAATACTAAAATGTCAACAGCGCAGTGGTATCTTCACTTTCGTCACATTGCCTCACAAAAGATCAATGGAATTACTTGTATATTTGGAGGAATTGGTGTCATTGTTTATACTGAAGAAACGATACTTATTAAACGAAAATAGGAATCGTGGTAGGAGTACAGCAAATCATGTTTGGGCACTGGGACTGTACGACACAAATCTTCGAAAAGGGTTTGTAGAACGCATCCCAAACAGAAGTGCCGATGGTTTAACACCAATAATACGACGATTAGTCCTCTCAGACATCGTCATTGACACAGACTAGCAGAAAGGTTATTTTGTAACTGTCATCATTAGGCTATATCCATCATAAAATCGATCATTCTTGTGAATTAGTGAATCCTTTAAATGGAACTCATACAAATCCTACTGAAAGATTCTTGACCTATCTGAAAACAATATTAGAAGGGTGAATGGTTCCCGAAGTGATATGATATGAGTTTTGTATCGACATTGGTTTGATATGCCTATAAACACTTCTTTGAGAAACTGGGACTGATTATTGCAGGATACTGATAGGACCTGGCATAAAATAGTATATCATCCTTTCTTGCAAATCCTGTGATTTATCTTATCATGGAGTTACTATGTAAAAATGTATCACTTCTCACGCATATTGCGATTTAGTGTGTGTGTGATCAACTCATCGTCTTTTGTCTCACCTTGGTCCTTGTCGGATCACCCACCAACCAATCAGAATAGACATTACCAGCCAATAAGAACGGTCCATTCCTAAGGTCTTGAGCCAGCTATATTGTGATAAATTAAGTATATAATTATGATATTTTGTTTCCTAATAGATTTGCAGTACAATACAGTATCCTACAGGCACAGTCCAACCTTTGTCTTTTGATATTTGCATGGCTCAGTGAATCGGAAGGTACAATGGACAAACAGACGTATTAGCGTGCTAGTCGAGTTCATTACCGTTATAGCAATTAACAGGCGCAGAAATAACAAGGAAGCGAAAGGGTCTATTCAGTTCTGTTCAGTTTAACAAATTGGTGGCGGGTCAGTTCCGTTCAGTCATAACACATATTATAGATACATACCCCGTGTAATTCATTTTTCTTCCATATATATCTTATAAATATTCACTTTTTTATACAATAAATGTCACTTTTCACCTGGAAGAATTTGATTGGCTAGTTCAAGGTCATTTGGCTTTGGTATCTATTGTTAACTCTTTCCGGAATTATCATTAGTATTTATAAGTAATCTTATCAGTAGAATTAGCAGAGAAAGCTTGGTCGAAAAGGTGTTTGAGCAGCTATAAAGTAATAACAAAACAGAATTATCGCTTTCATAAGGAGGATCCACTTGATATCAGATAGCACACTTCATAAGTCTTTCAGTGTCGGGATTTATTGGTGATTCAGTCTTTCAATCTACTCTATTTTTCCGTTGATGAACATAAGGGATGTGATGAATATTCATACAAACTTTTGATTGTGTACTAGGTGGAGTAGCTAAAGTCATGCATCCAGTCCTTGGTGAATCTATGAATCAAATTTTTAATGTGGTCAGCATGCTACTAGATGGGTTGTCATCATAGTGCACTGTGAATTATTGTTCCTACTAGATGGTTGAAGGCAATAAGCAGGAAGCCCTGGCTAACACTCAGGTTTTGTGCTTGTTGCCACTCATCAGTCAGTATTGAAAGAATTCATGTCCCTTCTGAGATTCAGACCCTGGCCATCTAGAGCTGCAGTCAGAAACATGTTACTACTGAGTTCTTCGAGTTCGCCACTGACTAAAAGAAGAACTGGAGGCCTGGCATCAGATATTACAGTTCTACAGGGGGTAAATCAGCAGATCGAATCGTTCAGTGGTGATGTCTCTGACTGAAGCACTAGATGACCCCGGTTCGAGTCTCAGAAGGGACATGAGTTCCTTCAGTGCTGCAAATACTTCTTGATGATGAGTGCCAAAAAACACATAACCTAGTTCAGGCTGAGCATCCTGCCGACAGCCTCTAAACACCTCATAATAGTAATACTATCAGTCAAGTCATATTGTAACAGAAAAGGCAAAACACGGAAGCCAAGGTATATTTTTCATTGGTCAAACCGCTGTTTATATTCTTTAGCAATCACTGATCGTGTGATTTTGGCTTACATTAAACGACATGAAATAGAATCTTCAAATATACATAGTATTCTGTTGCTGATGCCGTAGGGAACTGTGAGAATATGTGAGAATAATATTCCCTTGGAACACATTGTCTGTATCACACCACCACAACATAACCACTTACTCAGGACTCGACAAAATTTAATAGAATACATCAAGTACGTTCCACTCGTAAGAAAAATCATTAAAAAAAACGCATACACTTTCGAAATCACTATTTGATACATATATATTACATGGAGGATTTCATCATGAGCTGACACCAGTTAGAGAACCACTGGAAAACCTGGGAGTACTGGACAGCTGTTCTCTAACTGATGTCAGCTCATGATGAAATCCTCCATGCAATTAAACAAAATCCCTACCAAACCAATACTTGAAAAACATATATATTAACTGCAACTTACAATCAATAAAAACCCAGGAATCCGATAAATGCAATGTTGTACTGTGATGATGAGTTATGTTCACACCATTAGAATCTTCATTTTTGCCTTTCACCTGAGTGTTATTCAATTGAATAATACTATCACGTATAGTTGATAAATCGGCATCATATTTTGCCGTAATCACACCAAAAGACAGAGCTTTGATAAATATAAAAAAAAGAGATGAAAAAGAAAATAATGTTTTTATAACATAAAACTTTGTGAATACAAGTCATATTAATTTAAAATAGTTGGAAATATCATGTGTCTTTTCCGTCTTTGAAAAAAATAACGAGGTCTAAGAAGATTTTCAACCAGTTTTGTATTTATATATGTCCAAACCAAGTTAACTTTTAACAGTTTGAAAAAATTTGGGCATTGGGGGTATGATATTCATTATAATAAAGGTTTTCTTGTATTTCCCAGTGAATGAATGAAAAATAAAACGTTACCGTTGTTTTTACTGACGTTTCGCTATTTAATGCTAATAGCTTTATCAAAGTATTATTAAACCAGAATTTACAAAATCCACTCAGCATATATATAACAAAGAGTTAGGATGTGAGAAAATAGACTTAGGTCAAGATAAAGGGACATATCGAAGGTCAAAATAACAATGAATATCACTAAACCAAATGACTAAGGTAATAGTACATCTGTTATGGTATCAAAACAAAGTTTACTAACTTGATCATCGTTCCTCAGTCTGGGGGCATTTTTCGTTGTCAAGTTGGTCAATTGGTAAAGATAACAAAACCAAGTGTAATTGTTGGATTTGATAAGTGTATGAAATTATAAAAGTAGTGTGTGTTTACATAGTGAACTTGCTTATCACATTCGTGTTGATTTTGTCACTTCATGGGGGAGGGAGGTGTTGTAGCCAGGTCAGATTCTGTTTTAGTCCATCATTACTATTCACTAGACAATTTGGATTCCACTTGATATGAAGTGCTTCTGATATTAGACGTTCTTTGTGATTTCTGAATGTTTTTTTCTGGAATATTTCAATGTTGTCAAAATCGATTTTGTGGCCTGATTCTATCGCGTGTAGACTACCTATGGCTGATGATTTTTCAAGTTTTTCCAGTTCACTTGGATTTCTGGGTGGTCGAACAGATGCTCTACGGTCTTCATTTCTTCTGATTTTGACTTCTCGAGATGTTTGTCCGATGTATATCGCATCACACTGCAAGCATTTCATTTTATAGATACAATTAGATAGAGAATCTCCAGGGATTTGGTCTTTTATATGGACAAAGTTTTTTCGCAGTGTATCTGATTTTTTGAAGAAAACTCTGATGTCGAGCTTATAGAGTACTCTTCTTATATCGCCTGACGTCTCTGTTCTATATGGAATGACAACTGTTGAGGTCCATGTTTTCGGAATGCGTTTTCGACCATACTTAATGTCAGTGTTGATTTTGTTGATGAAGTTTCAGTAATGTTTGATATTTCTTCTTCTTTTTCTTTCTCATCTGTTAACATCAGAGAGTGTGCTCGTCTAAGAAGACTTGAAACAACTGAAATCTTTGCGCTGATGGGATGTGATGATTTGAAGTCTAAATATTTATTGGAGTGGGTTTTCTTCCTAAATATGGATATACTAAAATGTCCATTTTCCTTTTTCTTAACTATGCAGTCTAGAAATGGTAGTTCACCGACGTCTGATTCTGCTTCCGAAGTACAATGGATTCTGGGAGGTAGACAGTTTATTTTCTTTAGGAATGAATTGTGTAGATCTCGTTTTAGCACTAGAAAAGTATCATCTACATATCTTAACCATATTTTAAGAGTGAGTATGCTCAAATCTATTCATGTATTTATATAGTAGTGTATTGAGAGTTATATACCTGAAAAGAATGTTTACAAATATGTAGCACTAATCAATACAGAAATTTGAAATGTTCCTTGTTTTTCTTTCCTAGCTGGCTATAAGTTTGTTTCAAACTTAAAAGAAAGCAAAGCTTTCTGTCTACGCATTCTTAGATGGTGAAGCAAAATTATCGTCCATCATGAAATCTGACTATAACAGCTTTTATCCTATCACCTGTAAGTGCGGAATAGTGAGGACATTGTATGACACAGCTAGAAAGCTATGTTCACCCAACATTCCAGAAGAAGAATTAGGCACTGCTGAGAAATACACCTAAGGGCAAATCGGTATTCAGAGGTATTTATCCCAAAATGTGTAAGAAAGAAAAGGAAACGAGAAAATGAAACACTCAGTAGTTGGGGAAAATAAAGACAGTGTTTATTTATCTCCCTTTCAAAGGAGAAGCAGTCTCACAAAAGATTGACAAGACATTGAGAGGAACAATAGACAGATGCTCCTCTGAAGCTAAGTTCGTAACACTTCACAGTACCACATGCTCTATAAGCCAATCTATACAGGATAAGCACCTTGATGTTAAATCCAATTTCGTTTATAAATCTACGTGCAAGTACATTGGAAGGATAGAAGGAAGGGCTTCTATCTGTTTTTCTGTTCCCATCCTAAGGAACTTATGTCTAAAAGGAAGCAGATATTTGCAAAGTGCAGCCTACCACACACCTTGTAGATACCTCCAGTCATTTCACTGGGATTTCTAAATGCTTCAAAATATTAAACATACAAAATACCGGAAGATTTATTACGATTTAGTAAGGCGATTACAATCAAATGTTTCAAACCAAACTGATGCATACACAGAAAGAGAGTGTAATCAATCTCTCATTCCCTTGGTAACTGCATTAGTGATTTTAGCTAACTGAGCAAGTTTTCAATATTCTGAACTATGACCTTCTTGAGTTGATATGTAAACCCACATGCTAGCACTGTTTATTAGATTTTTCTGTCTTTGTCCCACCTCTCCTTTTTTATTCTCGAAGCATATAAATTGATGGTAACTTAAACTAAAGACTGTAATACTTATACATCAGATGCGTTAATTTTATAATATTTTCTCTACTACCATTCAAGTACTGAAGTGTGTTGCCGTCATTATTTATAACCACCTTAATTTCAGGTAGTCTGCAGCTGATGAGAACCTGTAAAATACAATGCGATATCATTTGATACTGTAAATTTGGCCTTTTTTCTTTATCAACATTTATCAAGGCAACCAAATGTTGTATGAAGTTATCTATTTCACATGTTGGCACTCTCATAGTTCGTCGCTTCTGAAGCGTTCCAATCATGAACTTATTCAACTGACGTTGACTGCAAAAACAGTAAGCGAAAATGTCATGATGATTAGCTTGGTGACAAAAATGGACACTCGTACGATATGCTTTGATCAGTATCTTTAGATGTAAACAGCTGCATCGTTTTTATGTCTGATCACGTACTTACTTCAACTAGATAACCAGTGAAAAACAAGGGAGTATTGGATGCCTGTTGCGTCCTAGTTCGAAACTCTTCATCAGTACCCATCTACTGGGGTTCGAATTCAAAACCTTTTGGTTACTAGGCGAGCCCGTAGGCTATTCATCTACTGAGACATCATCCAATGGCCTATGAATTCCTACTTCTGCTAGTTCACGACATATATGTATAGTGCAACCACCAGGCGATGTCATCGGCGAGTAGCTGTTCTCTTAATTGACTTGATGGACACCTCTGGTTACGACTTTTCGTGATGTGATTTGATTGATAGTGACTACTTTCAGCATTCATCTTATTTAGGATTTGTCAGCTAAATGTACCTGAAAGCCTCATTTAACGATAGAGTTTGAAAAGATGGATGTTGGTTGTGACCACCATTCAGTTGATGAGTCGCAAATAGGATGAAATGGATATCCTGGATTCCAGTGTTGGTTATCACCCACTAAATTAACACAAATTATTTCACTTTGAAATAAATTATTATTTCTTTTTTTTAGCAAAATTTCCGTTTTGTTTTGCAACTTACCTGTTTGACGCAGGGCGATCACATCATCAGACATAGATTCATAGTCCTTCAGTGCGATAACTGATACATTTATTCTTGCTTCATATCCACTAGTTTTCCAGTGCAGTTGATTTTCATCCCTGAAGGAGACAGAAACCAGCAAAATTAGGAGTGTTTAAGGAATGAAAATATATGCTCTGTATTCAAAATCTTATGAACCCGGCACCAAAATATGTTATGAAGGTTGTTGGTTCGTCTAACTCAACTATAGTGCACCTCCAGACACGACACCATAACCAACTGGTATCTTGAAATTATCCCATACATTGAGATAAAATCAAAAATCATATGTCCCTCCTAACACACACTCACATACAAATTTCATAACCACCTAAACAATGAATATTCACTATTGAGCGTTTTCAGATAGTAATTTAACTCATTTGAGGTCTGTCTATTGTCGGTAATTTTGTTCGTACAGAATGTACCGAGAGAGAGACAAGGAGAGTTCGATATGACTACATGAAGCTTAGATGTGAATTTCTAATGTAAACTCATTTTGAGAATTAAACACTTTTTAGCTGGCGAAAGTGTATAATAACATTCAGGATCAGAGATCAGTTGAAAGTTGTGATATGTAGACAGATAAAAGAAATGGATTATCTTTTATAGGTGATATTCTGATCGATGTCCAGTCTGGAAATTAGCCAATCAGAATTGGCCTACGTAAGTGATCGATGTCCAGTCTGAAAATAAACCAATCAGAATTAGTCTTAGTCAAATAACGCCCACTATTTTCTTGATCAGGATTGTAGACTAACTGACTGACATATCATTGGTGATATTTTGAATCATGCACTACACTAATTCGGCTCAAGTTGTGGTCTGTTCTCATTTAAGTAGTATGGGCTAGGGAAACAGATAGCTGTCATACAAATGTTGTTGGTGTAGTCAAACAGTACTCAGTATCAACGCGTCTGTGTCCAACTCGGCTTGCCATATTTCATTGTCGATGTATTACGAAATATAACAGGACATATGATAAACACTACTTAAGGGGATTTCAGTAGTTTCAAACTTGTGATTTTAACTGTCAATTTCTATAAGAAGGAAACTGTTGACTTCTGCTTTTGTTTTAATATGGAGTTACTGAACATTGGTGAATAACTTAAGGCGGATACAACTATTCATGACAATAAGTAGTATATATATATAACTATGCATCACTACAAACTGTAGCACTTTCAACAGGAAAACAAAACAGAAAGTCCAGTCGGCTTCATGAATGAGAGGGAAGCGTTTCGATGAAGTACTTACTTAGACGTTATATGCTGTCTCAAGTTGAAGTTTACTGTTTCTGATAAGTGCGGCATGCACCGACAATCATTTGCATGTATAATAAAAGTATAGAACATTTGTATTTTACCAAATCTAAAAATATTTGTAATACTTGAGAAAGTAAGGAGATAAGGACTTGTTGACTGACACAATCAACAATGCTTCTTTCCTTTAAGTCGTTTATATCCAGCGGTGAGTACTCAAAAGTGAAAAAGCTGTCTGCTTTAAGAACTACATTTGAGAAATTGTGATTAGATATAATTAGTTTTAAATATTCAGATATTGGATACGAGTATCTGTTTTAATTAAGTATTAGCATAGGTCTTCTCATCGCTAATGTTGGTATCAGATGGAGGAATATATATGTATAAATTTATGACAAAAATACGTAATCAAACAATATTCTTTTCTGTTAGATTTATACTAAGGTATTATTCAGTTCCAGTGACCCTAAATAGTTTGCATATAAACAGAAGAGATTTACTTTAGATGCTGCTTGGACAAGTGAACTAAATATGTTCGATGTTCATTCCTCAACTATACAACTGCTTTCGACTCTGTTCCTAGATGTCTTTCATTGAATAAGCTTTCCATGACACCAATTGAGTCCTGGACCGTTGACTGGTTGCACTATTATTTATGAAACAAGAAGTAATATTGTTGATGTTAGACGGTTGGAGGCAATCAGCACGAAGCCTTGGACCCAGATTTCATGCTAGTTGACACTCACCAGTCAACAAGGCGTATCTGCAACTGTGAAGGAACAACTCATGTCTCTCCTGAGATTCGGACCCGTGTCACCCAGTGCCGCAGTTAGAGATGTTACCACTGAGCTATTCGGGCTCTCTCGATTGACCTCCTGTAGGACCGTACTAGATACTTTCATTACATACTAGTAACTAGTATGGCGAGTTTGGTCCTTAGTTGCAAAGCTGACTGATAGAATTCAGCCTGCACCAAACAAAGGACTGGACACAGCACACTAGTTACTAGTGTACAATGAAAGAAAGCAGTATACTGTATGTTACAAAGGTAAATCTTCGTATTCCTTGCTTACTGAAGCCTGTATCCCTCAAGATGCTGTTCTCTCTCTCCTCCTCGTCTACCTCCTCTTTTTCCCTTCTTTTTACATGACTTGTCTTGTTCGAAATAGATCAATTTTGTCAGGTATACTGATGACTTAACTGTCTCGTTGCCAATTACTTCCCCGACTGACTGTTCCAAACTGAATAGCTTTCATTATTATTACTATTATTAATTATACATGATATTACAAATAAATATTAAGCATACACCAAACATGATGATGATTTGTCAAGTGTGAAAATAAAAAGTGGCTATTAGGTTGAGCATTTAATCATAATAAGAGTAATAATCAACTTTATGAACAAAGAAGAATTGTTTATTCATAGGATGGTGAAAACATTGCGTTTGTATAAATAAATCATCACATTGACGTAAGAGGTAAAGGTTTAGAAGACAAAAAGCAAAAAGGAGGAATAATACGTCTGTCTGAACATTTTGTTCGCATAATAATGGCGTTTTTACTAATCTTGTTTCCTACGCATTCCTTTATTGTTCAATATATATATATATATATATATATATATATATATATATATTGAGAGAAAGAATCGGTTTGCAGACCTTTCTAGGCCAGTAAGCTACAGCTTATATTTTCCACACATTCGGTTGTGATTCCTCAACTGGAAGACGAAGTATCTAGGCTAGCTAACAACAATCGTATTTTCAAGTATTGGATTTGTAGAGATTTTGTTTGATTGGTTGGAGGATTTCATCATGAGCTGACATCAGTTAGAGAACCACTGGAAAACCTGGGAGTAATGGACAGCTGTTTCTTCAGCTTAGTTTATGACTCTAAATCAGTACGCACCAGTCGGGGTTCGGACCCAGGACCTTCTAGTTACAATGCTGCCGAGCTCGTAGACCATATAGCCACTGGGACCCTATCCAATGGCCCACGAACCCCGGTGGGTTTTCCGGGTGTTCTCTAACTGATGTCAGCTCATGATGAAATCCTCCAACCAATCAAACACAATCCCTACAAAACCAATACTTGAAAATTGATCTGATGCTCACTAGTGACTGACCCTATTCAGTCAGTGACCTGAGGTTCTAGTTGGAAGCCGTGACTAATAGGGTTGAAGGTGAGGCAGTAACTCATCGAAGAGCATATTGCGAAGTGGTCACGCTATGTCATTAATTGGTGGAAGTTAGAATTCCTGGACTGGCGATTGGATCGGATCCCAGGGGCTTACTGGTCTACGAGCTCGCTAGCCTTGTAGTCAGAAGGTCCTGGGTTCAGACCCAGGTGTTGGGTGAGTACTGATGAAGAGTCCAAAATTAGGCTGAAGAAACAGCTGTTCAGTACTTCCTGCTGTTTTCCAATGGTTCACTAACTGATATCAGCTCGAGATGAAACCATCCAACTGATTGTATTTATCGATTCAGCCGCTCCTGTGCAGCCAGTTATATTGGCCGTCGGTTGACCTAAGAAGCTAGTTTCTCGTGCTTTGGAACACCTATTAGTTTGGCTAAATAAAGGTGTACTTAAAACCATCAATAGCTATGAATTGTATCACCTCGTCCAAACATATCATCTATCACGTATTGAATAATTTACCAAAGACATCTGGATACTGAACACTCCAAACAGAAAAAGCCACTGCAATTCACTTAAATTAGTCAGAGTTTTCTGTGTGAAAAATAAACTAGTCCAGTCAGCCACTATTATTACCTTGGCCTTCTGTTCAACCTATCCTTCTTCCCTTAATTGATCTGATACTCAACCAATTTAGTGGTGCACTAATGCTTATTATCTCTGTCTTACTGATGTTTTTGAAATGTAATCTATCAACACTAACTATCGATTAAATGTAATTCAAAACATCATTAATATTACTAATAAGAATATTTCTTAAGTTATTATGGTCATATAAATGTAATACCTAGAAAAGAAGAAGCTAACGAAAAGAATGTTCTTTGTTCATGAATCAGGCTTTTAAATTTTATCTTATTAAAGTCAACTAATCTAGATTTTGCTGCTAAGATTTTGTGCTCCGCTAGTCTGACTGCCTCTGTTCTACTGCTCTGACTTATGTATTCGATCTGATAATCATCGCGGAGTAGTTTATAAACGAAGATGTCATATTATAAAATTCTTTTTGCTTCCTAATGAGTGAAAAACAAAACGATATTGCTTTTACTGACGTTTCACCTATTTAATGCTGATAGCTTTATCAAATTGAACTAAATTGTTTCGTTTAGTTGTCTCCACAGGATCCTTCAACTGACAAAGCTTATTTCTAATTGAGTTTGTGGGGGTTTGAATACCACTTTTATTCCTGCCTTTTTGAGAATTCTAAGCAAAGTTTCAGATGTCCCTTCTTTGTATGGAAGAATTACTGACGAAATGAATTCCCTACTGTCGGTGTTGTCATTATCCTGGGCATGTTTGACATGCATTTCGTCATTAGTATTATTATCATCATTATCATTTCTCAGGGTAATTATTAATTTCCAAAGATTCTTTTATGTACCCCAATTCCTGTCTGAGATTTTCCTTGGTACTACTTAGTTTTTGTGCCCTATCACTTAAACATTTCACTAATGGCATAAGGTAGGATGATCCGAAATCCAAATATTGGTTTGAATGTGTGGGTTTCATATACAAACACTAGTGTTTCACTTCCCATCTCCTTTCCTTTTTACACTATATTTCTAACATTGGCAGCTCCCCTTCATGACTTTCAAATTTACAAGTGGATTAAATTGCCTCTACCTTTGAGTTGATGTATTCAAAAAAACCTATTTAATATTCATCGTATAATTGATATAAAGTCCAGATCAGAAGATTATCATTTTTGGTTTTGAGCAGATTATTATTAGTGTCCCTGAGTTCGCTGGCGATAAGAAAGAAATTATCCTGTTGGTAAACGATTTCAAGCTAAAGCTAATCGAAACAAACTACTTGTCACGTATTTCAGTAGCTTAAAATTTCCTATTCATAAAAATGTATCCGTACACAGCAGGGTCACAGAGAATAATCAAGGAAATGTCCCTAATATGGTACTAGTTAGATGATTAAAATTTAGATAAAGTGGTTGTGCATTACTATGGTAGTGAGATGAGGGAAGATCATGTGAACAGTAGGGTAAGGCAACTGTGGAGTCATCTGAAAGTGATTGCAAGCGATAGACTGAAATGCGGATGTACTACTGAAGCCCATATGTTTCACTTGGAACTCAAGGAATGCATAATATAGTGTGAAAAACTAAACCCAGGGACTACGTGCATGACTGTTATCCAAAGTATTTAATACAGTTCCATAGGAGGTGAATCTCCAGCCCGAATAACTCAACAGTAACACGTCTCTGACTGCATCACTAGGCGTCCCGGATTCGAATCTCAGATAGGAAGTGAATTACTCCAAGGTTTCAGATACTCCTTGGTGACTGCTGGTAAGTAAGTGCCAACAAGCAAGAAAGCTAGGTGTGGGCCAGAGCTTTCCGTCGACTGACAATGCCTCCAACCATTCAATAAACAAAAAAACAATTCAGAGAGCTATTCATCTAGCATGCATATTTCCATTGTGTCGCAGATTAATCTTCATAGTAGCGAAATGAATTATTTAAAAACCTACCTGATTAAGGCTATAAATGCAATATTCACTGTAATAATGATGTGTAATGTAATGTAATGTTGGAAGAAGTGTATAATTTCCAAGTTTAATTAGCAAATAAATACACAATATAAGAGGAAACGTTGTAAACAACAGTGAGACGAGACGTTTCTTTGAAGGAAAGAAAAAACACACACGGCTTTGAAAGAAAAACCTTAATTGCAATCTTTTCTTTCCAATGAGTACTTATCGTCACAACACTAATATATTAGTATGTAACAACATTTCCAGGGTTGACTGGTTAAACGAATAATAATACATAGGCATTATTTACGGTGGGCAGTAGGCAGGATTATTTTTATTGTATAAGGTGATAAGTCTAGGTGTAAGTTTATATGAGGTAAAAATGGAAATAATAATAATAATTCGCGTCGTAATTTTATTCAATAGAATAAAGCTGTTCGTTCACTATTCATCATTTAAAATAACAGTGTTCTCCCCCCTTTTTTTCCAGTGTCGAAAAAATTCGCCTAGAATGGATTTCCTTCTTTCCTTACGTCATTCAAAAGTTATGTGACTATGTGTGTGTGCTAGTGTGAGTGTGAGTACACTCCACTTTGAGACGATTCCTTCCTCTCACACTACTACTACTACTACTACTACTATTTCTTGTCTTTCTTAGTACTGTTCATCTTCCGCCTCTTGAGTAGCAGTAATCAGAAATATTCTGTGTAGTAGTCATTATTCTGAGGTCACTTGTGTTGATAAGATACTTAAGTACACTGTGGTAATTGCATAACTCTAAAGAGTTGGAAAGTAATTCATTATTAAATGAGTTCTTTGTGCTTGTGTGTATGTTATTATCTTCATTCTACTGAAGTCAGCATATAAGGAACGAGTTTCGGATTTTCAGCACTAATGTAAAGTCAGTCAGTACTTCAATATGCTTCACAAACTTGGAGCACTCACCTCGGAAAGTGTCTTCAATGCAGACATCCAACAGCTTCTGCCCTGACTGGCTTGACAGTGAATATTAGATGGTCAGTCAGAATTAGAGATTGGATCCAATCTCAAGTAATAAAACGGTTGAAGGATGATTTCATTTCGAGCTGACATCAGTTAAAGGACTATTGGAAAACCAAAAGCTGGAGCAGTGGACAGCTGTTTCGTCAGTCAAGTTAGGGATTATTCAACAGTACATACCCACCACCAGAGACCGAACCAAGGACCTTCTGGTCACAAGGCTAGCTAGCTCGTAGACTATAAAGCCACTGGGACCCTACTCAATAACCAGCCCATGAATATAAACTTCCTTCAATTCACGACATAGAGCGACCTCTTCGTAATGTACTCTTCGCTGAGTTACTGCTTCACACTGCGAAGTGTCATGAATTGGAAGAAGTTACAATTCACGTGCTGACCATTGAGTAGGGTCCCAGTGGCTATATGGTCTACGAGCTAGCCCGCCTTGTAATCAGAAGGTCCTGGGTTCGAACTCTGGTAGTGGGTGTGTACTGATGAAGAGTCCAAGGCTAGACTGACGAAACAGCTGTCTAGTACTCCAGCTGCTAGTTTTCCAGTGGTTCTCTAACTGATGTCAGCTCATGAAGAAATCCTTGAACCAATCAAACAAATAAAATCCCTGCAAAACCGATACTTGATGATAAAGTGGTTCCTTGTTTTTTAGCACTCAAAACTCTGCGTGTCCATGTTTGCCTAATGCTCTTTTTAGATTTTATAAATTTTCACAAAAAAGGATGAATACAAATCAAAATACGAAACATCATTTGAACAAACAGAAAGTTGAAAAAAAACAACAACTAAGAAACATGGAGAAATAACTCAGCGTTACCATCACTGTAAGAAAGCTGGTGTATTTTTTTCTTTGCTTTTCCCAGAGCTAACAAGAATTGTGACAATGAACTAACTACGCGAAAGTAAATGATGAAACGAAATCAGAAAAATGTTTGTTCATTAATTTTCCAACAAAAAGAAGGCCAAAAGACAAATTAAACTAACTTTAATAACAAAATTTAAACATTCTGTTATCATTAGAATCATTACCCGATCACTATCACTGATCGCAATTACAGAAATCATAACTGCAGGAAATATTTACTAGCGGAAAAAGTATGCGAAGTAAGTGTACATAACTAAGTGTCGAAAGATAAGAATGAGTTGACAGGGAATTAAAAAAAAAAACACACAGAATCAAACAACCAAGGAGGGGTAATGAGCAAAACAGTTACCACATCAAATAGGCAACAGATACCGAGAGCAAGCACTGGCACGTAATACTTCAATTATTCTAATTTTTCAATCTTTCTTTTAATTTGAATTTAAAAGAAACTTTATAAAAACTATATAAGTAGTATTATAATTTGTTCTAAAAAAATCAGCAGAAAAACAAACAAACAAACGAAAAATTGAGCTTTCTATATATATACATATACATCTGAAGAGGTGATTTGCCCCAATCGTTGAGGGGAATGAGTGAGTAACAGTCATGTGAAAGCGATCAAACGAAATGTTATAGACTTATATCAACAGAGCAGAGGAGTGTTAGGCTCACTGTTATCCCCAGGAACACCTTATGCTACTGATCGTCAGTATACACACACACTTATGCCCACGCGCGCGGCCACACACACACACATAGGCACAGTTAGCATAAACATTTACAACCCTCTAGTAGTCTATAGAGTGTAATGTTATCATTTCATATTGTTGTTGTCACATATATTCCACCAGTGTGAAAACGGGCACGTAAATCAAAGCGCAAATTATGTTAGACACCCGATTGTATAGACAGATAACAGATAATAACAGTTATACCCACAAATAATCAATGCGGTAGTTAAGAGGTTATACATATAATAATTTGAAAGCAATTTAAGCCATTTTTATTATTATGATTATCATTATGATTAATATGACGTAATCAAGGCATTGTAATTGATTAAAAATCAATTAAAATTCAATAAGAAACACACACGTGAACCCCCCGCCACACACACACACAAACACCAGGATTTTTAAAGCAAAGCGGGTAAAACAAAACAAAACGGTTTTTGTTAAAATCACACCATTTGATTCATGTTAAAACAAAATCATGATAATAGTAATTAGAATAAAACCAACAATAATAACACCAACAGTAACACAAAATGAGAACAGAAACAAACATACAAAGCGAGAGAGAGAGAGAAGAAAAGGAGACAGTTATATTATGTAACTAATGATACTGAGATTACGATTGAACAAAGAAAACAGTGCACATTTAAAGTATTATTTCTGTTTAGTGAAAAATTTGCTAAATGACTTTTTTTAAATTTTTATTCCTTTACGTTCATCCGGTGGAACATAAGGGGCTTCAAGCTAAAGGTTTGAAGTTTCGATAGCAATGGTATTTAGTTTTTTACGGGATGGGGTTTGGTAACCACACGCCCAACCTCCCGGCTTTACCAGTCTTGTTACCGGCTTAGTGAGGTAGAGGAGGAGTGCGTTGGTGGCCGAGAGTCGAACCCCGGACCACATGCGTGGTTGGCGAGCATTCTGCCATGTGTCATGGATGCGCTAAGTGATTAACTAACTAAATAATTCATATGAACTGTGGTCAATATTTGATAGAATACTTTCTGAAATCATTGGGAGCCAAGTGAGAATAAACATTTGTGAAAGATTGAAATGCGAAATTACAGCGTTTTCTTTCGGCGAACTGGTCCGAATAACAAATAACTAAATAATTATCTTAGTCAGTTGGGGGAAATCTTACAATGAAACAGTGACAAAATATGTCAAATTATGATCAAGTGTATTAAGAATTAGTAGTTTTGAGAGTTGGGTCGGCATTTCAATGATAGAATACCCAGTAAGTATGAAGAAGGTTCAAGTTAGATTCCTGGCTGGGAAACTCCTAGAGATTCGTCTAATTTATTAGCGTGAAAAAGGGGGGAGGGGGGAAACCTAAGCATGAGGTTAGCAAACCTTCATCGCTGTTGAAACTACAAGGCTTGATACCTTTTGTTCCACAAAGAAAGCAAAGCGCACCAAAACCAATAAATAACTTTGAGGTAGTGTATGTTTGTGTGTGTGTGTCGGCACACGACTCAAGAATTATACACTACCACACAACTCATTGAATGCGAATGTGGAGCAGCTAAAAAGGACTGCAGATAATAGGACAAAGTGGAGATGTTCTGTCGAAGCCCTGCATTCCACGTGGATCCCAAGGTAATAATAATAAGAAACTAACCAGGAACTTCTTCCTAGTGGATTTTAATTTGCATAGCTTCTCTCGCTGATGCTGCCATATAATTTCTTCCAAATGCTTAAAAAAGCAACCAGCTTTTATACACATGTCAAAGATAGTTTCATCATTCTTGGACTACATAAAATCAAAAATTTCGAAGCATTTTTGTACTTTCAAACATTTAGAAATAAGGGTTGGTGTATAAAGAAGATGAAGTATATGCATTTATACCGAAATGATTGTTTTGGAAATTCCTAATGAACAATCTAATCATTGTACTGATAGACAAATGGAGGTTCTAATTCTTCTCCCGGACTGTATATCATTCTCCTGACATTTGCATATCATATGTTGATTGGATCCTTATTATTTGTCTTTGTTCCTATTCAGTTTCTGATTCTAGTGCTTCTCTTTGTGATTGTGTGAAGATATTGTTAATGTTAAAGAATTGGTTTTGTAGGAATTGTGTTTGCCTTGTTGGAGGATTTCAACATGAGCTGACATCAGTTAGGTAACCATTGGAAAACCAGAAGCTGGAGTACTGGACAGCTGTTTCGCCAGCGTAGCTTGGGACTCTTCATCAGTATGCACCCAACGCCGGGGTTCGAGCCCAGGACCTTCTGGTTACAAGGCTAGCGAGCTCGTAGACCATTCAACCACTGGGATCCAGTCTAATGTCGAACCCATGAATTCTAACTTCTGCCAATTCATGACGTGGCGCGACCACTTCGTAATATCTTCTTCGATGAGTTACTGCCTCACCTTCAACCTGTTGTACCCTACTAGTCACGGCTTCCCACTAGAACTCCAGGTTAACTGCTTGAATAGGGTCAGTCACTAGTGAGCATCAGATTAATTTTCAAGCATCGGTTTTGTAGGGATTGTGTTTAATTGGTTGGAGGGTTATTTTACGATATGACTTTGTTTGAGTAAATGAAGGCCATTTTTACATTGGACTGTGTTTGGGAATCAGTCGGTGCGTGATTCTTGTCGGCACAGTTTTGATCCCATCACATCTTTGGGAATATTCTACTTGATTCTTAGGTACTTCTTATTGTTCAGTTTTGTCCTGCAGTACTTGTTTTATGCTTAGAAAGTTTTCTTGACTGCATATCTGTCTAACAGCACCATTGAGAACCACAGATCGATCGGAGAATAATCGTGATTAAGCTGTGATTGCAGTGTTTTGTAACTGTGTGTGTGTGTGTGTGTCTGAAAGAAGTGTCGGATAACTATACGGTAGGAGGTAAAGATCGTTTCCCTACGTTCAGACGAGGATGTGTCGGCTTTGGTCGTTACAGCGCTATTGAGTCACAGACACTCTGTGTGAATATATATTTATAGCATTTTTGCATACTTACACTAGCATATTCACATATTTTTAATTTTCTCGGTAGATTAACAGCAGTAAAACTGCCCTTCTTTTTATTATTACTATGACAACATTATCACTTATTGTTATTAAGTGTCATCAAAAATTTTTTATCTCCGCAGAAATACATAATGTAGTATAGAATGCTGGTTAACAACATAAGTGCTAACAATGACTTGATAATTGTTTTAGATAGGCTTAGATGTATAAGTGTATGTGTGTATGAAAAGTGCACTAGAGGGCTGTACCGTTTTTATTCTTGCGAAGTGTGCTCTTCTGTTTGACTGCCTACCGTTTGTCTGCTCTCTGTTTGTCTCTCTCTCTTCGTCTATCTGTCTTTCACTTCAGACATTCAATTCTTTTTGTTTTAGAGCGGGAGAGATAACAGACTACTTACTTTATTATAACAGTAGTATTATTGACAAGAATTAGAACTTTTAGAACTTTTACAAGCCAGCACTTGAAACATTAATCTGATGCTTATTAGTGACGGTCTATAGGATAAAGGTATCTGGAGTTTTATTTAGAAGTTGTAACCAGTGGGCTCCACTAGGTCAAGTGTGAAGACAAAAACTCCCTGATGACATTGGATAGAATGACAGAAGTTAACAGAATTAGTTGGCCTGACATTGGATTCCTTGCTCAGTAGCTGAATGGTTAACAGTCTTGTCTCGTAACCTAAAGGTCATTGGTTCGATCCCTGATGGGGTGGTGAGAGAATACCGCTGAATATATACGCGTGTATTGTTTTAAGCACTAATTATCTGTACTTTATGAATACGCCTCATTAAAAGTGTTGAGCCAGTGATAGTTTTTTCAACTGTGGAAGGTATTATGGTTATTAATATTGAAACTTTTATATTGCATTCTACGAAGTAGATTAATTCAGTTGGTGTTCTTCGCCAAGAAGTATATCTATGCAGTTATCGCTTGGCGAATACACTAGATGCACGATCTATCACTAATTCATGGGTAGGAACATTTGAAAAGTTCAAACGTAGAACATATCTGATGTCTAGTAGTTTTTATCTTTTAAACTTTATCCATATGATATACTCTTTCTATGACCAACAGGAATCACTAACATATTACTTAGAATTTACTATCTAGTGGTTTAAAGTATCACATGTCATCTCCTCTGCAAACGTTTTTCTCTCTACTAACAGAGGGTAAGTGTACATTTCTTTTTGTAGAGTTATTATTATTTATTAGCTCACTAAAGAATTATTTGTTTTTTAACAAGGATTTATCTATAAAAGCGACAAAACTAGAGCACTTCTTTTAGGTTGAATTGAATAACGTTTTCTGGTTACACACAATATTCAAATCAGTCTTAGTCTTGAGATACTCCTGCGCATACAGCAACTAGGGAACCTTAACACTGAAGGAGTCTAAAGTGAGTAAATGACAGAATAAAGGTAGTAACAACCGTTACAGAATAAAAATGTCATGCTATCCCACAATATATGACTTATCAGTCTTTTTTACCCCACTCCTTTGTGGTCTGAGTGAAATGTAGGACAGCAGGCTCCAGCCTTAAAGATTCAGTAGCAGTGGAGTTCATTTTTTACGGGCTAGAGTTGCTAGCCTGACGTTAAGCCTTCCTTGTTCATTGGGTTTACTGCCATCTGAGTGGGTTTCGGGAGTGCAGTGTCGGTATGGAATTGAACCTGGTTGGCAATTGCTTACTTGGTCAAATGACGAAAGTTAACTAAATCATTCATTATATAAAGATAAAGAAGGTGGCTATCCATACAAATACATAGGCGGGATAAACATAGAAGTGGCAACTCTTAAATGAGTTCTTCAGCTAATAGTAAAGGGATTGCTGATAGGTTTCTTGCCAATTAAAAAAATACCTACTGATAAAAGGATGCTAGAAGATCAGGACTTTGCGGAAGATCCATGTATAATTTCGCATAAACTTGAAGCCCTACAGGAGAAAATCAATACTTTGACAGAAGAAGAACCAAAGATAGGACTTAAAGTGACCATTGAGAAGTCAGAAGCGATGAGGAAGATTAACTAAAAACAACAAGAATCAGTCATCACCAACTTTCACTTATTTGCCTGGGTAGCATCATTTCAGTTAGGGATGGTGACACAAATAACGATGTATCAAATGGAAAATGGGAAAAACAAGGCAGACCTTTATTGCTGTTGACAATCAATGCGGAAATCTGATTCACTCAGCATAGGGAACAAGATCTGGTTCTTCAACACTAATATCAAGTCAGAACTTCTATGTTGGTTCCGAGACTTGGTGAACACGTCATCAAGAGCATTTTGAACAGGCTAGTACAGACTTTCATCAACAGCTGGCTTAGTTCTAAAGATAGAATAGTCGGCTAAAACGGATTAGTAACAAATAAATCTGGGGATGAACAAACTGAGAGTCTATCACCTAACAAATATGCCGAGAGAAGTGATGATGAACTGAACACACACTGGGGAGATCGTTGAGAGAAATCACACTCTAGACAGGCTGTCGAGTGGAACTAGAATGAGAAGCCATGGGATGGACGTCAGACAGTGACATGAAGGAGATGGTGTTAGGAGGAAATAAAAGCTTTTGATCGATTGTGGAGAACTCAGAGAACAGCGTGGAATGGTGATGTAAAGCTGAAGTCCTATATCTTACTCGGAAACCAAGGGAGAAACGATAATAATAATATAATCTCTAAACGTTAAATTAGAGTAAATCCTTGGAGATTACCTCCTATTCTTGACAGAAATGAACTCAACAAACTCACAGTGTATGTGTGCTTGTGTTTTGCAAAATAACTTTTCAACAGTTTGAAGCTTACTCAATCATATAACTGAATTTTTAGATTTTCCTGTCGATTGAGTGGACCGAAGTGCTCCTCGGTCTTAGGTTGACATGTCGGCTTCTTGTGCAAATGCTTCGACGATTTCTGAGCAGTTAATTAGAATTTAATTTGTGTGTGGTGACCAGCAGTGGAATAATCCAGGATAACGTGCATTTCTTCCTATTTGGGACTCGTCAGCTGGATGCATTGCATTTCCCAGTGAGCCTCGGTGGGAACATCGTCACTCACTATAAATGCAGGCACATCCAGATGGCGAGTCCCAAATAGGACGAAATGCGCGTTATCCTGGATTATTCCACTGTTAGTCACCATCCACAAATTATATTCAATCATTTCATAAAAATCTTACTATGTGCATAAATGAATTGGAATGAACAAAAAAAAAAAATCTTACTCATTCATTATTGCATTCGATCCTGGAGAACGTGTTAACTTTTGTATCACTAAAGCTTGATGTGAACAGAATACTTCAATGTTAGCCGGGACAAGACGACATGGTTCACCATCCATTTGCATAGGGATAACTTTATCAGTTGTTAACCGGATACGTTGACACTGACAGATTCGTTCCCCGTGACCGCCTATTTGTAGCGTTGCCTAAATCAAATATAATAACACACAACATATATATATATGTATATGCATATCAGTTTTGAATATTTAAACTGTCAAAGTTGTGAAACATTCAGTAGTAGAGTCCTCTGGAAAACCACAACGACTTGTCAACATATCTGACTGTTGTATGATATATGTACGTATATAATACACTGTTTCTATTGTGACAAATGGAAAAGTAAAATACTAATTTAAAGTTGGAAAATATATTTTAACAGAATAAAATAGCTTAAATTATTTTGAATATATATTATTTGTTTGACAACTGAGTATTACTCATAGGTAAATGTTATCGCTCATTAATTTCGTTATTATATTTACTAGAGTGATTTCATGTATGAATGAAATTTCACGATTGAGTTCAGTTGACGACTGAGATTGACGTTAGGCTATATATACAATGTTGCATAACAATTCCTTTTTTTCCCTTCTTATCGTTTATAAAGAGAATATCTTTTTATTATTATTATTATTCCAGAGTTAATATTTGTGTAAAACTTGGCCACTGTGGTAGTAAGTAATTCCATATTAATTTGTTTATTAGATGTATCACACAGTCAAGAAACAGTATTGTTTACTGGATGACGTTCGAACAAATTTATTACTATTCACACAACTTCGAAACTTAAGGTTTATGGTTTTCTTTGTTCTCACCTATTTGTCGTCTTTGGGGCAGTAGGATTTTCCAGATGTCTGGGTGGACAGGTGTTGAATCATTCCTATTACATGTATTTGCAGTTGATTCGATAAACAAAGCTTCTGTTATCAACCTCTTCCTCCACTCTGTTACATTAGATTTTAAAACTGTCATCTTATCACATCCATCCTATTGTATGACTGTGTGTAATTGCATGTAGTGAGTGCTATAGCTGAACTGTTCTCCAGATTTCTTATCTTATTCGGGTCAACCAATCTAGATTTTGCCTACTATTTTATGTTCAGCTAGTCTGACTGCCCCTGTCCTACTAGTTTGACCTATGTATTTGACCTGACAATCATTGCAGACAGGGTATTAGATAAACTAAACTGTTTTATTTTATTGACTCCACAGGATTGATCCTTTAACCGACAAAACTTGTTTCTAATTGAGTTTGTGGGTTTGAATACCAACTTTTATTCCTGTTGTTAAGAATTCTGCGTAAGGTTTCCGAGGTTCTTTCCTTGTATGGAATTACTACTGATGATTTAGATTCCTTATTGTTGGTGTTGTCATTGTCCTGCGCATATTTGACGTGCATATCGTCATTAATATTACTGTTATGATTATTATTATCACTATCACTACTATCATTATTGATTTTATTTTTATTTTTACATTCCCCTACATAATTTCTGACTTATTTATCAGGGTAATTATTTAATTTGCAGAACACAGGAGAATTTGTTGTCGGTTGGCCAATTTTTGAAATGTGTATGCTTGATTACAGATGACTACTGTATGATAAGTGGAACGTTGAGAGTATTGATGGTTTTATAGTCTATTTTTGGAATATATTTATCTGTTTGTCTATCTGATATCGTTTTGGTTTAGCTTGAAGCAGTGATTCGATTTATATATATATATAGTGTTTGAGAGGATTTTATTCCCGCTTTCGAAGAAAGTCCCTAACCCACGAAACGTTAGCTGTTAAAGTGCCCTATTTTCCAGTTTATCTCTTATTGTGAAGAAAATGATTTTATTTTAGACGTAAATGTGGATTTTAACTGGAGTATACAGTGATGGATGCTGGAGTAAAGAATAATAATTCATCAGCAGTAAGATTTATATTTGCTGAATATCTTCGTAAATTCAAGTCTTGGATCTAGGAATTCAATTCTGGCCTTCACCTAATAAATGGCTGAAAAATGCGCTTGATCTAGCCATTTTTTAAATAAAAAAAGTTTTCCTATTTAACCTGAAGAAGGCAGCGTCATTCCAACTAGACGCGAAACGAACGAGGACGTCAAGACACAGGTGATTAAGATAACCGACCACGAATATCAAGTACTAATCACTGTTAACAGAGTAAATTTGAAAGAGGTCACTTCCTCGACTTATCTAGATAACATCGTTTCAATTACAGACGGTGACATAGATGAGAGGCAAGACATATTCATCACTCAGAAACCAGTTTGGAGATCTTCTGCACTCAGCACAAGGAACAAGATTCGGATTTTCAGTTCTCATGTGAAGTTAGAAACTTGACCTACACTTCATGAAAAGCATTTCCAACAAGGCACTACAGATCTTTCGGCAAAGTTAAACTTTAAGCACCACTAACTACCAATCAGCAAGTGATCTCGAGTGCACTAGTCACATGAAGGAGGCATTTTTGTGTATGGAATACATGTATTTATGAGAAAAATGCATAAAATCTGTACAAAAGTGTTACAGAGGATACCTTTCTCTCACATGTGATAAAAATACCTGGCAATTTTAGGTTGCAGTATCAACAGTGTATAATTCCATTGTGGGTAAAATTTATTTTCATAAAGTCTCATAGTGTAATACAGTAATATTTACTGAGCAGCGATAAATTCTGCTCGAAACGTGGTCATCAGTAAATATTAATGTATAACACTGTGAGCCTTTATCAAAATAAATTTTAACCACACTGGAATTATGCTCTACCACAGTGTACATATTCTTTTCTTATATCAACAGAGTAATTTAACCACATTCTCTGCATGTTATTATTTAGGTATTCTAGGCCTGACGATAACCTTGATTTTTCCTGAACCTAACCCTGACTTGAAAATATCCCTTTATTCCCTGTAATGTAACCGGAAACAATCCTAATGTCACCTTTATAAGGTTAACCTAACCCCAACTTGTCTTTGGCTTACACCATAACTTAATCTTTCACAAAACTAAGCTGGAACTTGCCAGATATCCCATTTAATAGCAAAACACTTCAATGAGCATATATTTTATTGATGATGACAACATTATTTGCCAGGTTTCGCTAACTTGCTCAGTGAGCGTTTTAAGGTAATTGGTGCGTCGCACTTCATTGGTAGTTAGTGGTGCTTAAAGTTTAACTTGGCCGATTTTTCTAAACAGTTGTCTTCACTAACTCCATATTAAAGATTAGATGGCTGGCCAGAAAGAATTGTCTACAAGAAACTCTGGGAACGAACAAATCAAGAACCAAATGCTCAACAAATATGTCGAAGGAAGTGGAGACTAATTGGGCACATCATGAAGACACCGTTGAATGACATCTCGTGACGTGTCATCTCTGGATTGGAACCTTAAGGAGAAACGACAAGTTTGGCTTGGTATTGAAAGGGACATAGAGGAGGTCGTAACAGGAGGAAATTAGAGGGTACCAGAAATCATGGGGCTAGCTAAAAAGGACTGCAGAGAAGAAGAAGACGAAGTAGAGATGTTGTAGCTGTTGTAACCCTGTGTTCCACTTGCAACCCAAGGGAACAAGAATACTAATGATACAAGTATCTGACTTTAAACCCTGAAAATAAATTTGTTTTTCTGTTTTAACTATCATTTTCGTTCTACTACAATTTGCACAGTAGTTTAAATGTTCTTGTGTAAAGGAATGTCAGAAAAGGAGTGTTGCTTTACGGATATTTTTAATTGATTTTGAAACAGTGACAAAATCAATCTTTTTATGTAGATGTGCGTAAATGAGCCATGGCTGCACGCCAGTTGATTAAGAATGATAAGAAGCTTTAGAAGAGACATTATGTTCAAGTAAAAATAATACTTGGCATACTTTGGGTTTTAACGGTTCTCACTTCATCAGTACACAAAAGAATATGATTACTTCAAAGATTGATCTATCCCTCGCAGGTTACAAAGATCATAATAAAATTTCATTCTGACACGAGACGGAGAATTATTCGGTCTAAAATGTCATCAGTGGAGAATGTGAATTAATTTTAAACCCTACAAATCAACACTTGACCATTAACCTCATGTTCATTAGCGACTAGCCCGTTACAGGAAGTTAACTGAGGTTCTAATGAGAAATGGTAACCAGGGAGGTCCAAGAAGTCAGATAAGTGGAAATTAGCTGTCAGCTGAGCTAAATATATATCACGTATTGGCAGAAATTAGAATTCATGAACTGTTGCGTTGGGTTCCTGTAGTTGAATGGTCTACGACCTAGCCTTGTAACAGAAATGTCCTGGGTTCGAAACCCTGAGTTGGGTGGCACTGCTGACGAAACAGCAGGTAAGTACTCCTTGTTGGTTTTCAATGGTTCTCTGAACGATATCAGCTCGCGATCTATCCTGCAGTCTAAAAAAACTTGGTTTGTGTACTGATAAGTACAGGGTCAAACAAGTTGCTTGCATTATTAATTGAGAACACCAAGAAATTTCTTGTCATCACTTGCATCATTATGCAATAATGATTAAATTAAGACTTCATTTTTATGAAATTAAAGAATTATCAAACAAAATAATATTTAAAAAAACATTAAGTAAATTTTAAGTCGAAATGAGAAGACGTAGACGGGCTATTCTGTGCTTAATGATCACTGAAAACGATTCACAGCGCAAGATTTTTTCAGTCCAGTATTATGGTTGGAATTCTGTCTCCATCTTATTAGTCCCAACTGCTTTATCTCTTCTCTTTATCATGCCTCGAAACGCTAGGCAGCTGTTTCGTCACAGCTCTAGGCTCTTAATCAGCACATACCCATAACTTCACCAGGGATCATATTTCGGACCTTCAGGATACGATACCAAGCTTGCTGACCATTTGGACTTTTGGAGTAGAGCCCAATGATCTGTGAATTCCAACTTTGTTAATTTGTGATATTCTGAAGCTCTGGTTTGCAGGGATTTGATTGGTCACAGGTTCGCTCACGAATTGGTATTAGTTAGATAACCAGTGGAAAACCTGGGGTGCCAGATGGCTGAATTTGTGATCGGAAGGTCCTGGGTGCATATTGGATGAAGAGTCCTAAACCAGGACGAAACAGCTGTCCGGTACTCAACCTGCTGGTTTTCCAATGGTTCTCAGACTGATATCAAACCGTGATCAAACCTGTAAACAGTTCGTGATATAGCGCTAAACTTCAACCAATGAGCATCCACTCCACCTTCACATGGTGGACCCTGCTCGCCATAACATCTCACTACAGCTTCAGAACAGACATCTAGTAGCTCTTAATGACCTAGAGATGATATTTACATTATAGCTTCTTGATAATAATTCCTTTTAAGTATACTTTAAGGGAGTTCAGACAGAATTCTATTTTCGAAGGGAGACATATTGAAACTTCTTCAAAATTTTATTATTTAAAGAGTCATGAGAGACAGATCTGAGCTGTGCTGGAACGCAGTTAACTAATACTTGATTTCTCAGTCCTAGTGGGTTCTTTTTTAAATAGAATCACTAGCTACTTGAATTTTACATCTCATTCATCAATTGAAACATTTCGATGACTGCCTGTTAATCATAGGCAGTTGAGTTTAACATCATTAATATCCGAGTATCGCCTATTAATGGGTGGTTGGAGATAATCGGCAGAAAGCTGTGGCTAACACCTAGGTTTCGTGCTTGTTGGCACTCACTAGCCAGCAAGGCGTATCTGCAATGTCTTGAAGGAAGTCGTGTCCCTTCTGAGATCCAAATCCATGTCACTCCCATGACACAAACTAGTGTCATGAGTCTATTTCTTTGGTTGCTGTAGAAGTATTGTTCTCTTCAAAGCTCACTCTTCAATAACCTGCAATGCTTTTCCTTCATTTCCTTCAGAAATTCGGTAGTAGCTGGAGCAGTAGAACTACACCGGAACTTATTTAAATATGAGCATTAGTAGAGACTGTGACTCAGAGAGGTAATTGAATAATTTAAACAACATGAAATTGGAGTAAATTCGATGCATTTTGATAGATGAAAAATTTAGCAGCCCAGTAATTTAAACAGGTCGCTAATCACTAATTATATTATATTATTATAAAAATGGTTGCCGGGAGATGCAATTCTATCATTCATGGAAAATTTAAATAAGTTCACTTTATGCTAAAAATTGCGCTGAATATGTTGTCCAGAAGGACAACGAAAGCTCCGCAACTAAACCAACCAGCTGAGAGAACACTACTTATTGCAAATTATATTATCCGTTAGAAATATTTTCTATTATTTTAGAACTCAAATAATGCTGTGTATATTCTTTCCCCTTCTAAATTAAGTAAACGTTATGAACAGTGTGAATATAGTTCTGTATTTAGGCAAAATTCCTGTAGCTTACTATCACTCTGAAGCAATGTTAATGCCTAATTTATTGGTATATAAGAAGAAAAATAAGCGAGAAAATATGCTAATTAACTTACCAGTGTTGTCGATGTAAGACCAATAACTTCAATATAGCCATCATCAATTTTTTGAGGTTGAAATTCTGCAGCAGGATTACCCCAAGGCAATGTACCAGATCCATATCTACCAGTAGAATAGTAGTGCAAGAATAAAAGACAGTATAATGATAATTAGCATATTGACCTTAAAATAGAATCAAAAGATAAACTTTTTTGTTCAATGTAAGTTTTATGTAACATAAATAAATGAGGTTAACAGTATGAGTGACAATTTTTTCTCAGTAGGTGAACAGTAGGGTACAGCAGGTTGGGTGTGAAGACAATTACGCTCCAGTAGTGACAGTGACTGGTGCAAGTCGCACTATATAGTGAATCACCAGAAGTTGGGATTCATGAGTTAGCCGTTGGATCGGGTCCCAGTGACTCGATAGTAAATGAGTTAGCCTTGTAACCGGAAGGTCCTGCATTCGAACCCTGGAGGCGGAAGCGTACTGATGAAGGGTCCTAAAATAGGATGAAACAGCAGTGCAATAAACACCCTGATGGTTTTCAGTGGTCCTCTAACCAATGTCAGCTCATGATGAAATCCTGTAACCAGTATATAGTTTAGTTGACAATAGCTATCTGTGGAATTCATGACGCCAACCTCGTCTTGTTTAGGATTCATTAGCTGGAGATACTGTCATCCCGATGAGTGATGATATTTCCACTGTAACTCGAAACTAACCTCAACAATCACGTACATGGTCCGCAGTTGAAATTCCTGTCGCTTAGTTGATAGTATGCTCAGTAAATGAAGAAGGTTGGGTGTGGCGGTAGCAGCCTCATTCCTCTGAAAACAAACACCACTGTCACTGGAAATTTGAAGCTCAAGTTTTAGGCCGCACATTTCATTCGGAATCAAATAAAAAATAAATACATGAATTTCATCATGAGCCGGCATTGGTTAGAGAACCACTGGAAAACCTGGGAGTACTAGACAGCTGTTTTCCAATGGTTCTCTAACCAGTGTCAGCTCATGATGAAATCCTGTAACCAATCAACCAAATCTCTACAAACCAACACTTGAAATACATGAATTATTTGATGAAATTACTACTATTATTATTACCTGACTAAACTCTTCAGTTACATGAAAACCAAGCAACTAGAAATTCATAATAATTAATTCCAACAAATAAGAACTAGTTACAGGACTACATCATGAGCCGACATCAGTTAGAGAACCATTGGAAAACCCCTGTTTCGTCCTAGTTTGGGACTCTTCAGCAATGCCAATCACCACCGGGGTTCGAACCAAAGACATGCTAGTTACAAGGCAAACTCGTAGAATTAATACTCATCAGGCGACAGTTGACTATCGTAGCCCTTTAGATAATGCTGTTGAGTAAGAGTTACTCTAGGAACTTTATCCCTCCCAGATACAGCCTAGTTGATAAGTCGCAAATTGGACTTGTGTCTGTTAGATTCTACTATAAGCCAAAACACTAAGCAAATCACATTATTGTTTATATATTTCAAAGGTTTAATTATTTCACTTACCTTGGAATATTGAGAAACAATATACAATGAGGTTTTAAACTACGAATAAGCGGCGTTAAATCTTCGTCGTCACACTGTGATTGTACGAAGAAAAAGAAAGAAAGAAAGAAAGAAGTGGAAAGTGGGAAAGAGGAAAAAATTAATGTGGAGTTTGAACATTTTTGCATTTAATCTTAGCTTCACATGACAAATAATAATTAAATTACTAAAAAATAAATGAAAAACACATATAACACTTCATCGATACACGCAGAGCTATTCATGTACTTAAATCAGAAGAAGAGAGAAGTACCTCTGCAATACAGAACTAATCAGTTACTTTTTATGAACAAATAAGTGGCAAAACATTAGTCGGATAAAATTGAATAATAGTTAGAGAACTGTTTTTTTAGACTAACAACTAGTTTTACAGGATATACTTATTTGATCAGAATTTCAAAATTGACTGGGTAAAGTGCAAGTTGTTAATTGAGGATTCGACTCAATGTTATATCAGTTCGCCAAAGTAACTAGCTAACTAACCAGTTTTTAGATGGTTTCAAGTGATTTGGTTTTCTGAGCTAAGTCATACTGAGTAGACTACTAGTGAATTCTGCCCTTTAAACAAGCGAAACAGTCGTCCGCTGCTTAGATCACTTCGACAATCTGGTTGTCTCGGAGTACAATAATCCATGACTTC
The DNA here is from genome assembly GCA_944472155.2 of Trichobilharzia szidati. NCBI lineage: Eukaryota > Metazoa > Platyhelminthes > Trematoda > Strigeidida > Schistosomatidae > Trichobilharzia > Trichobilharzia szidati. The sequence continues at coordinate 58,203,542 of OX235276.1, forward strand.
TGGCTTCTTTGGATTTGTTGTGTAGTACAGCAGTCAGCCAGTGTCATTAGGGAGTGGTTGTCACCATACTAGGTGGATAGACACAAACAATTGTTGACTTTGAAAACAGCTGCTAAACTTTTCTGTTCGGCCACCTGGTCCTCAGTATTGAAAGAAGAAGACAGCTACTGAAGTAAGCCTGAAATAGACTCTTGAAAATGCTTTTCGTAATTCGCGTACTAAGTTTCTAAACCACGTATAAGACCTGATTGACTTGACATTAGTGTTGTAAATCCAAATCTTATTCTTTACGCTGAGTGCAGAAGATTTCCACACTGATATCAGAATAGTAAATGTCTGTCTTGCCTTGCCAATCCTGCATTTGACATCATCATCAGTGCCATACGCCTGTAGTCGAAACGATGCTGCCTAGATAAGTGAAAGAGATGACCTCTTTCAGATCCCTTTTATTGTTGTTGTTGTTGATTAGACGTCTACATCACCTCTGTCTTCCCTCTGTTCACTTGAACTTCTGCCTTCACTGCCATTTTCTTCTGCCAAATTCTTAATTTTCCTCTGTATATCTTCGAGTTTGCAGGAAATCAGGCATAAATCATCCAAAAGATAAAGATCATCTAGTGCCATCTAGCTCCCCACGGTGTGCTGTTTCACTCCATCACAGTCAGGAGTAACGTAGGCGATAGCATGCTCTTTTTTCGCTTCAGAGGCTTGGATGAACTTTCCGCTATCAATCACTTGGTATGTAGTGCAGTCATATAGCTGTCATATGAGGTTGATAAAGGTTTAAGTCATTGCCCTCTCTAGTACTGAAGCAATTTCCAAGTTAATATCAGTGACACTAAAAGTTCATTTCCCTTATTAGCATTCTTTGTACACAGATGCTACTTCAATTTATACACAGTGATTCTCTTTTTAATTCATCTATTTCTAGTGAAAGTGATTATGAGGTGTAAAAAAAGAAGTAGAAACAGATATCTCTGTCATGTGAATGTTTGCCCGTACGATGAATATTAACTAAGCTTGGACGGTTTCAACTGATCCAGTTTTCTGAGCTGAGTCAAAACAGTTACACCTCTGAAGAACTCGATCTCAAATGAGCGAAACGGCCATCTGGTGTTTAGATCACCTGGATAATCTGCTACTGGCTAACAATCTCTACTCATATCAGTCAGTCAGTCAGTAGTTTGTAGAATAATTAGTTAGTTAGAGATCACTGGGAAAAAGCCTCAAACCTAGGTTTCACGTCTGAACATACTTAGCAGTCCTTGTTATTAATAAGTAGCATATTGAATACAGCGACAGAGAGCGGGCAGTGTGAAAACAGGCATAAAAAGGACCCACACACAAAAAACTTGGAGGATCTGGACTTTGCCGATGATGTTTAGCTGATTTCCCACAGACTGGAAGATATGCAAGTGAAAAGCAACAAGCTGGCCATAGAAGAAGCATCAAAGATAGGAGGGACTTCAGGTGAACATGGAGAAAACAGAGGTGATGAAGATTCCTGGCCAACAGCAACAGCAACAACAACAGCCAGCATAAATGGGAGAATTTGAAAGAAGCAACCTCCTTCACCTACCTACCTGGGAAGCATCGTTTCAAATACGGGTGAACGGAACTGATGAGGATATCAAGGCGAGGATCGGGAAAGCAAGGCAAGCTTTCATTACTCTCAAGTCTGTGTGGAGGTCAACAACACTTGGCATGAAAAACAAGATCCGGATTTTCAACTCCAATGTGAAGTCATTGCTAATTACTATACGGATCAGAGGCTTGGCACCGCGTCACGAAGAACACTTGGAACAAACTATAGAGTTTCACCGACAGGTGTCTTCGCTCAATACTCAAAATCAGATGGCCAGAAAAGATCAGCAACAGAGATCTCTCGGAGCGAACAAAGGCAGTTGTGCATCAAATATGCAAGAAGAAGTGGAGGTGGATTGGCCATATTCTGAGAAAACAAACTATCATCAAGTGACATAACACGACAGGCAATCGCTCGAATGGAAACGGAATAGGAAGCGGCGAGGGTAACATAGAGAAGGTCATGTGAAGAGGAGATGAAAGCATATGGGCAGACGTGGAGCCGGGTGAAAAGGTTGGTGGAGACTTGAACGCAATGGAGACGTGCACGGCTGAAGCCCTATGTTCGTCTAGGAACTTAGGGAAACAATTATACTGAATACAATTTAGCATGGGTTGTTTTGTTGTTCATCGCCTATATGGTGTTTTTGTTGTCGTGAATGAAAGCCTATTCTTGTCTACAAAATACAATAAATAGCAAAAAAGTATTTCACGGAAGGGTCTGCTATTTTACCATATATATATATCCAACAATAAAAAAGAGTACTAGTCACTACCAAGAGGAGAAATCTGAAAGATGTCATTCCCTTCAATTACCCGGCCTGGAGACATAGTTTAAACTACAGATGGTGGTATAGATGAGGGTGTTAAGGCCGGCCAAGATCAGAAAAGCAAGACGGGCATTCATCACTCTCACTTCAGCAGGGAAATCTTCTGCAGCTGGCATAAAGTATAGGATTCAGGTTTGCAACACTAATGTGACTTGATATGTTCATGATGTAAGGCATTTCAAACGGGCTCCAGAATTTCATCCACAGCTGCCTTCATCCCCTACTGAGGATCATATGACCGATCAGATAGGTTTAGCAACACGGAACTCTGACAAGCAGTGAGACAACCAAGAACCTACTACCCAACAAATATTTCGAAGAAAATGAAGGGGGGTTGGAGACAGGCTGAGGAGACCGCTGGGTGACTTGGCTGTCAAATCAAGCCGTTCAGTGGAACCTCAGTGGGAAACTGATAATTGTGCGTCACTTCAACTGTGACTTGGAGGAGATGAGAGCCTCATGGGAAATCGCGGAGCCAGCTTAAGACGACAGCAGAGGACAGCACTATGTTCCACTTAAAAGTTGAGGGAATAGTAAATGTATAATATCCAGCTTTAAAGAATTTAAATAGACATCATTTATTATACCACAGAGTAAGTTGCCAGCCTTTTCTTACTTTCTCAATACAATTTATGTTGAATGCAGACAAATATTACACTCACCATTAGTGTGATGTGTTCAGACAGATCACGCCAACTTCGAAGAAGTAAGTCTTTACCTCCACACTAGGGAAAAAAAAGATAAAATAGGCGAAAATAATTAATTAATATGATATGATAAAAAAGAGGTGTGTTCTCTCCATCATTCACATTTAACTTCAAAAAATAGAACACGAAAAGGGCGTTACTTCATCATCTTTTGATGTCGTCCCACTAACAAGAAGGCAGTATGGGAGTATTAAAAGAAGTCAGTTATCCGGAAAATATTATGGGTTGGCCAATACACCCCTTTTCAGGTCATTTGTTCCACTTGCTTTAAAAACGAAATCTATATTAGTACACTGATGTTTCGTGCAGGGAAAGTTTGCATAACCGACACTCTTGTCGATGAATTTAAGAAAATAAAAAAAGCTTATTGCATTAGAGTGAATATCTAGAAAAAAGTTTTTGAAGTTTTTATCGTGAAAACAGATGGAGAGAAATGTCTGCAAACTGTTTAGAAGAAACATACATATACATATGTATATGACTTTACTGTCAAAAGGAGACAGAACTACTGAATTGCTGGCCTCAAAATGTGGAAAAATAATAGCTAAAGAAATGTTTTTGCCGCAACACTATGTTTAAAATTCATCACTGGCTGTATAACTCCAGTGTAGATGACAGACAAGCCATTAACGAAATATCTTGACTAATGAGTATGTTATATACATATACTGCTGAAATATAATTTTGTAAGAGTGGACAAAAGACAGTTGAAAAGAAAAATTTTATCAATTGACAATTAGTTCTCCCTGATAGAATGTGGTAAAATTGATAGAATATGATAATATTTTTCCTTTGATCAGAAATTATTCGACCATCAGTGGTATTCCTGAGAAAATGAAATATTTCAAGTCAGTTGAACTATTTGTCGCATGTATGATAAATTTGAATAAGGCATTAAGAAGACAAATTTCGCCGCGAGATGATATCGTCATTTCGTAGTTTATTTACAACCGCTTTACAACTAACATGGTTAACAATAATAAAATAAAGCTCATGACAATTACTCAGTTAAATAAAAACAAAAGTACATACTAATGACCAATCATATTTAGATAGGTCATGTTGTACATGGTAGGCGAAGATTGAAGTCTATTGTTTTTTGTACACACACAGTTTAGGCTGTATGTGATTAATCCAAAGTACTTCCATCACCAACCCTGAATAAGAGTTATGTGAAATAATTGTGAAACAGTCATTAATATTGACTTTGTGACCTGACATTAATAAGTGTTTTGCAATGGATGAGGATGCTGGATTTCTACTCAGATCAATTGCATTGAGATTTTCTATATGTTTTAATAACCATTTTGGAACATGTTCTTTTCGACGGCATTGGGATATTCTGTTGGTTCTACCTATATAGGTGTCACCGCAGCTGCAGGTGAACTTGTAGATACAGTTTGAAGTAGAGTTGACAGAATTTCGTCCTTTAATCGTAGGTACAGGGATCGAAAATGTTCGGCAAATGAGAAAAAGAGATGCGGCGTAGAATGTGTGTTTGATGGCTGACCGAAGTCTTTGAGCTATCTGTCAACTGCATTATCTGGTCGCCCTTGAATGGTAGGTTAAGAAATATAGATAGCTTTCTTTGGTACAGAAGCTGTCTTTTCGAGATGTGGTTTTTCTTTACTGTGACAAGTGATAAAGTTCTCCGGATAACCATTAGCTAATAAAACTGAATGTATATGATGAAACTCATCCATCAATGTGTCACTCGTGGATATTTTTCGGGCCCTTGAGAATAAAAATTTCACTAGGGAACGTTTATACTGGATAGGAATAAAACTGGTAAAATGAAGATACTGTCCACTCCATGTCTGTTTACGAAAAATAGATCGTTGAATCGTAATGTCAGGTCATAAAATCAATAATAATGACTGTTTCACATAACTCTAATTCAAGGTTGGTTATTGAAGGTGATGGAAGCACTTTGGATTAATCACACACAGACTAAACTGTGTGTGTACAAAAAACAATAGACTTCAATCTTCGCCTACCATGTACAACATGACCTATCTAAATATGATTGGTCATTAGTATGTACTTTTGTTTTTATTTGACTGAGTAATTGTCATGAGCTTATTATTATTTTATTATTGTTAACCATGTTAGTTGTAAAGCAGTTGTAAATAAACTACGAAATGACGATATCATCTCGCGGCGAAATTTGTCTTCTTAATGCCTTATTCAAATTTATCAAAGGGACTGAAGGTTTCACCATGTATGGTAGTTGCTAACATGAGAACCATGAATGTGATCATGTTATTGTAAGCTAGACATACCAGTATTTTCGATGAGGTTCAAGGAAATCACCTACCTCTTTTCAAAGTCATAGATTTATTCATTAAGCTACTGAGTTAACTTTGTTGTTTTATCTAGTTGAATCAGTATCAGAGTGTTATGTAAGGTCTTGATCTTTCCTGAGCATTCTGTCTTTATTTTACGAGATGATGTTATGGATAATCGGATCATGTTAGCCAAGCAGTCAATGCAGAACCTGGCTTTCAGCCATCCCGAGCAGCTTGAATTTAGTGATTGGATGATATTATCCCTCCTAGTGTAATAAGTGTCTCTTATAGTCTGGTGCATGAAAAAATTGTTACCAAAAATGTAACATTCTCTAAAAGTAATTTTAGGGTCATGTTCCATGTTTGGAAGTGATCTACTGGAATCACTGAAACGTGGTTTTGCATCTATCGACACCAGATAAAATCAACACCACCTAGGAGATTTGAATCCACGTCATTCAGTGCAAAAGTCATTGATTTTAACACTGAGGTGTGTCAAGTGTGACTGAGCTTACAAAGGGGTGGATTATATACACACTCGAAGGTGATTGAAAAGTGTGCCTTCTTAGTTTGACTTCATTTATGTGCCAATTCGTTGACCATTGCCAGAAGTAAATCATTGTGATGAGTGGTCTAGCATTACAAGCATATCAGAGACGCAATTAGCAAAGTTTAATCACATTGTAGAATCTGACAAGATAATAACCACTTCCGTTCATTGAAGATCTGCACATTTACCACTCAAATGTATTTTCCTGAAGTTATAATTAACTTACAGATTTGTAGTTGGAGTTTTATAATGTTAATTAAAATTAAAAATTTGTCGTATTATTATGCTCTTTAACATTTAGCTTACTTTAGCCTAGTCATTTAAATGAGTATTAGAGTGAACAGACTATTCACTACTTCTGTTGGTTTCCACTTGAATTGGCTACAGTTTACTGAAATTCCTTACAAAGTCACCTAATGAGCACACAGAAACCATTTCTTCACGCGAAGTCACAGAAGGAGATCTCTTTGCTCACTATTTCATACTTTTGATAGTTTCTTTTTTCAATTTACGCCAGTTAGTTATTGTTACCTGAATCGCTTCGTTTCTCCCCCTGGTTTTGGGGATCACCGGCACCTACTTCTGAAGAGTCTCAAAATAGGACGAAATATGCATCGAATAGATTCCCTTACTGCTATTCTCCGTCCACACAAATAAATTCCGACTGATTTTGTCATAAATATCAATATCAAAAAAAGGTTAAACAGCATGATGTAATTCTCCACTGTTATCGATTAGGATGAAAAGAAGAAAGTACGCCTTAGGTTTAAAGAAATAAACTCTGAATATGAAAGTAAAGAGGCTACTCATTAATTTTATATCAGTAGTAAGAATTAGATAAAGTGAGGAAATCTGCTTCTTTTTTAGATTCTGAAGAAAAAGCAATCAGCCTCTTTTATTATGATGAATAAATGTGACATGAGCACTTTAAATAAACTTGGTATTGAGCAAAGATATCAGCCAATGTTTCTTCTTGTCACAGAAACCAGTAATATTTACTGTCATTGACGATCAGCTGGTTGGGTCGGCCAATTTGAAATTACCCAACGTAAGCAAGGGAGAATCATCTTAACATATGTGAACAACATTTATGAAATCACCGAATGACTATTGAAATACTTCGGAATATATTTCATCTATAAACCAACGGAATCACCTCAGAATTGATCACTAGCTAAAATTATTTAGAGAACCACTGGAAAGATCTTCATCAGGACCACCTACTGGGGTCCGAAACCGAGGCCTTCCATTCACAAGGCGAGTTCGAAGACCACTCAGCCACTAGGACCCGATGCAATGGTCCATGAATTCAGACTTCTGCAAATTTGTGATATTTAGGGCAACCGCTAGCCATTGACACCTGCCAGTAACTATCCTGTTGCTTGACTTGGTCGACCCTCAATTCACTCTATGCTGTGTTATCCTAAAGAAGCAACAGCACAGAAGATAACACTAACATCATCTAAAAGGTAAATTGTAGCAACTGTGAAAAACACTACATAGGTCAAAGTGGTCATCCACCTCAACATTGAATTCAAGATCACAGACCAGCCTTCAAAAGACTTAATATTATATTTCTTCATATCAGTACGTGTGGACAACTGCGAACACTAGTTCGACGGTAAAATTATGCAAATCTTAGACAATGGAATCACTAAAAGTATCGCAGGATTCCTAGAAGCCTGGCATTTAGATAAATCTGAAATAAACAGGTATATTGATATAAATAGGACTATTCAGGCAATGAAAATGAAGTCACGTGGACAAGAGGTCAAAAAGTCCAGTCAACATAATATTCAGTATCAACAAGAAACAAACAAGTGGAGGATAAAAAATATCCCAGGCTAATCAGTCACTTGGTGTAGGGGCGATTATTACACCCAGGGAGAATTCTAAAAGCTTACTACGCATTAAAGTTAGCGCTAAGAATATCATCCAGAAAAGAAAATATGAAGGCTTTACAGTCAAGCCATTGACCTCAGAGAAACCAACCAACTACACCAAGACTATCCTTCCATATAAGCTATCCATGTTTTTCACCATTTCCCAGTGGTATTTGGTCAGAAACATTTTCTGCATGCAAAATTGTTATCCACTTAATGTTTAAAGTGAAGCTTTATATCAAAAGAAAATTTAGCATGATAAGAAACCTAAGTCTCTCTGCTTAGGAAAAGAAAATGGATAAAATCACTTGGTTTTTCTAAGGTAGTATTTTGGTGTAGTAAAGTAAACTATCTTACAGGTTATTGAGTCTCCCGATAATTCATATGTTGGATGAAGTGAAATGATTATAAAACTTTATGCTTATTTATTGTCGATTATTATTTCATCCCGGTTTGGGGCTCTTCATCAGTCGTCATCCCTTCAGTCCCACCAGGGACTGGACCTAAGACCTTCAGATTACAAGGTGAGTTTCTTGAGCATTAAGCGACTTGGATGGAGTCCAACGGTCTGTGAATTCTAACCTCAATTATTTCGTGATATAACTCCATTGTATTAGATAGCGGTGGATGACTAGTCAACGGGATCACCTAGTAACCTAAGGGTGCTGATTTCTGATCCCGGTAGGTTCATTGAAGCTCACTGCTGAAGTCAGTCAGGACAAAACACTGATGCAGTTCTCTACTGCTTTATGTGAATTTATTTGACAACAGCAAAAGTTCAGCAATATTCGTGACTATGGTGGACTGGATTATGCAACAGACAGTGTATGGGGTATACCTTCGACCGACAAGCTAACTCTAAAAGATTTTGACCTCATGCATGATTTACGACTAATGTCACACAAGACTGAAGAGCTGCGAACGAATACCAGTAATTTACTAACAAAAACAGAGAAGACAGGAGAGTTCAAATGAACAAAAAGAAGGTAGAGATGATAAAGATGCCTAACCAACAGCAGTAAAAATGACAAGAATCACCTATCCCCGTCAAAAGAAGAAACCTGAATGAAGCCACTTCTTTCCCATATCTAAGTAGCATCGTTTCAACTACAGGCAACATGGATGAGGGTATCAAAACCAACCAAGACAGAGCTTCACTCATCTCAAATCAATGTGGAAATCTGTCATTATCACCATAAGGAATAAGATTCAGATTTTCAACATCATCTCCCTTCGTTCAACACACTGAAGATTAGATGACCAATCGAAAGAGATAAGCAACAAGGACTTCTGGGAGTGAACCAACCATGAAGGTATTTATCCCTCCCCCCCAAATAAAGATGTATCAGACACGCACACGCTGAAGCTACTGTTGAATAACATCACATTCAAATCAGGCCGTCAAATAGAAGTTGATTAGAAAACGGCGAGTTGGGCGACGGTCCGAGAATAACATCGTAGAGATGAGAGACTATGAGCATTCGTGGAATCAGCTAAAGAAGTACTGAAACGAACAGGATGAAGTTAGAGATATACTCTATTGAAATTATATATTCCACTCGGAACCCAAGGGAACAATAATAATAATAATGATATTAAGTAATAAAAGTTCCACGCACATACACACACACTCAGTAAACAAACGGTGGTGATTACTTTCACTGAGATAACGAAAAATGAGAAGCAAAACAAACAGCACTTGATAGAAGGCAATTAGATTAGCTTTCGTGATATATGCATATATATGTATATATATATATATCATAGAGTGAAACCAATAACTTTTCAGATCGAAAGCCCACTGGACATAATTCGAAAAATTTAGCATAAAATTGAAACAACTCATGAATACTATTTGTACAATATGTTCTCATATATATTACTGATAAGAAATTTCCCTTATTGTTTATTTGATTAGAATAAATCTTGAAAGCTAAATAAAAGAAGGATGATATACTCATAAAACAAACCAGCTTTGTAGGCATATATATATATATATGTATATAACTGTATGTAAAGCACTCTGTTGTAAGACTTACTCCAGCATAGAAGAGTTTATTCTTCAAACGGCTATTGAATTTCTCCGGATTAGCTTCTGTAAAGTAAGTAAGCAAGTAAGTAAGTAAGTCAATATAGAAAGCAAAATAAATAAGGCGCGCGCGCGCGTGTACACACACACACACACGCACATACACTCACATAGAAAATATAATAGAGATAATAACAATGAGAAAACGAAAAGAGATGAGGAAAACTTAAGCCCGTTGAGGGGGGAGAAGGGAAAATGAAATGTGAAAGGCAACTAATTTTTCTTCTTCGAGATGAAAACAACATCATCCTTTACTCTATCTTATCACTACTGTATAGATTTTAGGTATAATAGATATTACTCATAAATGTAAGTAGTAGAAGTAGTCATTGAGTGAGTGACTTTTTGTATTTTTCCAAAAATGAGGACTGAATGCATAATTAGCACTTGTTTATAAAACAATTTTTGAAATGATGTTCATGAAGCTTAAGGCAATATAAAATATATAGGCGAATGAACAGAGAAACTTTTTAATAATCTTATTATAATTATGATATTATTAATTCCTTTTTCCAGTTTCATATTTCTGAAAATAGAACTCTTCCTGTAATAGAATCTTTCTTGTCAAAAGTGAATCTTGTTCCAAGTTGATTTGTTGTGTATTGTGGAAAGCATTTATGTATAATTCAATTATAGTGACCTTTGTGCTTTTATTGATTTAGACGAAGGTAGGCGCTACTTGAAATCTTCACAGGTTGTTAACGATTTATCTCTCTAAGTGATTGTCTTCTACTTTGTGCCGTGAATTGATTACATTGGGATGTTCATTATACTGCTTTCTCCATTATCAACAAATATAGAGATTCTTCCTTGGACTCTGAGTGGAATATAAGGCTTCAGCAGAAGAGTCCTGTTTATCTGGTACCGTGATCACCCATAGTCTCTTATCTTCTACTTGCATGATCTCCTCCATGTCAGCCTTGAACCAACGCCCTACTAATCGACTTCTACTTCAAGTTCAGATAGAGGACATGCATTGTGTACAATGTCACTCAGCAGTTTTCTCACTGTGTTTCGGGTAAATATCCATTTTCTTCAGGATACTTCTTGAGCAATAGGCTCTTGATTGGTGTGTTCTCAGAGTTTCTTGTTACTAGTTCTTTCTGACCATTCGATTTTCAATAGGGAGCGAAGACAGCTGTCGGTGGAAATCTGCAGAAGCCTGTGCGAAATACTTTCCCCGACGACCTAGCTAAGTTTTTGACCCATATGGAAAAACTTCATCACTTAACCTCAATTCGTAGACCATTAAGCCACTGGGAACCCATTCAATGGACCATGAATTCCAACATCTGCCAATTTGTTCTGTCATCATGAAATCCAATAATCAATCAATCAAATACACATAAAGCAATATTTGTAAATCAATTAGATGCTCACTAGAGACTGGCCGTTTTCACGTAGGTAGTTACCTGGGGTCCTAATGGAGCATCGTGACCAGTAGGGTGCAGCAGGTCGGGTGTGAGGACAAATACTCGCAGAAGAAATTGTTTAGCGGCGTGAATAAGCAGAAGTTAGAATTCATGGGCCATTGGATCTGGTCCCAGTGGCTTAATGTTTTACGAGGTAGCTCGCCTTGTAACCAGAAGGTCCTGGGTTCGAACCCAGTTAGGGTGGGTGCGTGCTGATAGGAAGTCCCAAACTGGGCTGACGTAGCAGCTGTCTAGTACTCCAGTGCTGGTTTTCCAATGGTTCTCTAGCCGATGTGTCAGTTTATGATGAAATCCTGTAACCAATCAGTCAAATCCCTACAAACCAATGTTTGAAAATTTACTGTTTGTGCTGAGTGTGGAAGATTTCCAAACCGTTGACAGTGACTGGTGATTGTTGTGGTTGGCTGGTTATCTTCATCAGCTCCGTCTTCTCTATTATTCACCTGAAGTACTGTCTTCCCAGCTTCCACTACAAAGCTTTTGGTTGTCACCTGTAGGTCTTCGATTTTTTGTGACTTTAGACATAAATCATCCATGAATTCCAGATTTTCTTATCTGTCCCACGTATTCCCATCTTCAAGCCCCGCACACTGTCTGTCGCACAACCCAGTCCACTAAAGGTAGGAATATCATCAGCGATGGTAGGTAGCTTTTTCTTACTCACATTATGTCATCTGAATAATTTGATTTCCGAAAGCAAACTGTGGCTTAATTTGATGTCTCAAACATTGTGCAGTGCTAATTGCTAACTGGTCTGCAAATTGTGAATTTGTTTTATGGTATCACCAATTCGCCCAGATAGAAATCCAGTGCCTTGAACTAATTCGGCCATCTCTGTGAGCTTAGTCAAATCTAGTGCACGGCTAAAGGGCTCGGCTACAAACGAGCGTAACGATTGTCTGGTGTTTTGATCGTCTCGACCTAGCTAACTAGCAAGTAATACTGGTTGTTATGATTGGCAGACAACTACTCATTTCAACCAATCAGTAGTATATGGTTTTATGCGAATGTTTTTGTTTTCAAGTATTGATTTTGTAGGGAATTTGTTTGATTGGTTGAGAGGTTTTCACCATCATCTGACATCAGTTAGAAAACCCTTGGAAAACCAGCTGGGAGTACTGGATAGCTGTTTCATCAGCCTAGTTTGGGACTCTTCAGTAGTACTCACCAACCGGGGTTCAGACTAAACTAAACTAAAAAACTTCTCGAATACTCTTCAAAACTTGTCATAAAAAATCATTTTCTTTTTGTGTCATTTGTAACTGATCATGCTGTCACTGTTAACCCATTGTTGTCGACCTAAACTATGAGCTACATGCTAAACTTCTGCTAATAAAATTTTCTTCTAATTGTATGTTCCTTTTTTGTTAATACGACTTGTATATTAGGCTGTTAGCAGTTGTAAAGAAGCCTCAAAATAGAAACGTTCATGTTTTATGTACTACAAATTTTGTTTCTTGTTTTACTCTTACGAACAAATTGTAGCAACTTTACTGGTTAAGCCTTCCTTGAATTTCTGATGTTTTTGCTGTTGTCTCAATTCCTAAGGTGGCTACTTTCATATTATTTTGAAATCTCACTGCATTATTTCTGGTTCAGTGAGCGATGGTCAGTAGTTCAGCTTAGAAAGAAAACAATTTCGCCGTTGCTTAGTGACAGAATGTCCACCAAATACTCACTGGGTCCAAGATTCGACTCCCGGACGGCACTCTTCCTAGTCTGACTTATTCAAGAATAAGATCAGTAAAGAGGGAAGGCCGGGTTTGGGTTCCCCTCGGAAAGTAAGAGGATGAGAAGATAATAACATTTCAAAACTTCTCAGTTAGATATGCTGAGTCAATTGCTACAGTGCACGCGTCTTCTGGACTTTTCTGTTAGCCTCCATCGCGTGAATAACATGAGAAACAAATATTAACCAACATAATCAATCTTTTAACACTCAGGAATTTACAGCGACATCCGATTCAGTGATCATTTTGGTGCATGTAATCCACAAAGCAAAAGCATGTAATGAATTGAGCATGAAGGGATACACAGAGTCAAATACTCTCATGGTTCAATTTATGAATCATACATAATGAACACAATAAGTATTTAGATAAATTGTATCATCAACCGCAACCATCACTGAACAAAGCTTGGAATGGCAGTCAACTCTATATCTCAACTTCATCAACTTTGAAAAGGCCTTCGACAGCGTCGATCGAGAGGTGATTTGGCAACTACTTCGCTACTATGGGGTGCCACCGACAATTATACATCTCATCCAACAGCTGTACAACAATGCTGCATGCCAAGTAATCCACAACGGGAAACTTACGGAACCCTTCGAAGTGAGGACAGGAGTAAGACAAGGCTGCCTACTATCACTAATGATTTTCCTGATTGCAGTAGATTGGATAATGCGACAAACAGCGGGCAATGAGGAAACAGGCATAAACTGGACACACACAAAAAACTTGGAGGATCTCGACTTCGCCGATGATATATGTCTGATTTCCCACAAACTGGAAGATATGCAAGCGAAAAGCAACAAGTTGGTAGAAGAAGCATCCAGAGAAGATAGGACTTCAGGTGAACATAGAGAAAACAGAGGTGATGAAGATTCCTGGGCAACACCACCACCAGCAACAACAACAACAGACAACAATCAGCATAAATGGGAGGAACCTGAAAGAAACAACCTCCTTTACCTACCAAACTGGGAAGCGCCGTGGTAACTACAGGCGGAACTGACGAGGATATCAAAGCAAGAATCGGAAAAGCAAGACAAGCTTCCACTAGTCTCAAGTCTGTGTGGAGGTCAACAGCGCTCAGCATTAAAAATAAGATCCGGATTTTCAACTTCGGTGTGAATTCAGTGCTACTTTACGGATCAGAGACTTGCACTGCGCGTCATAAAGAGCATCTCAAACAAACTACGGACCTTCATTAACAGTTGTCTTTGATCAATACTCAAGATCAGTTGTCCAAAAAAGATAAGCAACAGGGATCTCTGGGAGCCAACCAACCCAGTAGGAACCGACTGTGCAACGAATAAGCAAGAAGAAATGGAGATGGATTGGCCATACTCTGAGGAAACCATCAAGTGACATCACACGCCAGGCCATCGCTCAGGTGGAACCCGAAAGGGAAGTGGCGAGTTGGTCGTCAGTGCAAGGGTGACTTGGAGGAGGTCATGTGAAGAGGAGATGAAAACGTGTGGGCAGACATGGAGCCAGGTGAAGACCCTAGCAGAGAACCGAACGCAATGGAGACGCATGGCTGATTTTAAATAATAACTTAGTCTAACTTGAAATGCAGTGGTATTCATACCAAGCAGTGCTTAATGTTAAATATCTAATAAGATCACTCATACGCTGATTGATTATTGTTCAGTAAGCAAGATTATGTGGCAGGTCCTTGTTGTTGTTGTTGCAGACTGAATTCTATCAGTCAGGTCTACAAGCTAGATGACTTGCTATCGCAGTGCACTCTGATTTCCTGTGAGATGATTAGACGCAATCAGCAGCAAGCCTTATCGGCACTCATTCATAAGGCTCTCTTTGGGATTAGAACTCGCATCACACAGTGTGAAAGTCAGAGGTATTCAGGCTGCTGATGTAACTTCTACTGAACTCTCATGGAGGAATCAATGTCAGACGTCTAGTCTTTGGCGTTGGCGTAGACTAAATTGTATCCAACCATCCTGCAGAATGATGAAATATATAAGTGATCTTATACTTTTCAGATATTTTCGTTACACAATTTCTTTGTATAAATTATCTACGGCATTAATTAGTCGCATTTCAAAACTCAAAAAACGAAAAAGAAAGCAAACAAACAACGACTCCACATTGATTCTCTGCAATGTTAAGATGTTTGTTTTACTTTTGCTTAATCAGAAAAAAAAATAATAATAAGTAAAAAATAAAAATAGTTACACGCTATCATTTTCTTTTTCTCTAAACAAGATCACTAGACCGTTAATATAAGAATTTTCCGGTTGACTGAAAGTAAATTTCTACAGTCAAGTGGTTGCATAAATTAAAATAATAATTATAATCTTTGAAGTCTACTAAGTCGAAAGGGAAAAAATAAGTCTCTGGACTAAACTCTACTCTAGTGAATATATATTAAATACCAGTTTAAGAGTTAATTCCATACTGGAATTGCCGCTGTAAATTAGGAGTTTGCCAGCTAAATGATCAGCCTGAGTTGTTGTTTAAAAGACTGTTTCTCTGTTGTAATGAATTGGATAATTGTTGTCACAGCGAAGAAAGGACTCTGAATAAGGAAACTACTTGGACCGGTTAGTATACACAAATTTTCACAGACCTCTTCCTCACCGGTATAAAATAAATGTGGTAAAGACTATCAGGCATAAAGTCAGAGTTATATTTGTTCAAAAGATGTGAATAAGGGCGAATTTAAGGTTGCATATGAAAAGTTAATCGCAAAAACATCTACCCTGAAAAGAATTCCCCCTGGATCTTATAAAAAGAAGCCTCAGTATACACAACTACAATTGAAAGGGGATATACCAAGTGGAAAGATGAAGCACCTTGGCTAGCCAGCCACCTTTAATTGGCTCTGTCAATTCAACTGCTCCTTTGGAGTCAGTTATATTAGTCGTTGCTCTAGAACGTTAATTTTTTGTTCTTGGGGACACCTATTAGTGTGATTCAATAAAGGTGTTGTTAAAACTATCCACAGTTCTATATTGATTCATCTCGTCAAAACAGGCCTCAAAGCTAGTCATGCTGAAGAACCCTTCTCTATCATCTATCGTGTATCAGATAGATTACGAAATGCCTCCAGGTACCGAACTCTACAGACAGCGAAAACCACTGCGATTCGTCTAAGTCAACCGGAACTTTCAGTGCAAAAGAAGCAGGTCCACTCAGTCAGTACTACTACCTTGGCCCCCTGTCGAATCTATAATTCCATAGATTCTGTGTTACTTCCCTTAATTTATCTGAATTCCAGTCAGTTTAGTGTAATATCTCTCTTCTTACTGATGCTTTTGAAATGTGATCATCTAGCGACACCAATTATTGATTCGATGTAATTTAAAACAACATTCATGTTGTTATTATTAACAACACTTCTTTAATTATTGTAGTCATTTAAATATGTGCGTTGGTGGCACAGTGGTTAGGACGCTGGCCGACCATGCACATGGTCCGGCGTTCGATCCCCTGCCGGCGCACACCCGATATCTATGGTCGGCCTGAATTTGGGCTACCGATATCCATGCTGAAAATTCCACACTTGTACTGAAAATACGGTGTGGAATCAAGCTGTAAATCAAAATAAAAATAAAAATCAATTCAGTTGTATAACTGATGATTCGGGGTTCGGATTAGGGAAGTAGCATTCTCCTCCTAAAAGCGAAATTTGTAATTTGAAAATTAATTACCAATTTACATAGTTCTCTGTGACTGTTTCGCTACACTTTCCTTATGGAAGCAGAGATTATACCCATCACAGTATATGCGATCTGCTTGATACCATAAGTGGTAATCAAGAAACTTATAATAATTACATGAAGCTATATACTACTGATTGGTTTAGGTGAGTAGTTGTGCACCACTCACATCCACCCTGTAATGGTTGCTAGCCAGTCAGATAGAAGTGAACTTAACACCGGACAGATGTTTCGCTCATTTATTTATCAAGAAACACATGAGAAAGAAAGCGGAAAAGGACTACTCACTATCTGTAAACAAGAAGCCACTTTATATACGACTACAATTCAAGGGCAATATACCAAGTGAGATAATTACCAGGAAATTAAAAAAATCAGTTCTAGGAACTTTTAATGCTGGCGAACTACACGCCTTATTCTCTACACGACCAATGGCGCTCCCTCGACTGAGAGAGGAAGTACCTAGACTAGCTAGCCACTTCAGATTGTATCTACCAATTCAACTGCGCTTGTGGGGCGAGTTATATTGGCCGTTGCTCTAGGAACTTGATTTTCGTGATCACTCGAGAGCATCTCCCACTATGGCTAAGTAAAGGTGTAGTTAAAACTATTAACAGCTCGATATTAGACCATCTGGTGCAAACCGGTCACAAAGCCAGCGTAGAAGAATCCTTCTTTATAATATACCGGGTGCCTAACAAATTACCAAAATCGTCGAAGCACCGCATTCTCCAAACAACAGAGTCTTGCAATTCGCCTCAAACAACCAGTGCTCTGTGTTCAAAAGAAGCATGTCCAGTCAGCCCCTTCTACTGCTCTGGCCTTCAGTATAGACTATAAATTCATGAATTTGTGATATTATCTTCCCTAATTCTTCTGGCATTCAGTTTATTTTATGTTGATGCTATTCAACTGTAATCTATCAATGTCATTGATTCAATGTTATTTAAACATTAGTGTCGTTCATAACACCAATTCATTCATTCATTATAATATATATATATAACTGTAGAGCCTGATGATGCAGTTATCGAAAAGAGTACTCTTTGTTCAGTAACCATTCTTTAAGCTAAGTGAAAATGGATAGAAGAAGAGAAACAGCCATCTGGTGTATAGATCACTTCGGTCTACCTGTCTACCAAGCACTACTGATTTATATGAGTGGTAAACAACTGCTTATATTTCATGTAGTCATAAGGTTTTCTGACTGCTGAGTTATTTTATTGATAGTTAAGTGGGCCAGTAAGACGGAGATGATGAAGATAAACAACCAATAGCAACAGCAATAGCAACCAGCACCAATCACCATCAACAGGAAAGATTTGAAAGACGTTACCTCCTTCACTTATCTGGCTGGAAAGCCTCGTTTCAATCACAGACGGATGAAGATGTCAAAGCCAGTCAGAATCAGAAAGGCAAGGTACACCTTCATCAACCTGAAACCAGTTTGGAAATCTTCTACTTCACTCAACCAGAGTAGAGAACAAGATTCGGATTTTCAACACAAATGTGAAGTCAGTCAGTTCTTCTATGCGAGTCAGAAACTTCTCTAGCGTGTCACGAAAAGGATTTCCAACGGGTTACAGATTCTCATCAACAGCTGCCATCTTCGCTGGTTCCATGTTGAAATTCAAATGTTCAGAAAGAAATACGAACAAGAAACTCTTCAGTGGAACAAACCGAAAGGCGAGAGCCGACTGTTCAACGAATATGTAGGAGAAAATGGTGACGAATGGATCGGGCATACACTGAGGAGGCCATCGAATGACATCGTGCTCAATACAGGCCATCACTCGAGTGGAATCCCAGTCGGTCGTCAGTGCGAGGGTGACACGGAGGAAATCTTTTGGGGAGGGGGAGATGAGAGATTAGAGGCACTCATGGATCTAACTGAAGAGGATAGCAGAGAGTAGAAGAAGGTGGAGATGTGTTGTTGAAGCCCTATGTTCCACTTGGAGCCCAAGAGAATACTAACAAAATAATAATAATAATAAAGTAGGCCAGGAATAAGTTATTAAGGCTTCACAGTAGTAACTAACTTCACTGAATGCCAATAGTCAGAAATGAAAAAGTGGATGCATAGTATTGTCTCTTTGTCACTGGTTTGTTTTAGATAGTGCTACACTTCACGATAATAAATGACATTTCAAATAACTTGCTTAAAGAACACAAAGATATTAAGTAAAAAAATATGTAAACTGATTCTTAGGAGAAAATACAGTATCAGCTAAAGTACTTTCTTATCCTGTGGTATTATATATATACATATATGTATATTAGTATGATAGATAATTCACTGAGAAAAGTAGAAGTAGCATTCTTTTCCAAATTTTTGTACTCACCTCTAGATTCATGGAATTCCAGTGCTGTTGCTGCATCTGCACCAAGTGAGAAATAATTATTAAAAATTTTCAATGGTAAACTATCAGAGATTGGTCGTACTTTACCACTATCATCATCTTCAGCATCAGGTACTGCTTGTTGAACTGTCTGGAGATCTGTACGTGGTTCACAATTCACTTGCCATCTTCAATGTATAAAAGATAAGTAGTATATATATACATATATATATATTCTTAAAACAATTTATGCATGTATGTATATATGATGAGGTAAAGTTATACTAAAATGGGGTCCTATTGCATGTGTTTTTATGCGTATGTGGTATCAATTATGTCAGATGCTCTGATGATGTTCTCGTGACTTTATCTTACGCATGTGCTTAAGGAGACTGGACAACAATCAACCTCATTGTTATGTGCCAGTTTTGAAGAGGGTTTTACATTACATGCATAGTACCACTCTGGCAATGTTATGTCAGCTCGTGAGCCATACTCATGGTCTGGGTTTCACTTCCACCGACGAAGTCTCAGCATGGATATAGAAAGCTAGTTTCGCATATACCAGCTTACGCCGTCTCTAGCTTAGTAGACGTGATATCCAGCTATTGACCAAAAGACGTATGTGCTGCTCAGCAGTCCGCTTCGTGCTCCTCTATGGCTGTGAGACCTGGCCATTGAGAGTGGAAGACATGGAAAGGCCGGCTAGCTGTCTTTGACCAGAAGCGCCTTCATTCCATCTCCCGTGTGAAGTGGTATAACAGGGTGAGCAATATTGAGGTTAGGCATTGGTCGAGTGCTAGGTAAGGAGGGTAAATCAGTAGACGAGGCTGTGAAGTAACATCGATTGAGATGGTTAGGACATGTGTTACGCACGCATGCCTAGCCCTAGCTTACATAGGGTTAAGTTGAAAAAAGCTGGTGGTGGTCAAACGAAAACATCGCTTCATCAGTCAATGAAACCCACAACAGTTAGTTTAAGCCAGCCACGTAAAGAGATTTAGACTTCCTGGTTAAGGTCCTCGGGACGGTAAAAACCAATGGCTGGAAACAATCGGTGATATGGCTCAAAACTGTTCTCAATGGCTAGTGCAAATGCATCCACTCCTTGTGACTTATAACACCCAATAAAACTATATTGTTCTTCGATATTACTATTCTTTTTGCCTCATATCTCTGTTTACTGTCTCTGTTTTGCGTTTCTTTTTACTTTCTTCTCTTGCTTTGTGTGCTAAGTGAAGTGTGGCGACTCGAACTGCTGCACACCGGTGCAAAGTTCTATGTTGAAACCAGTCAGTCAGTCAGGGTTTCACTTCCGGCCAATGCACTCCTACTACCTCGTAAATCTTATTTTTCAACAGTAGGCTTCGAAAAGGGGGAAGGTTAAGTATACCGTGAGCAACCCTGATAATAAAACACCACCACTAGTGAGAATTCATAAAATTAAAGTCGTATTTTCCATTTCTAAGGGATTGAGTTTCGTGTAAATAAATATTCAGCTTTATTAGAGATTACTAATCAGATTTAACACTTCATTTCTTTGAGTATTTTCTAATTCAATAAGGGAATAACAATAATAATAATAATTCATGACTGCATACAAGACCTTAGATATCTCATAAACAAAAAATAAGATTTGTACCACATATTATTACGTGATAAAGTAGAGTGGAAAGTGTTGTATTTCGAGGCAGTTCATCGGATGTTAACTAAGCAAACTTGCTTTTTGTTACAGTAGCTTGATACAACAATAACTTTTCTTGAAAAGATATTGAAGAGCAATGGGTACCCTCAAAGGTTCATCAACAAGTATGGAAGATCTGAAGTCACAAATGTAGAACAAATCACAGTGGGTAAAAAGCCAGTCTACATTAAGCTTGATTGTAAAGGTGAAAACATTGCAGCGATGATCACCAGAAGGCTGAGTACATCACTAGGCATAGCCTATCCTGCAGCTAAGCTCGTCCCCCTTTATCGAACAACTTACTCTTTGGTTCAATCAAAAATCGATAGATATCCTTCTCATGTTAACTCCAACTGTGTATACAAATTTACATGTATCTGCGGGAGCAGTTACATTGGAAGGACGGAAAGAAGGGCATATCTACGATTTTCCGAATATGTACCAAAAAGCTTACGTCTAAAGGGAACAAATGCTTTAAACAGTGCCATCGCCAGGCATCTCCTCGACACGGGTCATCAGGTGGACGTCGAAAAGTCATTCAAAATTATCAACAGGCAAAAGAGCTCAATTCTCCTCAAGTTTGCTGAAGCTATTTCCATCAAGCGCCTGAAACCTGATTTATGCGTCAAGAAAGAAGCGGTTATCAGTCTTTCTTTGCCAACCTGGTAACTGGATATTTTTCATATCTCTTTCATCTGAATGCGAAATGCTGAAAAGTTTCCATCGTGTATGATTATTATTGTTCGGAATAGTGTTTACTATTACACATATATATATATATTATTAGTGTATGCATATATTGATCGATTGGTTTTTGTTTAAAATGAACTCTGTGCAAGTATGTTAAAATTGTTTTTGTAGATATATTTAATAATGTCTTTGCCCTGCAAGCAGATGACGAGAAGGCAACGAAATAAAAGGTAGTACCACTGTAGTTCTTGCTTCGTTCAGATTCATTAAGAGGAATAAATGTATGAAATAACCTTAAAATTCTCTAGAATTAGTGTTTGGGAATTTAATTGGTTTCCAGTTAGGCCATTTAGAGAACCCCTGAAAAACCAGGGAATATTGGACAGGTGTTTCACTGCAGTTTAGCACTCTTCATCAGGACGAACCCGCTAGGGTTCGAAACCAGGACCTTCGTGTTAGAAGGCAGGTTGGTAGTTACTGGAACTCGATCCAAAGGCCCATGAATTCTAACGTACGCCAATTTGTGGTCTGAATATAACTACCAGCCAATGTCATTGATGGCGAGTATTTATCCTCACTAAAGATCTTGTGGATCCCACTGGTCAAGAGTTCTCCCTAGAATTCCAGACAGCTTTGTTCAATAGATAGTCAGTAGGAAGCCTTAGATTAGTTTTCAAGAGTGAGTTTTTAGGGATTCGATTTGTTCCAGGTTCGATCACGAACAGGTACACTATATATTATTACCACCAGTCAAATCAGAAGTGGATAATAAATAATCTCAGAATTTTATTTCAATTCAAGGAAATCACAACATTCTAACAAATTACTTATTATAACTATAAGAACATTAGTCTTTTTTCCCATATAATTGTATTTGATCACTAACACTCATATTATTATCTCTGAATGTACATTATCTCATATTGATTTTTATTCAAATATCTAGTCACTTCCATACATATATATAAATGAAGGAAAAAGTTGTGTGAGTACCTTGCTATGATTATGAGCAATAATTTGTGCTCGAAACGTGGTCATCAGTTAACATTACTGCATAACACTGCACTGTATGATTTATCAAAATAAAATCTTATCCATAATGGAGTTACACTCTACCACAGTGCCCAAGTTTTATACTTATAATAATAACACCATTTAAAATATAGTAAACTCATACCATGGTCTGGGTTTCGATCCCCAACCACCGACGCACTCCTCCTTTACCTCGCTAAGCCAGAACTAAATAAAAAAACTGGTGAAGAGGAAAGGTTGGGCATGAGGCTATCAACCCCATCCCGTTAAAAATAATTACCACTGCTACAGAAACTTCAAACCTCTAGCTTGAAGCCCTATGTTCCACTGGTAACGTGAAGGAATAAAAAAAACTGAAACCATGCACTGGTAATATTTATAAGAACAGTTAGTTAATAAATAAGGTCATATGTTTTCCAGGTTGACTTTAATTCTTTAAAACAAATTGTTCAACGTTAAATACGTGATGAGATCTTTGATAAATGGAAAAAGAGAGGAATGATAGTTGATTGCATGGTAAGTGGAGGTTGGACTTGCTAGTGAAGGCGTTTAGATGCCACTGTCAACTTCTAATTGATTAAAAATGCCCATTAAAATTTTCAAAAGAATGGACACTGTACAAAGAGTACTCTTTTCGATGACTTCATTATCAGGCTCTACAGTTATATATACACATTATAATGAATGAATGAATTAGTCTTATGAACAACATTAATGTTTAAGTAACATCAAATCAATAATATTGATAAATTACAGCTGAACAGCATCAACATAAAATAAGCTGAATGTCACAAGAGTTAGGAAAGATAATAGTACAGATTCATGAGTTTATAGTTTCTACTGAGGGCCAGGGCAGTATAAGGGGCTGGACTTGTTTCTTTTGAACACAGAACACTGGTTGTTTGATTCGAATTGCAATAGCCTCTGCTGTTTGGAGCATGGGGTGCTTCGATGATTTAGATAATTTGTTAGGCACCCGGTAGATGATAGAGAAGGATTCTTCTACGCTGGCTTTGTGACCGGTTTGCACCAGATGGTCCAATATCGAGCTGTTAACGGTTTTATCTACACCTTTACTTTTCCATATTGGGATATATTCTCGAGCACGAGAAATCGAGTTCCTAGAGCAACGGCCAACATAACTCGCTCCACAAGCGCAGTTGAACTGATAGATACAATTTGAAGTGGCTAGTCTAGGTACTTCATCTTTCACTACTTAATAATGAATTAAAGAGAATATACTATAGTTAGAATTGATTAAAAGTTCTTCCACTATATGACTTCGTTCAAACCTGATAGACAGTGCTGGACAATAACTGAAGGGTATAAAAATATTCAAATAGTAATCTGCATTTAGCTGAAGAGACACTATCTATAAATATGGAAGGAAAGGTTCATAGGTGATTAAGGCAGGATCAGTAAGGTAAGGCAGACCCTCACCATTCTGAAATCAGTTTTGAAATCTTATGCATTCAGCACAAAGAACAACACCAATGTTGAGTCAGTCAATTTTTCTATATGGGTCAGAAACGTGGCCAGAGCGTGACGGAAGTCATTTCCAAAAGACTGAAGGCTTTAATCAACAAATGACTTTTCTGGCTGCATACTGAAAATAAAATGACCAGCCAGAAGGGATTAGTAAGGAATTCTATCAGCCAACCAATCAGGAACTAATTGCTCAAGAATTATGCCAAAGTAAATGAAGACAAATCGAACACACTGTGAGAAGACCATCGGGTGACATCGCATGCCGAGCTACTGTTCAGGTGAAGCCCTAATGTGAAACGGTGAGATGGGCATAGATTCGACGATAACATGAAGGAGATCGTGTATGGGGGAGATGAAAGCTTATGCGTTATCTTGTAGTCGGATGAAGACGGACGGCTGCAAAGATCTGACTGAAATGGAGATGTTCTGTAGTAGCTCTTTGTTCCACTTTGAACCCAATGGATGTCTGAAAGTGACTTGAGAAGATCTTTATGGGGAACTTCAATGCTTGAAGAGTAAAACAATTACCAGTACACATATATATACACACATAGATCTGCAGAAGAGCTAGTCTGCGTCCTAATTGTATGGAACTAGCATAAACTACATACACGCTCACGCTCACAAACACACACACACTCACACACACAGTCACTCATACTTTAGTGCACATTTTATCATAAAATCAATCATTTAATTAGTTCCGTTTCATTCCACATCATTTTATGACCATTAAATTTTAATTACGGGCTAATTTTAGCTAATAATAGCAATAAGTTATAATAATAATTACAAATGAGAGTTCTAAACTGTTAGTAATACTGAGATGACTATAGTATAAATCATATTAATAGTAATAATAATAGAAATAATAATATTGGGTAATGCATTCCCATTTTCCACATTTAAACGTTATCCTCCCAAAAAGTAAAGTTAAATACTTCCGTAATGGAGGAAAGAATATGACATTTCATCCATTATATGACAATATTTTTTTTCAATAGTTTGGAGAGAGTAATTGCAGGCAGCTTTCAGTTCAACCTCATTATATATATATATTTCTGTTTACATATTTTATCTTCACAAAATGCAGAATAATTCCAATTTACGGCCTTTTTATTACAATGGTATAATTTGTTAAGTGGAACTGGAAAGTTGTTTTAATGCTTCCAAGAAGTCATACACCTATCTTTCTATCTACTGAACTGCTAATTGCGTGGAGTTTGGAATTCAGGGATTACTGAGTTCCAGCTGAAGTGATTGAATGATCAATGAGCTTTTTGTCGTAAGCAGAAGGTTTCAGGTTCAATCCCTAGTGAGATTGTGAGTGTGTACTGATGAAGAGTGTCCTTTTAGAACGAAATAGATGTATAGTACTGTCTGGATTTCAGGGATCTTTTTAACTGATATTGGTTTGTGACAAATCTGACAACTAAAGTTTAATACCATCAGTTGATGAAATTTGCAGTTTTCCAAATTAATTCTCATTTTACACATTACGAGATGAAATTTCGCCAGACTTTCCTTTGGTAATTGAAATTATTAAGATCTCTTGAAATAGAAAGTAACACGTAATTTATTGGATAGTGACTATCGGTGGAATCTAGCCAGGATGCATATTACTTCCCATTTGAGGCTCGTTATCTGTCAGTGAGTGATGGTGTCCTCAGTGAGACTCGAATCCAAGACCCATCGTTTCAAACTCCAGGCAGTCTTCCGTTGGACGACTGGGGATGTGAGAACCATCTTTTGTGCAAAGAGTGACAGTTATTCTTTATTTTTAATTGGCTTTTGATTTTCTTGTTGACTGATTGGACTGAAACTTTCTGCCTGTGTTGACAAGGGTACTGAGTTCGTATCTCAGAGGGAGCTCCATCATTTATTGGGAACGTAGATACATCTGGCCAGATAAAGAGTTGCAAATAGTAGGAAATGCGTATTCTAACTGGTCTTCACTACTAGTCACCGTCCGCCAAAATTACTTAAAGTTAACCCACAGACATTGTTGAAGCGACCGATGTGTCAACTTGAATTTTCATCAAGAGCTGACATTAGTTAGAGAACCATTGGAAAACCTGGGAGTACTGGACAACTGTTTCGTCTTAGTTTGGAGCTCTTCAGCAGTACGCACCCACTGCGACTCGAACCCAGGACCTTCTGGTTACAAGCTGAGCACATATACCATTAAGCCACTGGGACCCGATCCAATGGCTCATGAATTCTAACTTTTGCCAATTCACGATATAGTGCGACCCCTAGCCCAGTGGCTTAATGGTATATGAGCTCGCCTTGTAACCAGAAGGTCCTGGGTTCAAATCACGGTGGGTACGTACTGATGAAGAGTCCCAAACTAGGACGAAACAGCTGTCCAGTACTCCCTGCAGGTTTCCCAATGATTCTCTAACTGATGTCAGCTCATGATGAAAATCCTGTAACCAATCAAATCCCTACAAACCAACACTTGAATGTCAACTTGAAACCGAACACTTCAGTTCAGTCAATCAATGGGTATATCGAAATCGAATTAAGAAGAAATAAGAAAGCAATAGGCTTGTGATTATTAGCTAACAGATGCTTCATGGTTTCAAGTCAATTCCATGAATGATGAGCACTAAATTACTTTATATGACACTTCAGCACAGTGCAATTTAACGCTGCGTTTTAAAATCCAAGTTAACGAAAAATTCTTGATCGGAGTATTATGAATTTTGTCAACTTAGGGAAACTCAAATCTCCTCATATTTCAGGGATAGAGTCATTTTACAATGAATTCAAACATCTATTTTTATCAATGACAGTGTAATACTTCCTTGACTGTAATATTCTTTCTTTAATAAGATCTTCTCTATGGAAGACTGCATTCGATTTTCAGTACGCCAATAAAAAAATGTATTCTTGGATCAATGGCGATTTTGTTGAAACAAAGCATATATCCCCACCGACTCTATGATTTCAGTGTGTTTTACTGATTTATTGACTGCACTCCTTTGCGCTCCAAGTGGAACATACGAGTTCAGGCTTGGTTTTTGTAGTTTTAGCAGCAGCGGTGATGTCTTTTTAAGAGGTAAGATTACTAGTATCACCCGACCAGCCTTCTCTCTTCACCAGATTTCCCACCATCTAAGCGAGTGAAGCATCCACTGAGGATTGAACCCCAATCCATATGTGACATGGTTGGTGAGCGTTTTTACCTCCTTTGCGTTCTCCCAGTGGAACACTGGGCTCCAAGCTATAGGCTTGAAGTTTCGGAACCAGTGGTGTTTATTTTTTACGGGATGGAGACACTAGCTTCATGCCCAACCCTGCTTCTTTATCAGTCTGATAACTGGCATAGCGAGGTAAGAGAGGAGTGCGTCGGTGGTTGGGGATCGAATCCCGGACCATATGCGTGGTTGGCGAGTATTCTATCTCTGTGCCACCGACGCATAGTGTTAGTGTTGCTTAATAGTGAGAATTCATCAATCATTCAAGCATTCAAGAGATGATATAATTAACTGAGAAAATTAATTACAAGGGTAATAATTAAATAGCAGAAATAATTACAGAGTAATATCATCAACGTTAATATATATCGGGATATATATCACTATGTTATGCGTTCGATGTTATTACTAACAGTTAGAAGATTTGAATATTTTGTTATGTATGATCAAGACAATTAATTACTCAAGAGTAAGAAGCAGAATCAGATTGAGATGGCTAAACTAGGAACAATTAAATGAATAATTAGTTTGAGAAAGTCATCTGTTTATGTAAATTCCATAAATTTGTTAAACTGGGTATCAGATCGTTTTAAAATTTTTTCAAACTTCTAAGATCGCTCTTTCCTGAGGATAAATATTGTAACGACAGAAGACAAGGGCCAGACAACAGATCGTTTATTGAAAAAATCAAGACGTATATTTATAGATTTTTATGTATATTATTGTTAGCTGAGTAGCAACCTCTTCTGATTGGTTGTTTTCTTGCTGAATGTTATTCTATATTGCTTGTGGCCGCTTCTAAGAAAGTCAGGCCATATATTTGTGAATCGTATTTCCACATATTAAGTCTGCTGTAATTGGCTGGAGATTTTCTCAAGGTTAAGTTTTGTTATTGTTTTTCTCATGACCCTCATTCAGGACGTGAACATTGATGTAACTTGTTGTCTGCAATGTTGGCTTGCAGCCAGCTCTCACCACAATATGACCTTATTTTTAAACTTGGGTTATATACAAGAGAAAGAATGCTGATAAGGTAGGAAAGCGAGGGATACTTCTGTTTGTGAACTGCCTTTTTCTTGGCGGGGGTGGGGCACATATTACATTGCTCTGTCTAACCTAAACTGTATAGGGATGGGACATTTTGTCAACTTTTCATCTCACTGATATTATCAATTTTATGAATTTCTGGTTATGCAATCAATGAAAAACGTTTTGTGGTAGTGTGATACAGACAGTGTGTGCCAACGGAATATTATTCTCACATATTCCCACAGTTCAATACTGTATTAGCAACAGAATATTATACATGTCTTGTTGAGTTGCCATGTTGACACTGTTTATTAGATTTTTCTGTTTTCTGTCTTCTCTCACCCCCCCCTTTTCTTTCTTTTTTCCATAGTTTGATAGTATATAAATTGATGGTAACCTAAACTACAAAAAGTTGTAATCCTTATATTCCGGATGCGTTTATCTTATAATGCTTTCTGTATTACCTTTCAAACAATGAAGTATGAAATGTTATTAATTATAACCATTGTAATTTCAGGTAGTTTGCAGCTGATGAGAACCTGTGAAATAGAAGGATGATATCATTTTATACTGCAAATCTGGTCTTTCTTTCTCTATTGAAATTTATCAAGGGAACCAAATGTATGAAATATTATACATGTATTTGAACATTCTATTTCAGGTCGTTTAGTGTAGACCAAAATCACACGCTCAGTGATTAGTGAAAGAATATAAAACTGTATAGATATAAATAACTGTTTGAAAATAGGCCTTTGCTTACGTGTCTTGCCTTCTGCTGTTACAGTTTTATGCCCATATCGTTTTAATAGCCATTTCAGTGATATAATAGACTTTCAAAGTGAATACCTACATCATGCATTTACGCTGTACTAGGAGATTTTATTTGAATAAAGCAAGAACAACGTCATTTTGTGCGGAATAAAATGGTACCATCATAGTTCATTTCGTTGGCTTCTCATCAGTCGACTTTGGATTGCAATCAGTCATATAAACTTCAACTGTGTGTACACATTTACATGTATCTGCGGGAGCAGTTATATTGGAAGAACAGAAACAAGAGCATACCTCCGATTTTCTGATCGTTTACCAAGAAGTCTAAGTGTCAGGGGAACGATTGCTTTCAAGAGTGACATTGTCAGGCATCTTCTTGAATCAGGTGATGAGGTGGACGTCCCAAGATCATTCAAAATTATTAATAGGCAAAAGAGTTCAATTCACCTCAAGTTTTCATGAATCATCCCCAACAAGACATTAATGAAAACAAAACAAGTACTTCACCAAAAATCTCTTTTCGCAGAATTAATTCAATTAGCTGTACCATTGCAATTATATATACTTATTTTTGTATATGTGTGTCCGAAGTATTGATTAACATTAATAATAGGGTAGAGAAGACTGGGTGTGAGAAAAATACTCGCCACGGATGGCATTAGCTAGTAGTCGGGCTATGTCATGAACTGGCAGAAGTTAGAATTCATGGGCCATTGGATCGGGTCCCAGTGACTTAATGATCAGAAGGTCTTAGGTTTCAACCTCGGTGGTTACGTACTGCCAAAAAGTCCCAAACTAGGCTGACGAAACAGCTGTCCAGTACTCCACCTGCTGGTTTTCCAATGGTTCCCTAACCGATACCAGGTCATGATAAAATCCTGTGACCAATCAATTAAATCCCTAGAAACCAATGGTTGAAAATTATTAACTGTGTTTTTTGGTAACACATCACCACTACCCTCTTACCCATATTCTCCTCACTGTAGTTATAATTTGATTACTCAACACATTCTTGAAATGTCTTGACAACAATAACCCTAATTTATTTTTATTCTTACCAGACAAACCTAATGTAAACGCACAAATAAAAGTAAGTATATGTAATTGCGGTTGTACAGTTAAATGAATGAATTCACCGAAAACAGACTCTTCGCTGAACTATGTGTTTTGTTCTCCTCAGGTTTGCCAAAGTAATCTCTATCAGGCCCCTGAAATCCGATTTATGTGTCCAGAAAGAAGCGGTTGTCTGTCTTTCTTTGCCCTGGTAACTGGGTGTTTCCATTCTTTCTCTCATTCGATTACGTGACACCGAAAATTCCATCCTGTATGATAATTATTGTTTGGGATAAAGTGATTGTTATTATTACCATTGTATGCATATATCAGTAATTTTTTTAAACTTGAGCTCTCTGTGTTAGTATGTTAAGACTGTTTCTGTACATAAACTTAATAATGAAACCCTTGGGCTGCAAGTAGCTGATGAGAAGCCAACAAAATGAACACTAATGGTGCCATTTCAATTCTGTGCAAACTGCCTCTCTTCTTGCTTTGCTCAAATTCATAAAGGGTGATAAATGTAATATTTTATGTTATACTCTGGTTAAAGCCAATTTTTCTGGTTGTGTACACGCAGAAAAGTTTATCGGACTTCCAACCAGTTGTTTCTCACTCAGGTTCTAATCGAGAAGCCAGTATATGATTCCATTTGAATATCTCTTCAGCGTATGTTCTGTCAGTCTTCATTTCCGTCCGCATAATTCCAAATGATAAAAGGTTCATGTCTGCTGATTGGTTGCAATAAATACCAGAGTTCATCGTCACTTACATTTGCTAGCTGGCCGTTTAATCTGCAGTATCCAGTGAAGGTTGACATATTAACAGAAGCCTTCTGTTAGCTGAGAACTTTTTTGTTAACTTACTAACACACTCTAACCACACAGATTCACTTTTCAAAATTCAGATCTTCCGTTTTTCAAGTATTGATTTTGTAGGGATTTTGTTTCATCAGTTGGAGGATTTCATCATCAGCTGACATCAGTTAGTGAACAATTGGAAAACCTGCCAGGGAGTACTGGACAGCCGACTGTTTCGTCAACCTAGTTTGGGACTCTTTATGCATCAGCAGAAGTTAGAATCCATGGCCTAGCGATTAGATAAGATCCCAGTAGCTTAATGGTCTACGAGCTCGCCTTTCAATCAGAAGGTTCTGGGTTCGAACCCAGGTTGGTGGGCACTGATGAAGGGTCCCAAACTAGGAAGTTAGAAACAGCTGTCCAGTACTCCACCTGCTGGTTTTCCAATGGTTCTCTAACTGATATCAGTTCATGATGAAATCCTCAAACTAAGTAATGTCAGTCTCCATACTGATTTTACAATTGTGAATGTCTGACTGCTATGTGCGCATACGTGAACTAGTTATCTTTGTGATTATCACAATAATCACTTTACCTACTTTTACTTCTCAGAAAGCGGGTTGATTTTATCGAATAAAATAAGTCAGTATACATTGATTTAATTATACAACACATGTGTAAAATGATTTAATACATGAATGAATAAGTCTTTTTATAATGCCTCGATGCAGTTACACACAAGCCAGTAAAAAGTTTTCCTTGTGAAAGAGTTGATTCATTTGTAAAGGCATAACTAATCTACAGTAAGAAGTGATAAGTAGGAACAATGTTTTGAATAACTTTAAAGAAACATACATTAACAAGTAGGTTAATTGTCTAATACAATGAAGCAATACTTCTAAACGAGTAAACTGAAGCATGTTAGCATTTAATATATAATTAGTGATGACTATAAAATCAAATAAATATATCTTATAGTTAACTGTGAAACAGATAAGACCCTTTATATATATATATATATATATATGAACAAAGATGTAATGTTGTAAATCACTCAAGCTTTGTAGACTTCCTCTTTACATTCCTTCCTTTATGATGAAGAACTATGTGATTGTGACTCAGGTCCTTCATCACAACAGCTCAGCATATTTTTATCATTGATTTAGTCAAGATTAAAACTCAACGACCGTCGTGTTTTATTATTTGAATGATTATTGGTTACAGGATCTCACCATGAGCTGACATCAGTTGGAGAACCACTGGAAAACTATCATGGAGTACTGAGTAGCTGCTTAGTCAGACCAGTTTCAGACTATTCGGCAGTATCCGCCCACCACCCAGGTTCGAGCCCAGGACCCTCTGAATACAAGGTGAGCTTATAGACCATTAAGCTACTTGCACCCGATCCAATGGGTGATGAATTCCAACTTCTGACAATTCGAAAGCTGGTGGGTGCGAACTGATGAAACAGTTGGCTATCCAGTACTCCCTACTCGTTTTCCAATGGTTCTCTGCTCATGATGAAATCCTCCAGCCAATCCATAATTGTATATGCAGTGGACACTGTATTTCAAAAGTTCTGTAAATACCATTTTATGGCAATAGTTAAAGAAGTTTTACATTTTTTAACGGGAAATCACTAAAAGAAATACTAAACAAATGTCATTAGTTCACTGGTGGAATCCTACCCTTCCCTCCCCATCGCAAAGGTGGTTAGGGTTGGATTTTCCAGTGATGCACTGCAAAACCCTGCCTGTGTTAGATAGCCGACGGTGGTCTCAAAAAACAGGGAAGCTTTGGAGTATGGCCGGAGATCCTATCCTGTAAAAGGCGATGTGTTATGGCCAATACAATTTTAAAATCTTCAGTCTCAGTATCCCGTTCGGAGCATGAGGGAATGGGAATAAACTGATTGTCAACTTTTTTTCTGTGTGATAATACATGAAGATGCTGTGATGTATAAAATGTATTCTATAGTCAGTAATGCTCAAAAGTAGTACTGTGTGCATATGTTCTGTTCGAAGTGGTGTAATATTATTAGTTTCCAGACCGCGGATGTCACGAATTTCCTGGAACAATCTGAGCGCCAAGCCAGACTGAATCATTATAAATTATTTAAAGTAATTCAAGCGTGTTTAACACAAAAATCAAAACAGTATTTATCTGAACGTTTCGTTGTGTAAGCCACAGCTTCTTCAACAGAATTATTCTTCAAAATATATAGTCAAAAATTGCATAAATTGAAGTAAGTCCTTTTTGAAGATCACTTGTCGGTAGACATTTCCACCAACAAAAATATGTCAGCAGTCATCATATATTTGTAATGACTAGTGTCAACTTGTCATGTATGCATATTTGTCTGTATGAGTGCGTGTGTGACTGTATGTTGTTTGTTATTTGGACAACACGTCAAAACATGATAATATTTCATAATAAGGTCATAATATAGGAGTGAATTTGTTCTTCCCTTCATCTGTCTTGCTTCATTAGAGTTTGCAACAAAGGGGATAAGTTCATCCCTTCTCTCTTATTATTTACTGCATTCGATGTGGTAAAAAAAATACGTGAGGCTTCAGAGGTCAACGTTTCTTTACTTGGTGAATGAAATCTTCTTCCAAGAATTTCGACACTGTCGAAATCAATCTTATGTCCACTGTCTGTCGCATGCATTGCCATAGGTGATCTTTTTTCTAGACTTTTTTAATTCTACTTCATTATCCTTTGATCAAATTTTAAGATCAATATGCAAGTGAAAAGCAACAAGTTGGCCGAAGAAGCATCAAAGGTAGGCCTTTATGTGAACATGGAGAAAACAGAGGTGATGAAGATTCCTGGCAACAACACCAACAGCAGCAACAACAACAGATAACAATAAGCAAAAATGGAAGTAACCTGAAAGAAACAACCTCCTTTACCTACCTATGAAGCATCGTTTCAACTGCAGCCGAACGAAACTGACGAGGATATCAGAGCAAGAATCGATCGGAGAAGCAAGACAAGCTTTCACTACTCTCAAGTTTGTGTGGAGGTCAACAGCACTCAGCATGAAAATCAAAATAAGATCTGGATTTTCAACTCCAATGTGAAGTCAGTCAGTGCTACTCACTATACGGATCAGAGACTTGCACTGCGCGTCATAAAGAGCATCTCAAACAAACTACAAACCTTCATCAACAGCTGTCTTCGCTCAATACAACTCAAGATCAGATGGCTGGCCAGAAAAGACCAGCAACAGAGATCTCTGGGAGCGAACCAACCCAGGAGGAACCGATTGTGAAACAAATAGGCAGGAAGAAATGGAGATAGATTGGCCATACTCTGAGGAAACCATCAAGTGACATCACTAGACAAGCCCTCGAGTAGAACCTGAATGGGAAGCAGCGAGTTGGTCGTCAGTGCAAGGGAGACTTGGAGGAGGTCATGTGAAGAGGAGATGAAAACGTGCGGACAGACTTGGAGCCAAGTGGGAACTCTAGCAGAGAACCGAATGCAATGGAGACGCATGGCTGAAGCTCTATGTTCCTCTGGGAATTAAACAATAATAATAATGCTAATTACAATTATACTATTTTTCTTTTACACTACTATTCTACTTGTATCTATTTGAATCTATTATAGTATCATGTCTAATGGCATTGTCTACTCTCACGAGTATTTAAAGTGTCTACAACCTGCTGACTGACAAGTTTCTACTAAACTTGATAAAAAGCATAACTAAGGATAGCAGCATATCCTAATTATGTTTCAATAGAATGATACTACATTCCTGTATTGACTCTTCTAAAAGTACTTTCAAGAGAACTTAAAATACCAACCCCACAAAAAATAACTATGCGTGGTGAACAAAAAAAAGACTTGAAAATTTAAAACAGTCGATGTTTTTAAAAACTTTTATTATTCCCTTGGGTTCCATGGGGAACAGTCGGTTTCAATAGCAGTTTTCCATTTCATCCCGTCCTCTACAGTCTTCTGTATCTGATTCCACGATTGCTCAACAAGGTTCGCTCATCTCCTCCTCCTCCTCGTCACACGATTTCCTCTGCTGTTATTTTAAACCATCTAACTCGTCATTTCTGATTCAGTTTCCACTCAAGCGTCTGCTTGGCATGCGATGTCACTCAAAATCCTCCTGAGTGGATTTCAGCCTAGATGAATGAATCGCTTACAGCTTCTTCTTAAAGTTCCGATTAGTTAGAAAAAAATGGAGTAATAGCAACAGTTAGAATGATAAGGCATCAGTGATTCGTATATATGACTGCAATGCAAAGTTTTTGGATATACCAAGTGAAATGATAACCGATAAGTTGGGAAAATCGATTCAAAGAACTCTCAGTGCCGATTAGCTGAAGGTTATATTTTCCACACAACTGCTTGTGAATCCAAAAACTGAAAGGCAAAAGTACCTTGGCTAGCCAGCTTCCTCTAATTGTATCTATTAATTCAACTACCCCTATGGAGACAGTTATATTGGCCGTTGCTCTAGGAAATTAATTTTTCGTGCGGGAGAACATCTAACAGTGTGTGTTTCAATCTCTTAAATATATGATGAGTAGCCCCCGTTGTTGTACACAATATGTAGTTCGTCCTGTAGTACATTTTAAGTCAATCCGACTCCTACAAATTCTTAAAAATGTGTAAAAATAGAGTTTAATGGTAATGATAATAATGATGATGATGATGAATACATAGTTCAAAACTGCAATTTGAACGGAATTCCTTTAAATTCAAAGTGTAATTTCATCAGTAAGCATATCTTAAACAGATATCTATGAAAAAAATAGAATTTGAGATATTGTCAGTAACTTTTATGTATAGAATTCTAGCCTACTGTATTAAACTCAAAAGTTTCTTAATTCGAATTCTGTCAAACTTAATGCCATTTGACATAAATAAATCAGTAGTAACGTAACAGCAGAAAGCAGGACATGGAAGCCAAGGTATATATCTTATTCTGCTGCTAACGCTGTATTGAACTGTGGGAATATATGAGAATTATATTCCGTTGGTACACACTGTCTGTATCACACCACCACACTCGTTCCACCATCAAAAACTTTCCACTAAATTCGGTTCATATTTTTTGGTGCCGGCAGCCTTGTCAGCTTGTCTTGCTGTATCAAGTTCCGAAGCTCGCGGACGTTCATCGCTTCTCTTTGTGTACATTTCTGATCGTATATACGTGACCCTGTCGTCACAGTGACCATGTATGATCTTTTCTAATTTGGGAACAGTGTGCGCTACCGTGAAGCGCATTCGCCAGTGTTTCGCCTCAATCTATCGTTTAATGCCTTCGGGTTCCCAGAAGCAGCCTCTTCGCTGACGGATCTTGAACGCCATTCAACTGCACAATAGCCTCAAAGTCCTGCCAGAAGATCCATATGTCTCTAACAGAAGCTATAGAGCATAGGCTTTTCATTTGTTGGTAGGCAGCGACACCAAATGTAACAGCAGAAGGCAAGACACGGAAGTCAAAGTATATATATCGTATTCTGTTGCTAATACAGTAATGAACTGTGATAATATGTGAGAATCATATTCGTTATGATATTAGATGGTTGGAGGCAATCGAAAGGAAGCCTTGGACCTAGGTTTCATGCTAGTTGGCACTCGTCAGCAAGGCGTGTCTGCAACCTTGAAGGAACTCATGTCCCTTCTGAGATTCGAACCCGAGTCACCCAGTGCTGCAGTCAGAGACGTTACCACTTAGCTATTTGGGCTCGCGATTGACCTCCTGTAGGACAGTGGGGGATATTTTGATTTGACACTAGTAACTAGTGTGATGCGTCTAGTCCTCTCTTTGGTGCAGACTGAATTCTATCAGTCAGGTTGTAATGTGACCACCATTCTAGGTAGCTCGCCATCACGGTATACATTGTTTGTGATGATATTAGATGGTTGGAGGCAATCGGCAGGGAGCCTAGGACCTAGGTCATATCATATTCCGTTGGAACACACTGTCTGTACCATACCACCACAGTTTATATTTTTTCCATATTATGTTGCTCAGCTTATCCATGAACGATCGAAGAGAAATATCTTTTAATTAAAATTTGTATTTTTACCTTTCTTACTTTATCCTGAACTGACACTACTTTATCAATTTATCAGTATAGTGAAAACACAAATGTCAACGAAATCATCCTTAATCACGAATTCTCATCAGCATATATTTTGTTCACAAAATGAAAATATATATATACATATATTGATGTCAGATAAGGATAAAACGGCATTTGATGGCTTTCTAATGTCAAACGAAAGATCCTCATAAGTTGGAATCTTTTCTTCCCTTGGTAATATAAATATTCATTTTTATCCCCAACTGATAATTGCACGCAATCAACTACACACACACACACACACAAACAGACAGATAGACAAACACAGGCGAAGAAACAAAAGTTAACTGATGAGATCCATATAAAATTTATGATTTCTACAGAAATAATGCTGCGGGGGGGGGGGGGAGAAAAGTGCAGACGGAAATCCCGTAAAAAATATTTACTGAACTATTTATTACAAAGTGGATAGCGCGTGAAACGTACTAATGGTAAGTAGAGATGCGCGCTATGTGTGCAGTAAAATATATTGGCTTTATAGACGCTTAATTGTAGCTTCAAATCTATCTCTCTCTACCTAGGTCTGAAGAAATATATATATTTATGTAGTGTACGTTAAAACATAGAGTATAAAAAGAGTGTATTGAGTAGATGGGTAATTTCACTGCTTTGTTTCCGTAATAACGTTGATGAAAGGCGTCAAAGGAAAGGCTTGTTTTTAAATATTTTAGGTACATATTTATGCAGTATATCAACATTTCTCGTTATTGATGAGGCGCTTATTGATGGACAAGGGTATGTCACTCATTTTACATTTTGTAAGCATTTACTGGGGTGTAATCAACAGCTGACACTTTTCTAGTTCATTTGTCTGTCAGCATAGATAAGGATATCAAAACCATAGTTGAAAAGACAAGACAGACTCTCATCATTCTGGAATTAATTTCGAAATTCGCTTTACTTAGCTATAAAGAACGAAAAGTCGGATTTTTAACACCAGTGGTAAGTCGGTCACTGCGTCTATATGAGTCAGAGACCTGGCGTACGCACTTCTAACACGCTAGTGAAGACTTTTATCAACAAGCGCCCACTTCTTTGGCTCTATAGTGAAGATTAGATGACCAGTCAGAGAGAGTTAGAAGCAAGCAACTCTGGAAATGAAATAATCAAGAATCGGTTGCCCAACAAATATGACAATTTAGGAGTGTAAAAAAGGTGCGTAGATAGCATTTTCATCATTTGTACCCGTACGATTGAATAAAAGGGCAGGCAAATGCGTAAATAGTGCTGTCTCAGCCCACTTGGTAGATACTTGACACTAAATAAAACCAGGGCAGGTGTTCTCGGTTATCTACTGTGTTTCCAGTAATCTATCTCGAGCAGCTTGACTGATTCTTCTATCATTAGCTGAAGCGGTAGCAGTCAATACCAGAAGACCTGATCTTTGTATAGTGGGAGAAGTATATCCAGTCGCTATGCTTACTTACCTTGACCTACAATGAGGTCAAGAAATCCTCCATAAATAATGGCACTTTAAATTTCCTTTTTTTCTTCTGCTTTATTAACAAATTTTCATTTCAGACCTTTAACGACTTCATGACCTTTCTTATTATATCAGTAACCTTGGGTTTACTCAATGCCTTTCCAACTTGTTATTATATGTACAAAATCCTGTTCATTTCACTTTTTTTATAAATTCATCATTACCTGATAATCAATCACTATTAGTACTTAAGCGTTTTACGTCGTAATTTCAACAAAGCCTCCAGAGGAGAGGGCGGTACTGAATTCCCAATCCCATTTCCCCCCGAGGTTCAGTATCCCTGCTGAGTAGACAACACCTCAAGGTTGCAGCATGAAAATCAGCACCCCATGCAAGGCAACCCATTAGAGCTCCCGCAGCGGTAGGTGTTTTCCCACCCCCACTGTCCGGTCTCAACCAAACCATGACTGCTTCTCAGATGGTACATACTAGTCCACCTCAGTGGGTCATGACAACTCATACGGTCTGGTCACATAATCGCACTTCCACCTTGCAGGTAGCATACAACCACCGTCTGCGGATTAGGGACAATTCCTTAAATCGACGTAAGGCTGGCAAGAGTATCTAAAATGCTGACAATCCTCTCACCGCTGGCTCCCCTCCGCTCACCAAGACAAGAATGAATGAGGGTTTTACTTTCACTGTTAATGGTACCATCCACCTCATCTCGACCCATGAATCCATTCCACATCCCGAACGACCAGATGTCCAAAATGCTTCCTGGATAGAGACGATAGTCATACACCCCTCTTGGGGCAGTTGTACAAAAATGTTCATTCTGGTCTGAGAGACTGGGTCCCCGGACCGCGGGCGGTTACTCCAACGGCTGCTCTGCTCCCACTAAATCATGGGTGGAACCCTGACGCTTGCGCGCCCGAGCAACTGGACGTTGCCCCCCTACCTGCGCTGTATGACTTCACTGGACGGTTTTAAAGACCTACAACCAGCCGCAGAGACCCACGACCGATCGCAGTCCAACGAAGCCTTAAAGGCCACCATCCACGAGCAAACTAGTCTCGGACATCATCCCCTCGAATGTCATCCGAAGGTTCGAATCAAGCTTCCCCGATGTTATAGAGATACGAGACTCTCCACAACATCCTTCCCGCTCGGTTTTCATGACCAGGCTACCGTTCGCAGTGAATGCCCCAGTGCCCTCTAAAGACGCTTTAGCAGCAGAAAGGATTACAGCCAGAACAGGCCGCGTTCGGCATTCCCAAAGGGCAAAAAATAGTTCACTATTAATACTTTTAAGTTGACACCACATCATCGTTATGATTTCCCCATGATAACTGTTGTTATTTGCCACACTTGAACACACATCTAGTCTTTCCCATTTGTCAGTTTATTTATCTGCAGCACTCATACCATTTAGCCAGTGGGACCTGATTCAGTGGTCAGCACATGAATTTTATTTTTCACCAATTCGTGATTTTAGCGCGACCACCAACCAACGTCATCGGTGGGCTATCCATCCTCACACTTGACTCGATGGACCTCACTGGTCACAACTTCTCACTATAACTCCAGGAAACTCTATCGATGGCATTGGTTGGTGGTCGCGCTAACCGCATCACGAATTGGTAGAAGTTAGAATTCATGTGCTGGCTGGCCACTGAATCGGGTCCCAGTGGCTGAATGGTATACGAGCCAGCTGGCCTTGTAACCGGTAGGTCCTGGGTTTAAATCCTGGTGGTGGATGGTGCGTACTGCCAATGATTCCCAAACTAGGCTGACGAAACAACTGTCCAGTACTCTGGTGCTGGTTTTCAATGCTTCTCTAACTGATATCAATCCGTGGTCACACTCGTAAAAGCAGATCTTATCCTTACAAAGCAACTCTTGAAAATTATCTCATCTCATCTCATGTTCTCATTGACCGTATATATTGCAAACGATAATCGAAACTAACTGACTATCCAAGTGTTGGTTTGTAGGGATTTTACTGATTGGTTACAGGATTTCATCATGAGCTGACATTAGTTAGAGAACCATTGGAAAACCTGGGAGTACTGGACAGCTGTTTCATCCTAGTTCGGGACTCTTCATCAGTGCGCACCCACCTCCACGGTTCCAATCCAGGACCTTCTGGTTACAAGGCGAGCTCGTATACCATTAGGCCAAAGTAGGACGAAACAGCTGTTCAGTAATCCTAGGTTTTCCAGTGGTTCTCTAACTAATGTCAGCTCATGATGAAATCCTGTAACTGACTATCGTTCCATCGCATCTTATACTTTTTCCACTAAAAAACTTTCTGATATTATTCTAATTTGCCTTTCCTCGTTAATGTATGCTAAAGATGACTGGACTTTTAATTGTAGAGTCTGAAGAAGAAGAAGATTAAGAATTTATTGAAAATTAATAACAATTCAATTTAATTATTTCAAAATAT
This sequence comes from Trichobilharzia szidati, assembly GCA_944472155.2. Classification (NCBI taxonomy): domain Eukaryota; kingdom Metazoa; phylum Platyhelminthes; class Trematoda; order Strigeidida; family Schistosomatidae; genus Trichobilharzia; species Trichobilharzia szidati. Next base: position 58,244,399 of record OX235276.1, read on the forward strand.
GGCTTACCTGTCTAATGCAATAATTCGACCTTCATTAACTGAAGTTAATATCTTCGATATTGATTCATCTATGTAACCCTGTGTGAATCAAGAGAGAAAGGCAAATAAAGAGAGAGAGAGGAATGATAGGATAATCATTATAAGTTAGAGTTTACTGAGTTTTTCTCAGATAAAAGAAAAGCAAGTCTCTTTTTTTATTGTATATATTTTTCCCCATGCATCGACGAGTAAAACATTTGTTGCTGAAAATGTTTCTTTAAAGTCTGCGTCTCTAGTTCTTTTCCTATACTAATAATATAAAATAATTAGTTGTTTTCAGACAGTTTGTATTCAAGAGAAAAATATCATCTCATTATCTAATTAAAAATTGAGGAAAAAAAGTGAATGATCTGCGCTTAACAACAGTGTGATGAATATCATCAGAGTTACTACTGGTTGATTTGAGTAAGTCATTGGATTAAATAAAGCTTGCTAAGTGAGAACTACAGGGTTGGCGAGATACTAATAGGGAACTTTTCATATGAATACACTGAATTATAAAGTGAATGCTACAAAAATGTAGAGTTCAGTGTTTTGTTTTTGTTGTTGTTGTTGAGAAAACCTTCACGGAAATAAATGTCTAACTCTGTCAATAAACTATTATGAGTATAACGAATCTCCCTCTTCTTCTTTTTCTTCTTCGTATTATTATTACTGTTATCCCTAGTTGTATAAGTGTTCTGTCCTGTTTTGCGCAATCATCTTAAGCTGGACACACGGTTGATGGCCTGGCACGAGATGTCACCCAATGGTCTCCTCAGTATATCTCCAATCCATCTCTATTCCCTTTGGCGTATTTATTGAGCAATGGGTTCTTTGATGGTTAGTCGCAAAGTTCCCTGTTGTTTATCCTTTCTGACGAACCATCTGATCTTCCGTATAGAGCCAACGAAGACAGCTGCTGATGAAAGCCTGCATTAGCATGCTAGAAATGCTTTGAGTGACGCGCAGAGTCTCTAAACCCCACTGAATCCCCTTTTTTACGTTGAATACAACAGATTTTCATTACTGGTTTCAGAATAATGAATATCTGTTTTGCGTTTCTCATCCTGGGCATCTCTGATATCCCTTACAAGCCACCTGTGATTGAAACAATGCTGCCTAGATGAAGGGAAAAAACCGACGTCCTTTAAATCTGTCACCTTGATAGTAGTGGTTGATGTTTCTCTTGTTATTTGTGTCTTGTCTAATGTTCACCTGAAGTCTCCTCTCCTGTCAGTCTTCTGGTTTCATCCCTATATATATATAGATCTTCGCATTCGTATGACATTAGACATAAATCATCCAAGAAGTCCGCACCATCGAGGGTCTTCTCATCAAAACTAAGAACACGACTAATTAATCTTTCTCTAACTCTCAATCAATCTGAGAAATGCATTAAAAAAGAAGGCAATTTAGTACCTCGAAAACTGACATATATTCATCATTTTATAAATCAGCATTCAATTTTCGTTAAATATAAAAAAGAGAAGAGAGAATATAAGTAGAATTCCATAAAAAAGTTTAAATCCAGAGATAAAATACCGATTTATTGATAAACTTTTCTTTCCATTTTTTTATTTCATGAAATGTAGGTTTACTTTCAATGGATAGTTGGCTTTTCTGAAATAAAAGATAAGAGTGTTTTTTTTCATATTTCTACTTTTTATATTATCCAGCTTATATGTATAGGATGAGTAACACAGAGAATGTGTAGATTGAACAATCGAATAAAGAAATGGATGAAATTTGTCCTGCATACTGTAATAGGTTATTTTTCTTCTATTCCTTTACGTTCCCTCAGCGGAACATAGGGCTTAAAGTTTCGTTAGCAATGGTGTTTATTCATTTTTACAGGATGGGGTTTCTGCTGGCCTCATGCCTAAACTTCCCTCTTAACCAGTCTTATTACTAGCTTAGCGAGGTGAGGTAAAGGAGTGCATTGGTGGTCCGGGATCGAACCCCAGACCACATCCGTGGTTGGTTACAGTACAAATTGATAGGATGGACATTCGAAAGATCCGTAGCCAACACAGGCACCTGTTCCCTTACGGGTCAGGGAATAATTGCATGTATTAGCTCTAGAAGTACTGCAGTTATCCATGTAATATATATGATATAAGGAACCATAGTTGATTTAATGAGCCATTCGCGGTTTCACCGTTTCAAGGTATGTATTTAGACATGGCTTAATCTCTGAGACAAGCATATGACAGGCACTGGCAAGATCAGCCAGTTTATTCACATAATGGTACACCCATTGACTGGGTATTAGTTTTCAGTAGAATCGAACGCACTCATACCCGTCTCTCGAGAGACGAGACTGGTAAGCAGTATCATCCTGTGGCGCAGCCACTCGAGGGCCCTCTCCCTCGGTTGATCATTTGCACCGTTAGTATGCACAATAATGCATAGGTTAGCATTATAACGCCGATCAATGATCAAGTCAATCAATTATGCACTGCACAGACAAGCCCAATAGAACTCATCTCGCATACAAGACCAGCCAAACGTTTTATTATAGGCAAGAGTAGCACGTGTAGTGACGCTATAGGGATCTTAGACCCCTGTAAACGAAGCCAGCAGCCACCAAATTCAATGAAATCGTTATCCTTGTCAACCAGTTTAGCATGCAAATAGCGTGTATGCGTCTACCAAGACTGTAGAACACCATACACAGTCATACAAGCGAGCTATGAGAATAGTATAACTCACAATCGTATCGTCTATATAGCTTATGCTATGTTTACTTAAGGTTATTTATTCTGCACAAACAAGTATCTGCTTTTCAGTTTTACATCCCTTTACTTTCCGAGTGAAGCATAGGGCTTCATCTTTAGCATTTGAAGTTCAAGTACTGATAGTGGATTTCGCGAGATGAGGTTGCTGACCTCATCCCGAATTTTCCATCTTTACTACGCTAACTATCGGCTAAGCTAGGTTTAGGAGTGTGGCATCAACCAGGGAATCGAATCCTGACTACGTGCGTGGTTCTCAAGCATTCTACCACTAAACCACTGAAACAAAAGAAACAGTAATGTAAGTGAAGAACTCGGGCGCTGTGGTAGAATGTAATTCCATATTAGATAAGTTTATTTTTAAATATTACACAGTAAGTGATGTAGTATTAATAACAGGATGACGTTTCGAGGGTAAATTATTGCCCATAATCATATCAATTTAGTCATACAGTTTCACAATTTCTCTTACAAATATATTTTCTCTGTTTCTGTTTATCTTCCCTTTTATTGTTTGTTGCCACTTTCCATATTTCCAGTATAGGCGTTGAGTCATTCCAATTACACCTGTGCGGTGTTGAATCGATAAACACAGCTTCAGTGATTAACCGTTCTCTCTTTCTCTCCACCTAATTATATTACTTTTTAATACACTCACCCTGTTCCACCCAACCTATTGTGTGATTACATGCAAGTGAATGCAGTGCAATAGCTGAGCTTTTTTCTAGGTTATTCAACTTAGCAAGAAAAATTATTCAAGGTTTAGCTAAATTTTTCATGTTCCAATAATCTAACTGACCCCAATTTACTAGTTTGACCTATGTAATTGACCTCACTAGCAGTCACTACCTGCTATTTTGTAAATTATATCATTTCTCTTAACTGAATCTATTGGGTTCTTAAGCCGCAAAAAGAAACAGGCATATGCTGAATTAGTTTTACCCGAGCGTAAGCACACGCAACAAGTTGATTCTACTAACATGAGGTAATGAAAGCTAATGTGAAGTCGTGGAAGCAGTCAGAAAAGACTGCACAGAAGAAGGTTAAGGAAAAATGTTCTGCTGAAACTTTATTTTCTACTCGAAACCGAAGGAAACAAAATAGTAGTACTAATAATAATAATAACAGTAAAGAGCTTAGCTACATGAAACAGATAGCTTATATACTAAGCAATAAACCACCATTATTATTTGGAAGGTGACGGCACTGAGCAGTTGCTCCGAGTGAATTAAGCGGAGGGAGTGTTAAAATCACCGACCTGCTGTCTGAAATCCCAGTGGTTTAGCCAGTGAGCTCAGTGATGTCATGTCTCTCACTGCAGCGTTGGGTAATGACTCGGGTTCGAATCTCAGAAGGGATATGGGTTCCTTCAAGCTTATTGGAGATACGCCCTGATGACGAGTGTTAAATAGCACGAAACCAAGGTGCGAGGCTTCCGCCCGATCGACTCTAGTCATCTAAAATCAATAAATCTTAGTGCAGTATTATAGAGGGCCACCTAATGGCATGGTGGCCACATTGGAAACTTGACTGAGAGAATTCAGTCTGCACCAAACAAAGGACTCGACACCTTGCACCGCTTACTGACTAGTGTCCAATCAAAGGATATATATATAAATATATATATTAGAAAATAATTTCAAATAATTTAATAACAAGTGAAATTCGCAAACACGTTTGAGCGACTTCAAGTTTTTTTCTATAAAACTGATTACAGTTAGCCTGTATCACAGGCCCTTTTAACTTGTTTTTATTTCAGAGATTGACGTATTGTTCACACTTATGGAAGAGATTCTTGAAAACTTAACTTGGGGTAACAAGTAATATTTGTAGAAGATTATTACGCCATGCCGTTGAATAAATGGAAGAGATGTCAGAATGTTCAAGATGTTTTGTATGCTTATGCACCACTTTTATGAATAAGAGGTTTTCAATGAAGCATGATTATGGTCATAAAAATTCGTGTGGTTGGACCAAAATATGATGTCAGTCAATAATTATTATTATATTTATTATTATTCCTTCAAGTAGCGAGTGGAACATAGGGGCCTCATCAACACATCTCCATTTCATCCCGTTATCTGAAGTCCTCTTTACCTGGCTCCATGATTGCCTCCACAAGATCTCCTCTACGCCATCTAAAATTGACGCCAAACTCGTCATTTCTCGTTCGGGTTCTACTCGAGTGATAATCTGGTGCGTGATATCATACAACGATCTCCCCAGTATGTGTCTTTAATCCATCTCCAGTTTCTTCGACATTTTTTTTCACCTATGGGCTTTTCGACAATCTACTGGCAGATTTTTCTGTTGTCACTCCTTTCTGTCCATCTGATATTCAGTATAAAGAAACTGAAGGCGTCTGTAGATAAAAGTCTTCAAATAGCCTGTTCGAAATTCTTTTAATGACATAGACGTCAAGTCCATATACCATATTGATCCACCAAATTTCCCTATTTATGCTGACTGCAGCAGATTTCTACATTGATTTCAGATTGAGATGAAGGCCTGTTTCACCTTTTCTATTCTGGTTTCGACACTCTCATCCGTGCCTGTCACCTCTAGTTAAAATGATACTGCTTAGATAAGTGACAATGAAGACCTTCTTTTAAATTCCTTGCATTGATAGTGATTGTTGACTGTTAGGTATGTTCATCTCCACTGTCTTCTCTATGTTCACATGAAGTTCTGTTTTCTCGAACAATCTCTTCTTCCAACTTTTTGATTCATTACTCCATAGCATACTTTTAGTGTTAACTATTGTTCTTATTATTATCATAATCATCACCTAGAATTGATTTTAGCCACTTTGTTTGTTAAGATTTGAGATTGTGTTACCTTTTTCTTTCTTTTTGTACACAGAATGCGACTACTTATACTAGTAATAAGTAGTCCTAGGTAGTGGGATGGAGTAACTATGAAACTTTTTCTTATACAGATAGATTGAAATCATCTGTCATTAGTTATGCTGTCATATATACGTCCAAATGGAAAAAAGTTTCTTTTTTCGGATGAAATGACATTTTAAGAAAAGCGGAATTCTCCTTTTATGGTGAATTTATACATATATTATTAAAGGTCATCTATAAATAGACGATAGTTAGGCAGTATGCACCTGATATTCACCGCTCTACACGTCATCTTCAGAAATACAAAAGCTGAAGAAATAAAAGAATGCAAAATTGTTTTTCTTCTTTCAAGAGGAAAACAATTTAAATTTTAACATATCATGCTTTTCTTGCTTATTTCTTTAGAAATACAAGTATTAGTTTATTTGGGAATTGATTGATTTCGATTTCGATTAGTGACTGACATCAGTTAGAGAACTACTGAAAACCCCTGTTTCATCCTTGTTTTAGACTCTTCAGCGGTAATCACTCAACGTTACCAAAGACTTAACCCAGGACCTCCAAGTTTTGAGGTGAGTTGATTGAGCACTTAGTCAGTAGTATGAAAGTTCTAGGTTCGACACTTGGTGAAGCAGTGGTGTGAATATGTGCACTAGTGGTGTAGATAGTCATCGATTCAGGCGTTCGTCATCAGTCCTCAGTCGACTGTTTCCTCTCTTCCACCCTTTTGGTCACCGGGTTTCCATCTCTACCTTTCATCGGCTTCATCTACATCGACGTTGTCTCCAATGAAGACCCGGTTATTTGATATGGTGTTTTGAGGTATGTTTCGCCCGTAGGCTGTTCCGCTTCAAATGTCATAGTTTTATAACATAAGAGAGGGAGTCGTTTTTCTTCAATTCTTAATTTGCGAGGATTTGACTAATTAAACTATTCATCGCGAACTGTCTTCACTACATGAACCATTGGAAACCATAGAGTACTGTACAGATGTTTCCTGCTTGTTTGGGACTCTTCGACAGCACTAACTCTTGACCCGATCAGGGATCAGACCTATAGCCATTAAATTTCTGTTGTTTCCTCTTTTTATGTGTACTGGTGTTTCACCAGCCAGCCAATCAGCCATTTAGGGCAGGTGGTTAGTCATTTAGTGCCAGTAGGTACAAGTTTTTGTGATCAGAAGGCTCTGAAATTTGTTTGTAGACGTCTCGCCATCCTACTAGGTAACATTTCCAGCCTCATCTTTTTTGTCTGTTATCGGATATAAAAATACTAACATCGGGATGTTTTCAGTTCTTCTCCATCACATCAAAAGCAAATATAATTCAAATTTATGGTCCATTTATTAGTGAATAAATATTGCATACAGGTAAGTGACATATTCGTCAAAAGGATGAGTGAATTTGCTTAGGAGTGAGTAGTCGTTATTTAAGAAATTTGTGCTACTGTAGAAACATTAGTCTGAGTGTACCTTTTCATGTTCTGTTTCTCTTTTGTTTCAAGTTGTCAGATAGTAATGAAAAATATCCAAATGCTAAATAACTAAACGACTAACAAAATGAGACTAGCCGAAGTAGTAAAACCATGTTATATTCAGGTACTGGCGGTTGTCATTATAACAATGGGAAACAAGATCGTTCGAATCAATTCATTAGTGAGTTTGTCAGCAACCCCACAAAAGACTACTCATGAAGTTGGAAAGTCTTGGTATCAAAGGCAGCTTACTAAACTGGCTCAGGGAATTCCTCATAGATATGAGGCAGAGGGTTAAAATAAACTCGAAACTCTCCTCTTGGACAGCAGTACGCAGCGGAGTGCCACAAGGCACGGTACTCGGACCTCTCCTATTTATTTTGTATATCAACCAGTTGTCTCTGCTCACCGACTCCCCTATGGTCCTATACGCAGATGACTTAAAAATTTGGAGAGATCTGAAGGGCAACAGTGACACGTCCACGTTGCAAGAGGACCACAGCAAATTTTCAGAGTGGTCCATAGAATGGATGCTCCCGATAAATGTGGCAAAATGTGGAACCATGCGCATTGGACAAGCAAGCACGAGCTCCTACGAACTCGAGGGAATTACACCTCCATCAGTTCAGACTCACTTGGACTTAGAGGTCATAGTTAGCCACGACTTGAAAATTACAGCACACTGTCGCGCGGTGGCTGCACGTAGTTTCAGGTCATTATAGGCAATTCGTAGAGCCTTCACTAGAATCACCAGAGATGTGTTCACCTCCTTATATACATCTCTGGTGAGGTCAACACTGGAAAACTGCATCCAGGCCGCCAGTCCTTGTCTAAAAGGGGACTCACTTATTCTAGAAATGGTTCAAAGGAAGGCAACACGTATGGTTCTCGGAATGACTAATTTATCATATGACGAAAGACTAGACAGTTTAAATCTCTTCTCACTGTCATACCGTAGGCAGAGAGGAGATTTAATCACAATGTTTAAAATTTTAAATAATGACTACGGACCTGACCTATTCTCTATTGTCCTTCCTACAAGGTCAGAACACCTTAGAGGACATAGCAGGAGAGTTCAAAAGCCGAGAAGAAATCATATAGCTGTTGAGTACTGGTTCTCACTCCGAGTCATAAACTCTTGGAACCGACTCCAAGAAGAAGTGGTGTCTGCAAACTCAACTGATTCGTTCAAGAAGAGTTTGGAAAACCCCAAAAATTTACTAGAAAAGGATTAACATAGGCTCCAAGCTTTCTATCCTCAACCAATAAATCTGAATCTGAATTAAAAGTGCTGTATATGTATGAGTTCATGAGGAAATAAATAGAAATTTTAGGTTGTCAACCAGTTTCCACCAAAATTCTTGAATTTCTAGGCAAAATGACATAATTAGGTGAATCACATTTGCTCTGGAAATCTTATCTTTTGTTCACGAGAACATCTATCAGTGTGATTAAATAAAGGTGTTGTAAAATTCATCAACAGTTCAATATTAGTCCAGAGAGGCAACAAAGCTAACATTCAAGAGTCTTTCAGTATAATCTAGATACTGAATAATCCAAACAGCAGAGGCCATTCCAATTGGCCTAAGTCAACCGGAGCTGTGAATGCAAAAGAAACAGGTTCAGCCGGCAACCATTGCTGCCCACACCTCCTGTCCAACCTATAAATTCACTCATAAATTTAGCGTGTTACTTCCCTTGAATTATCTGATATTCAATCAGTTTATCCTTATATATTAATGCATATTATTCTCTCTCTCTCTCTGTAAAGGAACGTGAACATTGAACGTTGGTTCATTGTCCTTGGTCGCCATTGGCGGGCAACTCGAAGGCGCGAATGGTTCAATCGTGTACAAGTTGGAAGAAGACGAAAGGATATGAATAAAAGTACAATACATTCTTCGTAAAACATTTGTTGATAGACTTTTGTGCGATAAAGAATTTAACTGCGGAACAATACAAGTTTTTATTGGTCCTTGTGTTTTGTGTGTGCTAAAGTCAATAATCGGTCGATTCGAGGCGTCTTCGCAAATAATAAGAACTTAGGGTTAAATTCCTTGACACTCTCTTTTACTGATACTTTTCAAATGTGTAGTCCATCAACACTAACTATTGATTCAGTGTAATCTAAAAGAGCATTAGTGTTGTTATTAAGATTATTTCTTCAGTTATCCACGTCATAAAAATGTAGGACCTGGGGATGAAGAAGAGGTTATCAAAAATTTGAACATTCTTTGTCCACTAATCAGTCCTTTAAATTTTAGCGGACCTCTTTAGTATTTGTATATATATATTTTTAGAAGAGGTGCTTCGATGATTCAGCAGGAGAAATGCTCATCAGCCATTCACATAGTTCAGGATTCGATTCCTGAGATTAGAAACCTCACCCTGGATAAGCAGCAGTTCTACTGAAGCCCCAAAGCTTAAGCTTGAAGCCCATTACTCCACTCGAAATGTGAAGGAATAAAATATTAAGAAAAATTAAAAAAAAATTTTCAGAAAAATATGTGTAGATAGGTTCACAAAATAACTGAATAAATCAAAATGTATGACACAGTACTGCTTCAAATAAATGTAATGACGCAAACTCAATTATTTCTGTTTGTGTTCTTCTGTATAGCTTGCTAAAGTTCCTTGAGTTATGCACAGTCCATTAATTTTTTATTCAAAGAATATAGATATCAAAAGTAGCCTTTGACGAGACAGACTATGTGGTATTGTTCATCAACGGTAGTAACTTTCCAACAAAATCACAAAGCTACATTACACACCCGTTCCCGTCTGGCAGCACCGTCACAGAACAGCAAACAGAAGCATTAAAACTAGGGATTTATCAAGAACACAGAGTTTATAATATTTCACCAGACACCATAGCACAAAGTACTTTATTGATAAAAGAGGGAATAAAAAAATAACTTACTGAACCCCAATTCAAAGCTCTAGCCAAATCATTTCCTGTGCCTAATGGTAAGACAGCAACTGGTGGAACTGTACTAAACGTCATAGAGTCTATTGTAGAAAATATCCAGCCGACTGTACCATCACCACCGCATACCAGTATCCGCAGATTTGGGACATGATTGAATAATTCTAAGCTTTTATATTTAAAAACAAAACACAACAAAAAAAAAACAGAAATACAAAATTGTTCAACAAAGATAATAAAGATTCACTTGTAGTTGAGTGAACTGACTGTCAGATATTATTATTGTTATTGTTATGTACATCTCTCAGTTCACCTGAACTTGCAGAGCAAAATACATTGGCATAGAATCCATTCCAAGAGGATATCAGTGGACATTCTAACATGCTTTTATCAGGGGAAAAAGAAGGATGAGTGAAACATTCTAATTTGTAGAACACTTAATCAGTTTCTGTCATCCACTTAAGCTTGACAATGATTTCAAGATCATCTTTATCAAATTTACGCAGACCTGCCATATTTCCTTTCGTTTCAAACCTTTAAACTGGCCAGACTAAAGAATAATGACCATGGAGTGCGAATGCACCAATGCCTTTGAATGCATAACATTCGTTGAACTAAAAACCCTGTTGTTACTACAGCTACACTATGAACGCTGTGCACGAATTGATGTGGAATTTTCATTCTTACCTTGTTATTAAGTACTGTTTGGACAATAACTCCATTATAGATACAACTTTATTTTGATAAAGTCACACAGTGTTATTATACTAATGACGTTTCAAGCATAAATTATTGCTGCTCATAATCATATCAAGGCACCGTTCACACAACTTTCTGGCTTCATTTATTTACATGAGTAAACATTGATGATTAGACATTTGAATAAAATCAATATAAGATAAGGTACATTCGGAAATAATAATATTAGAGTTATCAATCAAATACAATCAGATGGGAAATAAAATGTTTTTATAGTAAAATAAATAAATAACTCATAAGAATGTTCTAATGTGAATTAATGGAATACATTTTAACATTATTTATTATCCTCCTCTGATTTGACTGGTAGTAATAATATCTTCCATATCGCTGGTATTTGCGTTGAGTTACTTCTATTGCATGTGTAGGGTGTAGACTTGGTGAACTAGGCAGGACTCACTAATCAATCTCTCTCTATCTCCGCCTACCTATATTACTTTTTAGAATTTTGACTCTGTCCCACCCACCCTATTGTGTGGTTGTGTGTTAATGCAGGCAGTGCAATTGCTGAGCCTTTTTCTAAATTACTTATCTTCGTGAGATCAATCATTCTTACCTTAGCTAAATTCTTATGTCCTGATAATCTCACTACTCCTGACCCACCACTGGTTTGACCTATGTAATTGACTTACCTCGCAATCTATGCAAGGAATTTTGTAAATTATATTATTTTATTTTATTGGGTCAAACGAGTCCTTTAGCCCACAGAGCTTGTCCTATCTGAGTGAGTTTGTAGGAGGGTTTGAATGCTACCCGAATTTCTGATTGATTAAGAATTCTACGTTGAGTCTCAGATGTCCCCTCCTTATACGGTAATGCTGTAGATGATTTATATTCTTTCCTATTTATGTTATCATTATCAGTTTCACTTTTATTTCAATTTTGATCCTCTTTTAATATTCTTGATGAATTTTATAGGATAGCTATTTAACACCAACGCTTCTTCTATCTGTTTGGACAATGGTTTGATAGCACGCTGAGGTTAGTATAAGTAATATAGTTGTGGTTAAGATTAAGATGAGAGTGTTTTATTATCATTATTTGTATTTCCCTTGTAAGAAGGAGATTATTTCGTTGTTCATATAGATGAAACCGTTTTGATATCTATGAAACTTGAAAAATGATACCCTTCATTGCAAATCAGATTAATATTTCAGTTACAACAAGGTAAAATATTTTCTTCACTATTTTAAAGTTAATTTTTCTGTTAAATAAACCGCTTTTTGATGTGGAACACTCGGCGGTAGGTTATGCAATCCAACAAAGGTTAACCAAATCTTTGTGTACAGAAAAGAAGTAGTTTCCACAGATCCTGCTTCGACTTAAGGCTTGTTAGAATAGAAATTAGCGATATAAGAACATTTTCATTTTTGTAATGTTTGAGCGTTAGCTTAACAAACTTTTCACTCTGTTACGTAATACTTTATTTGCCTAATAACCCACTGATTTTAGCCCCTCCCTTCTCTGATTCCAAGTTCTTTACATTGTATAAATAAATTATTGTATAGATTAGAAAATAAAGCTGTTTTATCACTTGATAGTGAACTGGGATTATAATCACGAACATTGTATCGTAATTCACATTAGTATTTTTATAAGTAATCACACTTATTGTTTAAATTTCCTCAAGGGATATGGCATTTAAAAAAAATTATGTATATATATACAATGGTACAGCCTGATAATAAATTCCTTTATCAGAGTCTTATTGCTGAATACTATGTTTGGAAATGCGATTAAGTCAACTTTTTCATTCCTTTGCGTACTGAGTTGAAGTTTCAGTAGCGGGTTACGGTTGCTAATCCCACAAGACGAATCCTGACCTGTCGTGTGGCTGCGGAGTATTTAAAGCGCAATTCGATATCATGCATACATCGTTAAATCTGATTTTTATGTTGAATTTGAAGAAAATATGAATTTCTTTGAATTCAAAGTGAATTTCATCATGAATGAATATAATTAATAGTCACGGAGCCACTGAAAGATCCAAGAAGCAGGCAACAGTTTAAAAAATTATTGCCAAAATGTGGATATACAACTCCGTCAGAAACTAAGGTCAACACTGTTAGGTTATAAGTCAGTGAGGAGACGGTCAATGCCCAGTCAGGAAATAAATCAATCAGAAGTATTATTATTATTCCCTTGGGTTCCCAGTTAAATATAGGACTTCAACAACACATCTTCACTTTCTTCTATTCTCTGCTGTCTTTTTCAGCCATCTCCTCCTCTCTAACACACCATCTCCTTTTTGACACCCTCTCACCGACGACCCACTCGTCATTTCCCATCAGGATTCCACTCGAGTGATGGCCTGCATTGAGCACGATTTCATCTGACGATTTCCTCAATGTATGCCCGATCTATCTCCAATTTATCATGATTATTTTTACTCAGAATTGGCCTGCATAAAATAACGCCTACTGTTTTATTGATCATGATTTCAAACTAATTGACATATCTCTGGCGATTTTTTGAATTGTACACTACTGCATGAAATATACTTCCCGTCTCAAGTCCATTGTGTGCTCTTGCTTAATACAACAGTTTGTGGAAACAGGTATCTGTCGTATAATGTCTATGGCGTAGTCAAGCTCCATAGACGTCATCACTGCGTCTGTGTCCAACTCACTATCCTTATTTAAGTGTCAACGTATTATGAAACATAAGAGTAAGTCAGTCAGTCAGCTGTCTAGTGAATGGTTAATTTTCCTGCATTCTTTTGCATTTCTAGTGAAATTTTCGCTGAAGTTTCTGAGTAATGATGGTGGAAGTCACTAGTCTTACATCCAACCTCCTCTCTATCCTGCTATTAGCTAAGCGAAGTATACGACTGCATCGGCAGAGAACCAAGCCCCAGATCACGTATTGGCGTAACTGACGAATATTCTACCAAGCACAACTATCAACGTCTAATTCATCATCCACCTGTATATTAATTAATATAACACATTCAGAAGAAAGGCAAATAAGAGAAGCAAATAAAAAAAAGAGAGAAAAAGACAAAACAATTCAAATGATTCTAAATGTTTGGACTATCCATGATATCCGCCTACTGTCTACTTGCTGTTGTTTTTTGTCTAGTCATTCACCGAAAAGCAGAAAAAAAACACCCATATAGACAGACGCAGGAGGCGTTAACTCATTACAAACATTTAAAATGACTGACTGGTATTCTATTAGTTGCCCTTTTTTTCGTAGACAATAGTTACTAATCTATACATATATATATATATATCCCTAATGTATCGTGCATATATCAAAATAATAGATAATGCGTAGTAGTAGTGAAAGCCATGTCGACATATCCATATATTGAAAGAGCCTACAACATTCAGGCCTATTATTACTATTATTATTACTAATACTACTACTAATGAAATGTGAATACATACATGCATATATGTGTGTAGGTGATATGTTTGTTTCAATGATAGGCATATGGTTTTATTTTATCGTTGTGTTTATATAACACACTCTTCTAATATAGAGAAGAGATATATCTGATTGTCTGCTTGGCATGTGATTATAACGGCACATATATATATTACATGTGAATAGGGCGTGGTTCAACATGAACACGGTGATAACAGACGCATATATATATCAGTAGGTATAATGATATAATTCTATTAAATTTAATGATATAAATATATTAATTTTTTTCCTAAACGACAAGCCTTTTTATATCTAAAAGTGAAATAATGCTGTAACCTAATATGTGATAATGAGTATATATATATATGTACATATCCTCAAATAAAGGTATATTATCCTAATTAAAAGAGGGACATAGCCAACAAGAACTCAGGACTGATGATGATGATAAATTTAGCTGAATTTGTTTAAATTTATCACCTTAGTATTTCTGTTTTGCCAATTTATTTCAATAAGAAAAAAAATCAAAAAAAAAACAAACAAACAAAATGAAACGGAGACGAAGAATGAAATTGATATGATGAGTTAAGCAATAAGGGGAAAATTATTCTGAGCAGGTGAAACTTGCGTTTGAAAAAGTGTACGAGTGTGTGTTATGTGTCTATATATTCAGAGATTGTAGCAATGACATAATTTGTATACAAATGCTGCTCGTCAGTTCTTTAATACTGGATCAGGTCTCAGTGTCTGAACGGTAGGTAGTATGTTAGCTTGCTTTGTACCTGGAAGGTCAGGATTTTGAACCACTGAAGAGTCCCAAACAAGGACGAAACGGATGTCTAGTAATCTCGGTAGGCAATCAAACATTTGATGATAATGTTTTGCAATTAATAGTGTTCTCTGAGCTGGTTGGTTTAGTTGCGGAGCTTTCGTCGTCCTTCTGGATAACATCTTCAACACAATATTTAGCATAAAGTGAAATGATTTATATTTCTTCATGAGTGATATAATTGCGTCTCCTGGTAACTATCTTTACAAATGGATTGGTTATTTTCTATTGACTTGGATTTTAAACTTTCCTGTCACCTGATTTACTTTTTATTAGTTGGTATATTTCGTCTATATTAACGTGCTTGTTAATTGCATTTTCGTTTAAGTCCCAGGCTTCTAGGAATTCCCTGGCACTTTTGGTGTCTCCTATATCTAAGATTTTGACATTATCCCAATCAAACTGATGTCCATAATTATCTGTATGCATTGATATGGAAGAGTGTATACCATATCTTTTCACGGCCAATTTGTGTTCCTGGATTCTGATTCGAAGGGGACGCCCACTTTGGCCAATGTAATGCTTGTTGCAGTTCATACAATTTATTTTGTAAATGGTATTAATTTTATCCCCTTTTTCTGTTGGATCTTTCGGTTTGCATAATATCGAATTAAGCGATAAACCAACCAGCTCAGAGAACACTATTAATAGCAAATTATCCACCTGAGCTACAAATCTTCTCTATTATTTCATAATAATTCTTTAGTACACAAGTATTGGATTTATGTTTTAATTTATTTTTACCGGGTATACAGTTGCTGTCAGCAACCTCTGTGTTATTTCTGTTTTATTTAACAAAAGATGATTAAGCATAAAAGTTTGTGATGATAGTAGTAGTGGCAGTAGTAACGGGACTTCCTCAAAGGAGTTTTGATAGGCTACACTGATGTTTTTTTACTGACTGAACTTTTGAGAAATTCAGCTAATAGATGTTTTATAGCCGGAAATAAACTGTAAGAATCCATGGACCTAGGTTTTGGTGCCTACTGACACTCGTCAACAAGGCATATGTGTAAACTTGAAGGGACCGACATCTTCTCTGAGATTCGAATCCGTGTTACCCGGTACTGCAGTCATAAATGTTATGAAACTGTATAAAAAAGCTTCGAATTTCAACATATTCTAAAGTTTCATTGCTAACATAATGAAAACTATGCTTCGATTGCATGAGGCTGAGTTTTCGTCTGCAGAAACGCACACTAATGTTCAACGCCACGGATTGATGTGAGTGGTACACAACTGCTCAGCTCAGCCAGAAATATGTTTTACACAATTATGCTCGATTGCTGGATGACTCTTTATGGTGACCCATTTGTGACCATACATTGCGATTGGATAAATTCGGTCTTCAAAGGAAACTATGGCACTGAAATTCCACCTCCTCAAATAGTGTGAATTGCAAATTGGGTATGTGGTTAATTAGAGGTGTTACTCCTTCACCTGCGTAGCTAGCCGAAATTCCAGTCGTTTGAACTGATTCAGCTTTCTGTGCACAGTCAAAACGGTTACACTGGCGATGAACTCGTTCCAAAACACAAGCGAACACAGCTGTCCATGGTTTATTTCAGCTGTACTCACTGATACAATCGGTGTACCACTATTCGTCTCATTCAGTAAGAGGTGATTATGCCAAATATCGGGTGATTCACAATGGAAATCTTAACGAAGCTTTTGAATTGAAGACAGGGTTTCTTGCTATCCCCGCATGATATTCCTGATTATAGTGGACTAAATCGTGTGACGTGCATCAGTGGTTCACTGGTAGAGTGCTGGCCAACGATACGCGTGGTTCACGGCTTGAGTCACAGCCATGGACGATGGCGATGGACAGACGAATCAAAAGCCAATCGCTCAACAAATATGTAGGAGAAAATGGAGATGAGTTGAACATACGCCACTGAGGAGACCGTCGAATGACATCGCGCTCAATGCCGGTCGTCCCAAAGGGGAAACGACGAGTGAGTTGTCAGTGCGAGAGTGATACATAGAAGATCGTTTGAGGAGGAGGAGGACGAGATGAGAGATTATGAGCAATCGTAGGGTGAGTCAGCTGAAGAGGGAAGCACCAAATAGGACCCAAGGGGTTAATAAAAAGACAGATATTTAAAGAATGGGAAATACAAAGATATGTCATTGGTTTCATAAGGAATTGTTCTCCCACTCCTACTTCTTCTTCTTATTCTTTGTCTGCAAAGTAACAAGTTTACTTTTTCTAAACGAATAAGTTTTTATGATTTTTTTCTTTTTGTTATTATTTTGTGTTTTACTCTAACTTATTGGATTATATCATTCCATCTTCCACTTACCCCTTCTCTTTTCATCACAAGATAACATACTTCAAGGATGAAGTAAGCATACACATAGCATAAAAAGCAGTAACAACAGATGAAACGTATTAAGAACAGACTGAGTGACATTTGGAAGGCTAATAGATTTACTATTTGTTATCGTTTCTTTCTTTAGGCTTAACATATTATATATACATATGAGAGCTCATTTTAATGCGAATTATTTCTAGGTTAGGCAGACGACAGGTGAAATTTTCTAAAAAAATAGCCAATAATATGCAATATTTACTTTAGGTAGACTGGTTTTCTAAAGTACTGAAAACTTTTTGGCTGTATTACGTCATAAGAAAGATTAATATGGGCAGTTTTTCTTTACCATGCTAATAGATGTATGTATATTACTACGTCAGACAAGCAAACTAAAACAAGAGGTATCCAATCCAATGATCACTGTTTACTTTAGAATTATCAACAGATATTACAGTCTGACAGGATGACGTTTCAAACACAGTGTGTGCATTCGCATAGAGCCTAGAGAAAATATCATTAAGTTTATGAACAGGAGAATTTTTAACACAATGAATGTTATATGGGGTCAATTGACAGGAGCTCAGAAAACTACACGGCCAAACTTAGAAATTCATTGACAAGTATGGAAGATGTGAAGGCTGAAATGCTGAACACATCACAATGGAAAAAAAGAGCCTCTCTTCATTGGACTTGATTTTAAACTTGATAATGTTGCAGGAGTAATTAAGAGAAGATTGAATACATCACTAGACAGAAACTATCTTACAGTCAAGTTGGTTCTCATCTATCGAGAGACATGCTATTTGGTGTAATCAAAAGTTGACAGACACCCTACTAATGTTAGCTGCAACTGTTCAAACAAACTTACATGTATCTGCGGTAACAGTTACCTTAGATTTTATGAACGTGTCCGCCCAAAAGTCTATACCTCAAGGGAACAAACTCTTTCAGTACTGTCATTGCCAGACATCTCATCAATGAGAATCATGAAATCTTTCAAAGTTATCAATAGACAAAATAGTTCAATTCAACTAAAGTTTTCTGAAACAATCACTATCAAACGCCTGGAACCCGATTCATGTATTAATTTAGTTTATTAGTTGCTCATCAAGTCAATCGTTTTTTCTCTTCTTCTTTACCAATGTATGCAAACATTTATTTTTGTTTAAACTTGAAGTCTCTCAGTTTTTTGAGCACTGTTCACTAAGTCCAGAACCTCGTGTCAACTGACATCATTTAACATTTACAACTATGTTAAAACCGTGCTATACATAAACTTCATGATAATTTCTTTACGCTATACTCCGTTGATGAGAAGCCAAGGAAGTGAACAATGATGGTACCATTTTACTCAGCATACATTGTTGTTCTTGCGCATGAAGTTTCGAACACAATTTATTGTTGTTAGAAGACCGCAGGTAGTGGGCAGAAAGCCTTGAATCCAGGTTCCCTGCCTGTTGGTACCCATCAGTCATGAAGACATATCTGCAAGATTGAAGGGACTCATATTCCACCTGGGATTTGAACCCATGTTAGCTAGCGCTGAATTCAGAAACACATAACCACTGAGCTATTCGGGCTCCCGATTGGTCTCATTTACGACTATATTTCCTATGTCAGTAACCAGTGACATAGATCTGGTCCTTTATTTGGTGCAGACTGATTTCTGTCAGTCAAGTTTGAAATATAGTCATCGCTGTAGGTGACCCTCCATCAGTCTGAATCCAAAGAAGGATTAGATACATGATACTAGTTATTACTGTAGTGTCTAATGAAAGTTTATAATTTACTATTCATAATCACATTATCCATTGTAACTTCATTACATCAAAAGTCGATTTTTATAACTCTTGCCCATCTATTCCATTTACTGTGATGAATAATGAATTATGTTCGCATCGTCGTCCATCTTTTTTATTTTATTTCCTTCACGTTCCCCAGTGGAACATAGGGCTTCAAGCTAGTGGCTTGAAGTTTCTGTAGCAGTGTTTATTTTACAGGATGGGGTTGCTAGCCTCACGCCCAACCTTTCCTCTTCACGAGCCTTATTTCTAGCTTAGCGAGGTAAAGGAGTGCGTCTGTGGCCGATGATCGAACCCCGGACCATGTGGATGGTCGGCGAGCGTCCTAACCACTATTCCACCGACGCACAATCGTGGTCATCTAGTGAATAATAATACTGTCTTACTGTGTGTACATGACAAATATATTTTTTAAATAATAATAGCTTTATTCTGGACGAAATTTCTACACAATGTACAGAATTCTAAGAGCAATCTAATGCATAAGATTTTCTCTTTAACCAAGATCTTCAAGTAGAATAGCAATCAACAGTAGATTATGTGACACAGAATTGTTCGATCTGACGCATAAACCAATCCCTTCATTCACCTCCAAGAAGTGCGTACAGTGGCAGATGGAAATCTAAATTAACCGAAACTGATAAGTCCATTATTGGTAAATTTTGCTTTGATAAAGTCTCACAGTGTTATACAGTAATGTTTACTGATGACGTTTCGAGCACAATTTATTGCCACTCATAATCATATCAAGGTAATCACATGACTTCCCGAATTCATTTATATAGTTCCATTGTTTTTCACTTGATTTTCACTTGATTTGATTGGTAGTATTATTTTCCATATTTCAGGTATGAGTGATGATTCATTCCTATTGCATGTGTTGGGTGTAGATTCGATGAACAAGGATTCCGTAATCAACCTCTCTCTCCACCTACCTAGATTACTTTTTAGAATTTTAACCCTCTCCCACTCTATTGTGTGGTTGTGTGGTAATGCATGCATTGGTTTAACTGTAGATGACTTATATTAAATAAATAAGAGAGAATGTAAGTCATCTACAGTTATACCATATAAAGAGGGGACATCTGAGACGCTCCTTATATAGGATTCTAAATAAAGCAGGATTTATGGTGGCATTTAAACCTATAAACTCACTCAGGCACGACAAGCTCTGTACGTTAAAGGACTCAGTTGACCCAATTAGACAAAATAATATAATTTACAAAATACCCTGCAATGACTGTGATTTAAGTCAACTACATAGGTCAAACTAGTAGGTCAGGGGTAGTCAGATTGTCGGAACATAAGAATTTAGCTAAGGTAAGAATGTTTGACCTCGAGAGAACAAGTAATTTAGAAAAAAGTTCAGCAATTGCACTACAAGCATTAACACAAAACCACTAAATAGCATGGTGGGAGAGGGTTAAAATTCTAAAAAGTAATCTAGGTAGGTGGAGAGAGAATCCGTGTGTCATCGAATCTACACCCAACACATGCAATAGGAATGAATCATCACTCATACCCGAAATATGCAAAATATTACTACCAATCAAATCAAGTGAAAATCAAGTGAAAAACAATGGAACTATATAAATGAATTCGGGAAGTCATGTGATTACCTTGATATGATTATGAGTGGCAATAAATTGTGCTCGAAACGTCATCAGTAAACATTACTGTATAACACTGTGAGACTTTATCAAAACAAAATTTACCTATGACGGAATTACACTCTACCACAGTGCACAAGTTTTATTCTTATATCAATGAAAACTGATAAGGAGTTACATAGTGTAACAACAGAAGGCAAGATACGGAAGCCAAGGTTTATTTTTATCTGATCGGACCGCTATATCAGCCGAGAACGAAACTACCTTATAAAGACCTTGAGAAATCTTTACTGATCAGTCAGGCTGAATGCAGGACTTTCAGCTTACAAGACCAAGTTGTTTAACCTTGGAATTCAGTGACCGGGGAGTTCTAACTTGTCAACACCCGTATGTTACATAACAGTTGTTGTCATATAATTTAATTTCATAGATTTCGTCACCGACAAACTTCATTTAGAGAGATCATTGAAAACCAGTATGGGGAGTACTGAACAGCTGTAGACAGTAAGAGTTAGGATTTACGGATCATTAAATTTCATCGCAAGTAACTGAACGACACATGAGCTTGGTCTCATAACCTGATGGTCCAAGGTTCGATTTCTGATGGTGTAGTGGGTATGTACTGATGAGGGGTCAAAATTAGGACAAGACAACTGTCCAGTTCTTCCATCTTTTTAGTGATCTCTGTAAATGATATTAGTTAGTGACGCAATCTTACAAGTGAAAAGTGTTATCAGCACGATCACTGGCTGAATGTATAACGGTATGGTCAAAATTACCCTAGATATCATCACGAATGCGTATAAGTTTGGTATAAGGCAGTAAAGTTACAAAAGTTGAGGGACTTAATTTTATGTGGTTTCTTTAACGTTGGTTGGTTAGTAATGTTTGTGCCTTCCACCTTCGCTGAAATGGTGTTGATAGTTTGTCAAAACCGTTTTGAACAGTTATCAAATGAGATAGAAAGCTAGACACTGAGACTTATTTTTCACAGAGATTCCATGTCCCTGCACAGCTAAAATTTAGCATTTGTTTAAATGAACTGAATTCACCAATCGTTTTTCGTACAACAAGCATTCTGATATTTATAGCGGCCTGCTTAAACCTTGGGCTACCAAAACAACCACCGTTATACCCTATATAATTTCTTCTGTTCACCTTATTGTAATCTGCTTAGATATGACATCTATTTAAAAAGTTTACAAATCACTGACTGGTAAATTTCCACTAAAGCAACATTTTGGGCAGCAGTGTGCTTTATTACGTATTCTTATACACCAGATTACTGTTCTTAAGATTATGAGGATACAGTTTTACCAACTGATTGACTGTCCAGTCACTGGGTTGGATTACATGACCCATTAAACTCTATTTTCCCTCAGTTCACGACTTTAGCGCTATAGGCACTAGCCAATGTTATCAGAGAGTACCTGTCTTTACACCTGACCTGATGGACCCTACTTGTGACTGCTTCTCACACTGTTTCTCAAGACCTAAGTAGCTGACTGTTAAGCGAGGTTGACCCCGTAACGTGAAGGTCCTGAGTTCCACCTCCGGTCGGGTTATGGGTGAGTACTAATGAGAAGTATTAAACTAGGACAAAACAGCTGTCCAATACTCCCTCTTTTCATTGGTTCTGCGAATGACATGAATCTATAACCGAAAATGAAGAAAATCAAATCCCTACAACCTAACCTTTGAAGATTTCGTTGATTACGAAGATCAGTATTAGATATCTACTCAGGCATTCAACATAACGAAACGTTATCTATTAGGTGAATGAAAGCTTACAAGTATAAATATATCATATTCAAATTTACATGCAATATGCAGGGAGTGGTAGTTCTCATAAAATTTCAGCCTAGTGGATAACGCTCTGTCCATTTAAGTGATAGATATTAATTCCACTGAAAATACTATTGTAATAAGCTTAGTGTAGTGATGCTCATGCGTACAAGGGTCTATACTGATTCGTCTACTGACTAGTCATCCAAATCAAAAGGTACCAGAGATTGCGTAGCAGGCTAAACTATGAACTACTATAATATCCCCTTCCATAAGATACATATTGCTTCAAATTACTGCTTTCGTTTGTGTGTTTTTTAATCAACCAAAGATGCCTTTAAATCATGTTGTTTTTACTCTCATATTTTGAAGTAAATATAACGTTTCAGCCTTTCTCTTTAAGGGCTCCTGATAAATTTGAAGTAGAATAAAAAATTAAATGACAGCAATCAATGGAGCCTGGAAACTTAGAACCAAACAATTTCTCTGACAGTGTCATAATAAACTGAATATTTCTGAGATTATTTCTTTTGATTTTTGAAAGAAATCCTAAGTAACTTTTAGGCTAAGCATTTCAGTGCAACATAATTAAGTAGGTTTTGGTTTCCCAGTGGATGACACTTTGGCATCAAAAATGATGGCTTCAGAGTTCGAGTCTCACATGGGAACACCAACACTCACTCATTCACTCACTCACTGTCAAGATGCAGGTACATCCAGCTGACAAGTCGCAAAAAAGACAAAATGTGCATTCTAGATTCCACCGCTAATCACTATCAAACAAAATCGATAAAGTTATAACTCGTAGGTCACTGAATTCCACCCCAACTGACTGAATGATCAATGAACTTGGTCTTGTAACCTGAAGGCCCCAGGGTTCGAACCCCAGTAGTGTCTTGGGTGTGTATTGCTAAATAATCCTGAAATAGGACGAATGAAAGTATCAAAAAAACTTGGTGTGTCACGAAAAGGATTTCCAACAGGTCAATGCAGACTTTTATCAACAGCTATCACCTTTTTTGGCTCCATACTGAAGATCAAATGGCCAGAGAGAATTAGAAACAAGAAACAGTGGGAACAAAACAACCAAGAGCCGATTGCTCAACAGATATGTAGAAGAAAATGGAGATGGGTGTCTCGAGAATACATTGAGTAAACCGTCGAATGACATTACGCGCAATGCAGGCCATCACTCGAGTGGAACATGAATGGAAAGCGATGAGTGGGTCGTCAGTGCTTGGATGACATGGAGGAGATAGTTTGGGGAGGAGGAGATGACAGATTATGGGCAATTGTGAAGTCAGCCAGCTGAAAAGGACAGCAGAGAACAGAAGGTAGTGGAGATGTGTTGTTGAGGGCTTAATTTCTCCTCGGAAACCAGGGGAATTATAATAATAAAATGTCCAGTGTCCCATGATTTCCAACGATATCTGTCAACAATGTTAATATATGACGAAACCTTACAAGTGAAATTAAATGCAACCATAATAGTAATGATAATATCCACCTGGAGAACAACCAACTTAAAGAATCAACATCTTTATATATGTATGCCATCATATTTCTACAACACAGACTTACCCAAGTTTTGGTCCACCTTGTGATAAATCAAACACTTGACGTGGATTTAATAACCATTGGAATTTTTTCATTAAAACTATAGCTTGATTTCCACCGGATTTTGGATTGAGGAATACTAGCAATGGTTTAAGATTACCAGCATTTGTTGGATTCGATTTAATAACAAAAGAGATTTTCGATGTATCATTACAATGATTCATATGATGATGATGATTATTATCTTTTACAGGTGGTTGGTGACCATTTTCATTGATTCTTATCGATGATGTAATATGATCTGATAGACTGTTAACAATTTGACTTGAGGAATAGTCAAGATTTTCTGGACGTGATGTAGATGAACGTATCTGTGGTATGCTGATATTATGAGCATGCGGTGCTGCTACAAAACTACTCGATCGACGTATTGATGATGATTTGAAATTATTCTAAGCATCATAAAAAAGAAATTCAAAGAAGATGATATAATATTGTATTAGATATTCAATACTGAAGGAATCAAACATAAATATATAAGTGTGTGTTTGAAGAGGAATTAAAGTTCGATTTGTTACAGGATTTCATCTTGATCTGACATTGGTTAGAGAAGCGTCAGAAAACCTGGGAGTTCTGGAAAGCTCTTGGGACTCTTCATCAGTACCCACCCACCACAGGGGTTCGAACCCAGGACCTTCTGCTTACAAGGCGAGCTAGCTCATAGACCATTAAGCCACTGGGACCCAATCCAATGGCCCATGAATTCTAACTTCTGCCAATTCACGATATAGCGCAAACGCTAGCCAATGTCTTCGGCGAGTATTTTTCCCCGCACCCGACCTGCTGCACCCTGCTGGTCACGACTTCTCACTAGAACTTCAGGTAACTACCTACCTGAATATGGCAAGTCCCTAGTGTGCATCTCATTGATATTCAAGTGTTGGTTCAATTTATTAACACGTCTATTCCAGATAGACCACAAAGTCAATACAGAAGAGTCTTTTTCCATGTACTGTTGCGTAATTTCATTCACTTATTCCCTTTATAAATTTCAATAAGACAAAAGCAACAATTTGTGAAGAATAAGATGCTTCAATCATCGTTTATTTTCATCGATTTCTCATCAGCTGTGTACAGCCCAAAGAAGTTACTGAGTTTATGTGCAGAACAGTTTTAATATACATGTACCTGCTGCAACAATTACACTAAGAGAACAGAAAGAAGAAGCAAAACTTCAATATTTCGAACATGTGACAGAAACCCTACGTCTCAATGAAACAACAGCGCGATTGCCAGACATCTCCTATGATATGCGTCATAAGGTAGGAACCACGAAATCCCTTACAATTAACAATACACGGAATAGTTCAACTCTTTTCAAGTTTGTCGAAGCAATCGCTGCCAAGGGCCTGAAACGCGATTTATGTGCTAAGAAAGGAGCAGTTATCAGTTTGTGCTACCTCTTCCATTTGTTTATGTAACCTCTCCTACCTTTTATACAGTGTGACTATGTTTGTCTCTTTTATTCTATTCTTCTGTTACTCAAATCGTTTTTTTGTTTTTTTCCTTCACGTTCCCAATGGAACATAGGGCTTAAAGCTAGTGGCTTGAAGTTTCTGTAGCAGTGGTGATTATTTTTACAGGATGGGGTTGCTGCTGGCCTCATGCCCAACCTTTACTCTTTACCAGCATTATTTCTGGTTTAGCGAGGTAAAGGAGTGCGTCGATGACCGGGGATCGAACCCCGGACCATGTGGATGGTCGGTGAGCGTCGTAACAGCTGTGCCACCAATGCACAAAGTTGAATAACTCTGGTGTCTCCTCATTTGCGGATAAATCTTTCGCCTTTTACTCAGCTCGTTAGTTGATCATCATCTCATTCACCTGTTGTCTTTATTACGTAACTGTTTTAACATTGTGTCTGTTAAAACTTGAGGTTCCTGGGTATAAACAGTGTAAATACAATCTCTGGAGCACCGTTTTTTAGGTTCAGAGTCTCCTATCAACTGAAATTATGTAACGTCTGTAATTAATGATTTCTTCAGGCCGTAAGGAGCCGATGAGGAGCCGAGTAGAGAAGTGGTGGTACTATCTTATTCTGTACAAATTGTTGTTCGTGATTTATTCAGAATTATTGAGGACTTATTGATTACGACGGACAAGCCTCTTTGTTAACTGCGAAGTCATGGTTTATGTATGTACTCACTTGATAACCTGATTGGACTGTTAACTTTCTGATTGGTATTTCGATGTCATACAGTCAGATTTCTTTTCCTTATGGTTTGAATTTCTAAGGGTTTGTAAATATAATAAAACACCTATTTTGTCTAGTTGTTTTTATCAGTCTCTGTTCTGTGTTCATCTCAATGTGGGAGATATTTTCAATTGATCAGTCGGATACTGTGTGATGATCTGGAGATGCATTCTAGTCGAGTCAGATGAATCCACGACCCAGTATCACTCCGTCATAACACTCCGCCCATTAAAAATTTAAAAGATCGATTAATCAACAAAGAATATTTTCATTGGATACTAATATCTCGTGTGATGTGTCTACTCCTTTCTCTGGTGCAGACTGAATTATACCAGTAAGATTTGCAATGTGGCCACCAGTCTAGGTTGCATATACGTCTTGCTGACTAGTGAGTGCCAACTAGCAAGAAACCTAGGTCAGCCGAGGCTTCCTGTGGCCGATTGCCTCCAACCATCTGACGTCATCAGAACAAAGACTATTCAGATTTTTGTTAATCTCTCCTTCATCAGGTTCTACATTTATATGACGCCAATAACGCAAAAAGGTATTGTTATTAACAAAATCAGTTTTACTTTAAATTACATAAAATTAATAGCCGGTGTCAGCAAATTATATTTCAAAAGCATCAATAAGTGAGAGGAAGAGATAATATGCAGTAATAAAACACTAAACTCATTGAATATCAAATAAATTAAGGGAAGTAACACATGGGAGGTATGAATTAATTTATAGGTTGGACAGTAGGAGGCCAGGGTAACCGTAATGACTGATTAGGCCTGTTTTCCTTTTGAACTCACAGCTCCGGTTGATTTAGGCCAATTGCAATGGCCTCTTCTGTTTCCAGTATTCGGTATCTAGAGTCCTTTGATAATTTATTCGTTACGCGATGGATGATAGAGGAACGCCTATTTGGGCGAGGCAAACATAGATAGAACTTTTGATGGTTTTAACAACATCTTTATTTAACTACACTGACAGATGTTACCGAGCACTAAAAGTTAAGTTCCTAGAGTAATCAACGGTCAATATAACCAGCTGTTGGATTGATAAACACATTTAGAGGTGGCTATTCTAGCTTCTTCATCTTTCCCTTGAGGACCCACAATCGGAGAATATGGAGAATATGAGCTGCAGCCTACTGTCATTAAACTTCTTTTCATTCGATCTTCTCAACTTATTGTTGGTTATTATTTCACTTGGTGTATCTACCACAGCTGAATTGCAGTCATGTATATATGATGAGAGGCTTCTTGCTAACAGATACGGGAGAACTCTTTCCTACCTTCTTGGTTATGTGTTTATGGTTGGCCTTTTCAGGGTAGCCACTTTCAGTTAGCGTCTTGTCTTCAGTCACATCTTCTGAACAAATATAGCTCTGACTGTATAATTGAGGATGTTTACGAAATGCGCGATCAGGCAATGAATAATTGGCAACAACGAAAACCATAACAATTTTTCTTAAACAGTGGGAGTTTTTTCTGCAAAAGAAACAGGTCCAGCCTACTGTGATTGATATTTATAAATGCATAAATACTGTATTGCGTCATTACTTTTACCTACAGCCTTTTGTCCCGTAGGTATGCACATTCCCTTCTCCCTTATTTACTGTTTTGGTGTTTTCCCAACGATTCATTCATTCTTTGAATTGTGACACTTAATTTTTCCTTGGTTAAACACTAACTAACACATTTACCCACACACACAGGTAATCAGTCTAATACATTTTCTTTTCCTGTTTTTGATGTTATCATAATGTTGTCAAAAACAATTATTATTTGTAGGAATTTGATACTTTTTTCGATTTTGACTATAGATTAATATCAGTGTTACAAAACCGTTGAAAACCAGGGAGTATTGGACACCTGTTTCGTCCTAGTTTGGCACTCATTGGAAGTACTTACCCACTGCCAGGGTTCGAACTTAGGACCTTTCGGTTACAAGACACGCTCATAGACCATTTTTAGTTACTGGAACCCGACTCAGTGGTTAGCGCATGAATTCTAATTTCTACCAATTCGAGATGCATTTAGCGCGACCACTAGCCAGTGTTATGGCTAGAGAGTATTTGTCTTCGCTGTCGACAGGATGGATCAAGAAACTCTGGCCTGAAACCAGTTGCTAGGAAGCATCAGATTCATTTTCAAGAGTTAGTTTGTACGGAGTTGGGTGAGTATTAACGATGGAAACAGACATGTGCCTAATGCTCCCAGGTTTTCAATAGTTCTTTATCTGAGATCAGTTTGTGTTCAAACTTGAAACATAATTATTTCTGAACAGTTAGGGATATATAAATAATGGAAAGGATAAATCTTCCTTTGCGTCCAATGAAATCAGTCACTGCCAAGTACAAGCACTTGAATTCAACAACTATGAGCATTAATTAATCAATTAATTAAAGATGCCCATTAGAAATTTCAAAAGACTGATTACTGAACAATGAATATTCTTTTCGATAACCCCTTCTTCATCATCAGGTTCTACACTTATATATCCATCCATAATAATGAAAGAATGATTGTTATTAACAACATTCATCCACTTAATCATTGTTGACGAAAATTACCTGACAAAAAAGAAATTTCCTTCAGTAAAACAAAACTGTTCAACGTTAAATAAATTTAAAGACAGTAGGTACTTCGAAATGAAAAGTTTAAGACGACAAGTTGGCGACAAGTTTTACACTAGAATCAACATTTTAAACTGGTGACAGTGTTCAAATTTTTTGTTTGATTGATAGAAGTTAACAGTGGAGTCCATTTTTTGTTTGTCAGTCAAATAGAATAGCAACGTGTTTAATTTTCAGACATTGTCAAAAGGCACTAAGCCCTTGGACCTAATAAGAAACAACAAATGGGTAATAAAAAATTAACTTCCAGGTGTCGATTTGCAAGGATTTGATCATGAGCTGATACCAGTTAGAGAACCAATGGAGAACCAGCAGGGAGAACGGGACGACCGTTTCATCCTAGTTCGAGACTCTTCAGCGACGTGTGTCCACTGAGACTCGTGCTCAAAACCATCGGATTACAAGGCGAAGTCGTAGACCATTCAGCCACTGGAACCCGGTCCATTACCAAGGGATTGATATATATATATGTATATATATGTAGATCAACCGGCAACCAGTGTCATCAGCTATTAAGTGTTCCCTTACCTAACACGGTAGACCCTGCCTGTTATGGCTTCTTACTAGAATTCCAAGTGTCTTTCTGTTTAGAACCAGTTGCTGGTGAACACTAGATTAATTTTCTGTTTTTGGTTTTGCAGGAATCTGATAAATGGAAGTTGGTATTCATGAATAATTTTGATGGGATTGCAGTGGCTGAATGGTTGATGAGCTTACCTTGTAACCGGAAGATCTTAGGTTGTGAACACTAACGAACTCGTACTAATGAAGAGCTCCTAATGCACATCGCAAAGGCGGTGGTCCTGTTTATGTATCGCTTTGGCATTGAAAACGACGGCTACAGGGTTTGAGTCCCAGCGAGAACTGCATTATTCACTCACTGGGACGGTGTAGATAGATCTTTCGTTGATGAGTTCCCTATAGGATGAAATGTGCACTCTGATATCGTCAAAAACTCCTTATTAGAATTTCCTTTTTTCAGATTTATTTCTTTTGTAAAACATGTATTTGCTGTTATGTTATTTATCTGTATCCGTACATAAACAGATGTGGGTTTTTGTTTGAAATAAAAATTATGATAGATTATTTTTATTTATTTAAATACAATCAAATAGATAATTATTTTTAGTAGTGATTACTAATCATATCTATGCAACACAAACGCAGAGAAAGAAAGAGAGAGAAAAGAATAATGTATAGTCTTTATTGCGGCAATATAATCAGCTGACACCAGATGGATAGAATTCATCTGGGATAAACAGATAAAAGGAAAGAGACCATATATATGTGAATGAAATTTTATACTGTTACTAGTAGCTGTTTTCAGTATTTAATGATTTATATACATTTATATATAGATGTTGGTGGATTCAACTAGTAGACGACTATTGGTTGTGAAAAAGGGCGTTGACTGAAGACAAATGTAACCAGAAGCTTCTGGGTTCGAACGCTCGTGGGGGGTGCGTACTGCCACTGAAGAGTTCCAAACTAGGACGAAACAGCTGTCCAGTACTCCCTGCAGGTTTTCCAATGGTTCTCTAACTAATGTCAGCTCATGATGAAAATCCTGCAACCAATCAAATCCCTACAAACCAACACTTGAATACAAATGAAACTGTCAGTCATGAAAGGATTCACACCACCTGGCTAGCAATCTGTAGGTCCCTAGTTTGATTGAAACTTTTACTCCGTCTTCAGGTCCTCCCCATTCTCTATATTTATATACATCTTAATCTTTTAGCATAGTCATTGAAACTTGCTTATCAAGTAGATAAATGAAGCTGCTGAAATTGCATCTGAATGACATGAATATACGGAAACTGAAGTGCCAGTCTGTGTACAGACTTGATGAGAGCAACATTAGTAGCGATCGGCTATTCACTGCCGGTAGCACAGCGGTTAGGACACTCGCCGACCATCCACATGGTCCGGGGTTCAATCCCCGGACACTGGACTCACTCCTTTACCTCGCTAAGCCAGAAATAATGCTGGTGAAGAGGAAAGGTTGGGCATGAGGCTAGCAACCCCATCCTGTAAAAGAAACACTGCTACAGAAACTTCAAGCCACTAGCCTGAAGCCCTATGTTCCACTGGGGAACGTGAAGGAAAAAATACAACTTCAAAGAAAAGTACTTAATGTTGAATTCAAGTGAGAACTTGCATTGAGCAATTTGCAAAAAAACTGTTTAATTCAAAGTACGATTGAATGCATATCTCTAGTAACATTCTTGATCCACACCCCATTTTCGGTTAGATACATTCAGTGATAGTGATCAGAAGTGTACAGAATACACATAGTTTTACAACGACACAGAAAGCATTTCTAACAAGCTGGTGAAGACTTCTATCATCGATTGCTTTCATTCAATACTGAAGATCAGATAACCAGAAGGAAGGAATAGAGAGAATAAGCAAAATGGAAGTGTTGCAATGGACCAACCAAGGACCTATTGCTCCACAGATATGCCTTATAAAATTGAGATTGATAGGACACACTCTGATGAGACCGTTAATTGACATCACAGACTAGGTTCTTCCTCAAGATAAAGCCCACTGAGAAACGATGCGCTGGGCGTTGGACTGAAAATGGCATGGAGGAGGCCGTGTGAAGAGGAGATGAAAGCTTATGAGGAATTAATGGGGCCAGCTGA
The DNA here is from genome assembly GCA_944472155.2 of Trichobilharzia szidati. Lineage (NCBI taxonomy): Eukaryota > Metazoa > Platyhelminthes > Trematoda > Strigeidida > Schistosomatidae > Trichobilharzia > Trichobilharzia szidati. Next base: position 58,275,969 of record OX235276.1, read on the forward strand.
GAAAAACTGTAGAGAACAGAATGAAACGGTGGTGTTCTGCTGAAGCCCTATTTTTTTTTTATTTATTTTTTTAAATTTGATTTACAGCTTGATTCCACACCGTATTTTCAGTACAAGTATGGAATTTTCAGCATGGATATCGGTTGCCCAAATTCAGGCATACCATAGATATCGGGTGTGCACCGGCAGGGGATCGAACCCCTAACCATTGTGTCACCGACGCATTTCCATTTGGAACACAAAGGGGATAAGGATAATTGTTTTAATTTTAGTTATTTGTTAAAGTGAATGTTTCAGTGATAGACAGAGTGACTGCACACCATTAGTTTCGCTTATTTGTATGTCAGAATGCGTGTCTATCCCTGTTTATCATATTCTTGTTCTGTGTAGAGGTTAAAGTTTTATTTTTCATACAGCTGTGCATAATTTATGCATTCTGTCCTAGAGACTGAATGTGTGCGAGATCATCTTGTAATATCAAGACTCCTGTAAGATAATTCACGAAGGCGTACGGCTGAAGAGTCCCAAAGAAGAGCAGAAAGGCTGTTCAATGTTCTCTGGCTTCCGTTGGTCCTCCATCTGAAGTAAATTCACCAAATTTATAATTTACACAGTTCAAACGATGAAATTTTTCTCACCACAATTTCGTTTAGAAACCAAATGATTCAGATCACATACTGTGATCATACTGTGTAGATTACAAATCACTAACTAATTTGCATGTAACTAACCAGAAACCAGGTGGTTTGAACTATCTTTCTGAGCTGAGTCAAGCCAGATGCATGATTGATGAGATTAGCCCTAAATGAGCGAGATGGTCCTCAGATGTTCAAATCATCTCGATCTGGTTGGCTATGAAGCACTACTCGCTGCTGTTCATCACCAATCGATCGTTAATATACAGTTTTACGAGGTGAATTCATGATCATCACTGAATTCCTGCAAGCCAATACTTGAAAAATATAGTTTTAATTCATGAAAAATTCCCATTCGAACATTAATAGACAGAAGACAAATAGTTCAGCGAAGAGTCTCTTTTCAGCGGCGAATTCATTTTCATAGCTGTACAGTCGCAAATACATATGGTTGTTTTGCATGTGTGTGTACATTAAATTTGTCAAACGAAAACACAATTAGCAAGTTCAGGTGAATTGGATGTTGATATAAGAGGGTAGTAACAAAAGTGATGAGTTGTCTCCAACGTTTGTTAAAGAAGAGTTACGTAATAATGTGAATAGTTTGATGAAAGAGTTGTGCTCAGGGTGTACATGGAAACAAAATAACAAACGAAATTACGCAAGGGTTTTAAGTAGTTAGAAAAATAATCATAGAAACAAAAGTTAAGTCAAATCAACAGAGTTGTTACCATGATAATAGAAGTTGTTGAATAATTTTCTTTTGTATGCATAGTTCTGGTACTTCCAGCTGAATGGCTGAGGCTTCTGCAATGCAAAGAAGACGGAATCGTACTGTCTTTGGAAGGTTGTTCTTCACTTTGTAGATTACTTTGATAGAGGCGTTTGCTGAGATGGAATGACCAGTGTTGACGAGATGTTCCTAATACGGCCACTACTTTATTCCTGCAGCCACGCTGGATAGTGTTCTTTGACCATTTTTGACAAGATGTGCGTTGAAAGACCGATGTACCTGGCTTCACAGCAACAGGTGAACTGATATATACACATAGAAGTGGTCAAGTGCGCAATCTTGTCCTTTGTGCTTCTGCAGATCAGCGAGCGACTGGAGAACACTACTCTCGATGTTCCCGCAAAGAAAGTTCTTCTTAAAAAAGTCGAAATTCTCCTGCTAAGGACATCACTGAGTAGGACACCTTTGAAGTCAAGGTTCATATAAAGTATCTTTTTTGGCACGGATGGTGTCTCTTGCTTTTAGACTTTCTGTTTGAAGTTTTTGTCTACGAATCTAGATGGATAACCGTTTTGTATGAAGTTTTCTTTCAGAAAGTGTAGTTCTTCTTTACAGGATATTAGAACTGCAGATGCGTCGGAGGCGATTGGCAAGAGATCTTATTAGGTTTCTTTTTCTACTGATTGTTACCCAGCTGTAGAAGCTTGTCAGTTGGCCGTTCCATGTGGGTTTTCTATGGATGGACCTTCCTAAAGTTCCATCAGCTCTCCTTGTGAGTTCAACATCAAGAAAAGGGATTTTAGATTCGTTTTCAATTTCAAGAGTGAACTTTGTAGCTGAATGGCATTTGTTGAATATTTGTAGTAACTGAATGAGATCGTGACCGTCATCGCAGATAATAACTTGATTGAAATGAAGTGATAAAAGCACTGCCTAACGCGAAATTGCTAATTACTAATTAAATTCGAATTTGGTAATGATTACATATTCAATTGAAGTTCCATGGTAAAGCATTCTTCTCATCAGGATGTAGAGGTTTTGAGTTTTATATAATTAACAAAAATAATGATTGATAAATGAAGGCATTCTGAAATTTTTTAAGGGAGATAACTAGTCTAGAATGATTATTCTCACGTTATGAAAGGCTGGGAGTTGCTTCAAATTGCCTTGATGAATATTCTCGAATACATGAAAGTTGCTGACTATATTGATTTTCTTATGAATATTGTCACAAGTGTAAAAATAAACAGCCAATACATGTTAACAAAGCAATTGACAAGAAACCTTGAACCTAAATTTCGAGTTATTCGGCACTCGTTAAAGGAGACATATCTGAAGTCTTGAATGAACTCATCTCCCAACTATGGATCCGAATCTGGGTCTCTCACTGCTGCAGTCAAAAACCTCACCACTCAGCCTTTCTGAGTCAAATGAAACGGCAACTGTACAGCAAAACTACATAAGAAATAGAAATATGATTGTATATAACGCATACAGAAGAAACAAAAAGAAAGACTTACTCCTTCACTAAGCTTGATAATCCAATCAGGTGGAACAATCAGATCTGAATGTGGTCCCAATGAACATGGTTCAGACAATAGCGAAGATTCATGAAAACACGAAGACTTATTATGATAGCCTATTTTACACCATGTACACTGAACTGTCATGTATTCCTTTTATGCGCGAATATATATAATAGAAAGAAAAAAACAGAAAAAAAATGGTCAAAAGTACAAAGAAATGATATGAATATCGTATATTTTAGAAAGAAAACAAATGCCAATTACAATGGTTCAGCTGTAGATTGCTCGTCAACTATGCAACAGGGTCCGGTGTTCGATTCCCAGATGAACATAATCCTTAAAATCACTTGACCAATATTCAGCCCAGTAAATGGAGAAAGCTGGATGTGAGGCTATTAACCCAACCTCAAAAGTGAAAATTAAAACCCTGTGCACCGGTTGCACAGCGGTAGAATGCTCGCCGACCATGCATGTGGTCCGGGATTCGATCCTCAGATGACGCCACACACCTTGACCTCACTAGGTCAATACTAAGGCTGGTAAAGAGGGGAGATTAGCCATGGGGCTAGAAACCAGTCTTGAAAAATGAACACCACTGCTACTGAAACTTCAAGCCTTTAGCCTGAAGAAGCCCTATGTTCCACTGAGGGAGCGTATCGAAATAAAGAAATGTTCCACACGGGATTTAAAGGAATAAAAGGTATACAGTCACAACAGTTTTGGTAACCTTTTTGATACTGAACATGAAGTCAACACGTTCATATTATCTTGAATATTGCTTCATATATACTTATGTGACTGAGATCTACTGAACAATAAAAGACTCCGTAGAATTAAAAAAAGGGATTTATAGCTTAAGATGAATACTGAAATATTGTTTTTCTAGTGTGTTATTTTCTGCTTCACTGTTTGCGTTGAGATAATTTACTGTCAGGCTTCATAATATACATTTAATATTGACTCTTCATTAAGTAACAGAATATAAAAGTGTCATTTTTACCTACCACAATCCACTTTTAATTAAGAAAAGAGACTTTTAATGTAAGTGTAGAATTTAGGCACTGTAGGAGAATACAATTCTAAAACAGATAATTCCATGTAGCACATACCGTGTAATAGAATATAAAGGGGTGGATGACATTTCCAGTACACACTGTAATGTAAAAATTGTCTGGAAAATCCTTTATGAACAATCTAGTCACCATGTTTATACTTATCTGGGTGCTTTAACTGACTTTATAATTATAATAATTATTATTATCCCTTTTTCTTCTAGACTGTATATCATTGTTATGACATTTGCTTATGATATGCTGGTTGACTAACAGTCAGATTATGCGTCAGACTGTGAACAGAGAGTGAGAAGACAGGAATACGTCGGACTAGAGTTAAGAAGACTATAGAAGATCTGGATTTCGCGCGTAGATTATTTATGTTTAATGTCATTCTCAACTCGAAGACTTGCAGGAGAAAACCAACAAACTCACTGAAGAAGCAGTGAAGAGAAAACAGGACTCCAGGTGAACACAGAGAAGACGGAGGTGATGAAGATAACCTACCGACCAACACCATCACTATCAACTGGAGAAACTTGGAAGAGGTCACTTCTTTCACTTATCCCGCTAGGAAGCATTGTTTAAACCGCAGGCACACGCCACGGATGAATATGTCAAAGTCAGCCAGCCAGAAACCGAAAGGCAAGATACGCCTTCATCAGCATGAAACCAATTCGGAAATCTTTTGCACTCAGCCAGCATAAACAACAAAATTTGGATCTTCAGCAACATTGGGTCAAAAACTTGGCGTGCGTGTTACGAAAAGCACTCCTAACAGGTTGGAGACTGTCATCAACAGCTATCTTCGCTCCATATTGAAAATCAAATGATCATAAAGAATTAGAAACAAGAAACTTTAGGAATGGAAGAATCAAGAACCCGTTGTCTGACAAATATGTCAGAGAAAGTGGAGATAGATATATCGGGTATACGTTGAGGAGGCCGTCGAATGACATCGCTCACAATCTATCGAGTGAAATCCGAATAGGAAGCGACCAGTGGGTCGTCTGTGCGATGTTGACATGGAAGAGAACGTTTGAGGGGGGAGGACGAGATGAGAGATTATGGGCACTCATGGCCTCAGTCAGCTGAAGAGGGCAGCAGATAATTAGACAAAGTGGAGATGTGTTGTTGAAACCCTATGTTCCAATTGGAACCCAGGGGTATAATAATAATACAAATAGTGCTGGTTGACTTAATCCGTATTATTCGCCTTTGTTCCTGTTTAATCTTTAATATTATTGCTTCTCTTTATGACTTTGTGATGATGATATTCATATTGTGTTGTATAAAGGTGTGATTTCGTTTGCTGAATTAAGTTCATTCTGACCTTGAACTGTTTTTGGGTTTGTTAGTGTGTGTTTCTTGTGGGCAGACATTTTGATACTTCTTACAGATGAACTTTGGTTAACTTATTTCGTTCTACAGTAATTGATTTGTACTTAGAACGGTTTCTTGCCTGTATAGCTACCTAAGTGCACTGTTGATGTAATTTTGAGTTTTTTGATTTCATTATTGTTGTTAAGTAGAACGACATAGATCTTGTAACGACGAATCGTCTTTTGGCTGTCTTTACAGAGTTTCGTGATTATGTGTGTGTGTGCGTGAGTGTGACTAAAGGAAGTTTTGGTCAGACAGACATTAAGGCGCAAACATTAGTTTCCTGCTTTCAGACCACAATGAGTCGGTTTCCGTAGCAACACATACATAAATTGTTTAATACTGTGAATCCAGTTTACTTCCAAGTTAGAAAATGAACAAGGTGAGTTAGCTATACTAGAGAGTAAAATATAAACCGGAAAGAGAATGGTGAACAGGTTAGATATTTTCACCAATAGGAAACCACAACATTTTACAATAAATACTTAGACTATGATTCATCCCACCCAGAAATTGGTAAAAGTAGATTTAGTTAAATATCTGGATAATCTAGCCAGGAGGCTAACCAGTAAACCAGAAGATTTAAATAGTGAAATCAAACAAATAAGAAAAATAGTCTAATTTACAAAATACCATGCAGTGACCGTTGACTGAGGTCAACTACACAGGTTAAACTAGTAGTGGATCAGGAGTAGTGAGATTGTCAGAACATAAGAATTTAGCTAAGGTTAGAATGGTTGACCCCATCAGCGAAGATAAGTAACTTAGAAAAATACTCAGCTATAGGACTGCATGCATTAACACACAACCACACAATAAGGTGGATGGGACAGACACCAAATTCTGGAAAGGGATATAGGCATGTGGAGAGAGAGATTGATTACTGAATCCTGCCTGGTTCACGGAGTCTTCACAGAACACATGCAATAGAAGTGACTCAACACAAATACCAGAGATATGGAAGATATTATTACCACCAGTCGAATCAGAGGAGGATAATGAATAATTGTTGGTATTAGATGGTTGGAGGCAATCGGCAGGAAGCCTTGGACCTAGGTTTCGTGCTAGTTGGCACTCGTCAGCAAGGCGTATCTGCAACCATGAAGGAACTGATGTCCCTTCTGAGATTCGAACCTGCGTCACCCAGTGCTGCACCGAAGATAGGACCAGACACATTTCACTAGTTACTGACTAGTGTGCAATCAAAAATATCCAATACAGTCCTACAGGAGGTCAGTCGCGAGCCTGAATAGCTCAGTGGTAACGTCTCTGACTGCAGCACTGGGTGACGCGGGTTCGAATCTCAGAAGGGACATCAGTTCCTTCAAGGTTGCAGATACGCCTTGCTGACGAGTGCCAACTAGCACGAAACCTAGGTCCAAGGCTTCCTGCCGATTGCCTCCAACCATCTAATACCAACAACTCACAGTGCACCGTAATGGCGAGCCACCTAGCATGGTGGCCACATTGCAAACATGACTGATAGAATTCAGTCTGCACCGAAGATAGGACTAGATACATTACACTAGTTACTGACTAGTGTGCAATCAAAAGATAATGAATAATGTTAAAATGTATTCCATCAATTCACACTATAACATTCTAACAAGTTTAATTTGTGGATGGTGACTAGCAGTGGAATCCAGGATGCGCATTTCGTACTATTTGGGACTCGTCAATTGCAAGTACCTGCATTTCCCAGTGAGTGATGATGTTCCTACCGAGGCTCAAACCCAGTGCCCATATTTTCAAACGCCAAAGCGTTATCCACTAGACCACTTGGACCACGAGAGCCACCTCTTGTGCAACGGGTCATATTAATTTAATTTAATTTTTAAGATTTTCCCGTCTGTTGATTGGACCGACATGTCAACTTGAGACCGAGCACTTCGGTTCAATCAACCGATGGGAAAACCTTAAAAATTCGTTTATATTTTATTTTATTTATTTTGTTATAAAAATGTCTTATTTCCCATCTTATTGTATTTTGTTGATAACACTAATATTATTTCTGAATGTACTTTATCTTATATTGATTTTATTCAAATGTCAAATCATCAATTTTTACTCATGTGTATATGTGAAGCAAGAAAGTTGTGTGAGTAGTGACTTGTTATGATTATGAGTGGCAGTGATAAATTGTGCTCGAAATGTGGTCATTAGTAAATATTACTGTATAACAACACTGTGTGATTCATCAAAATAAAATTTTATCCATAATGGAGTTATACTCATTCTACCACAGTGCTTAAGTTTTATCCTTATATCAGTTTATACTGAATAACTGACTAATATGTGAATACCCATTAAAAAATAGAAGTAGTAATGACAATGTTTAAAATATTATGAATAATTAGGAGCATCAGAAACCTTACAGAGGACTCTTAAAGTGGCTGAAATTTAGGTGGCATTTAAATCAACCAGCTCTTTCAGAAATAAACTTTATTAGATTAACTACTTCATAAATCTAATCACGAAAAATAATATAATTTACCAAATGCCATTTAGTGACTATGAGGTCAATTATACAAGTCAGAGTGATAGATCAGGGTCAGTTAAATTATCAGAACACTTAGGAATTTAGCTGGATATAGAATGTTTCATCCTGCTAAGTTAAGCAATCTTGATAAAATCTTGACTGCTGCAATGCATTGACTTTTGCATGAGATAAAGTGAAAGTGTTACAAAGTAATAGAATTAGGCAGAAAAAGAGGTTGATGTTAATCACTAAATCTTTGTTCATCGAATCAGAAATGAGTGCAAATGAAGTGACATAACGCCTATACCGGATATACAGGAAATCGCCTTCAAACAAAAGGAGTAGGAGTGGAAATATGTAAAACAAGTTATTAGATTGTCTGAATACATTAATATATGAGATTGTGAGCAATAAATATTGCTGGAAACGCTATCTAGTCATGAATATTGTATCTTTTTTTCTTATTCCTTTACCATCCTACTGGATCATAGGTGGCTTTCAGCTAGAGCTTTGAAGTTTTGGTAGTAGTGGTGTTTATTTTTATAGGATAAGATTGCTAGCCTCATGCCCAACCTTCCATCTTTGCCAGTCTTGTTACCGGCTTAGTGAGGTAAAAAAGGATTGCGTCGGTGGCCGGGGATCGAATCCCAGACCAAATGTATGGTCGATGAGTACTCTAATCCAGCGACGCACTTAATAATATTTTGTATCACTGTGTATTATATGAAATAAAGTTATATAAATTAAAACCCCTTAGTGTAATTAGAACAAAATGACTTCGGGCGAACAACTGATTTCGCTAAATTCTTCCTCAGGCCCTACAGTTATAAATCTCCATGAATATTAGAACATACAAATAGTGAGTAAAGGCAAGTGAAAATTATATCAGAAACTGTCTGTATTTGCGTACACGTATAAGATGGAATGGTAGACCGTTAGTTAACATTATCAATTGAATGTATATCAAATGTTCAGTCATTCAGAACATAAAATGTGAAAATACGAGTGGGTGACATAGCAATGCATTTACAGTCGAAAAAATTAGTTTCATTGCGGAATAATAGGTGAGTTATATTCAATGGTGTGCAAGGAAAATGACTACCACAAATATCGAATAACGGAGAACACTGAATGTAAGTTCAAGAAAGGGCCAACAGATACCAAGTGTAGTGATAAAGTAAAGATGTTAAGTTGTGAACTGTAGCAAAATACTAGAGACAAGATATAAGAATAAAACTTGTGCACTGTGGTAGAGTATAATTCCATTATGAGTAAAATTTGTTTTGATAAAGTCTCACAATGTTATACAGTAATATTTACTGATGACGTTTCGAGCACAAGGTACCTTGATATGATTATGTGCAATAAATTGTGCTGGAAACGTCATCAGTAAACATTACTGTATAACACCGAGAGACATGATAAGCTGAGTGTAAATTACAATAGGTTGACATATAATAATGATAATATGGAGTGAGGTAAACTGGGTTATGTAGTGTCAGACAAACTTTTCTGGCGTAGTGTTAATTAGCTGTCATGGCTAGACTTAAGTAGTGTTCAGCCTGTCTGTTTAATAACAAAGCATTACGCATATTTGATATTTCATTACCTTTAAATTAAATGCTTCTTTGACCCAGAAATTTCAGTTGCCGAATGTAATCAATGCTCGCAAGTCGTATGAGAATGTCAACCGCGGAAGCAATGGCGATTCACACTTTAAATCTCAAACTTTGCCTAAAGAATAAGTTTGTTCAGTCACTAAATCTACAATGCACCTGTTCTGTCTTAACACCGGATATGTAATTTTTGTTTTTTGTTTGTTTCTTAATTATATATTTCCCCCCCCCCTCGAAATGTGAAAAAAAAGATTAAATAAGTAAAATGAGTGACGTAATATAATTTACGCGACTGAGTAGAATTCAACTAATATTGAACGAGAGTCAAGTTAATGCTGAACTTTGCATACGGAAGAAGTTTGTTCAGTTATTAAATCTACAATGGACCTACCTAACCTTCCTTAACACTGGACAGGTAATTTTTGTTTTTTTTCATTTCTTAATTTTATTATTTTCTTCCCTCACTCCCTTTTGAATTTCTACCTCTTGTTGCCACTGTTGTTAACTTGACTGTCGTTCAAATTTTAGTTGAATTCTACTCAATCCCATTAATTATATTACGTCAATCAACCTACTTATTTAATTTTATTTTGATTACTACCCGGTTAACGCTTTCTACATTACGTAATTTGTTATCTAAAAACGTTTACCATTTTAATGACACACCTTTGGAAGTATTCATTTTATTGCTGTGAAAATTTACTGTATATATATGCGACTGTACAGTTTGAGAATGATATTGCTGAAAAGAGCAACTCTCCACTGAACGACTTTTCTTTTGTCTGACTCAACGGAATTACTAGCCTGTAAATGTACTTAACTTAAGTGTCCACATAGTTAAGCACAGTTGTTCTTCACTACTTTAGCCTCTCTTAGTGAATTTGGTTGATGTAAAATTATATATTTATTTTTTATTATTACTTTGTATCTAAAATGGAAGTTTCAGTAGCGGAGATATGTTGTTTAGTTTTTTAGCGGTGGGGTCGCCAACCTCTTGCCTAATCTTCCCTCTTTATCGAGCTTACTACTGGCTAAGCAGAGAGGTTCAGGGGGTGCTTTGTGGGCAGGAGATCGAACATCCGACCACCTGTGACGTGGTTGGCGAGTATTCTACTGCTGAACTACCGATGCACGTATATATATATCCTTTAACTGGCGCTCAGCTAACATTTCACATTGTTAACTGATATTATTTAAAAAAATATAAACATGACAGTTAGAAGATCTCTTTTTAGGAATCTACTTTATTTAAATGTCCTATCAATAGTTAGTTATCTCTAATTGACATACACCTCAGCCTATAGTCTTCAAACCCAAATCAGCGGTTGGAATAGAGGAAACAAAGTATTATATACTGTATATATATACGCTATATACACTAGAATAATGTCTTTGTATTCATCATCGGTTCGTAGTGAAATCCAAAGGTTTCCATTGCTTCTTTTCACAGATGAAGATATCAAAACCAGAATCGGAAAGTTTAATGCAAACCTTCATCACTCTACATGGTGTACGAGTCAACGAAAGCTTTTTCAAGAGACTGCAGACTGTCATCAACAGCTATCTTCGCTGGATAAGACAAATAATGTAACTGGTGAGTATTAAGAGTAAAGAGCTCACGTGAAGAACAAACCAAGAATCTTTTGCTCAATTAATATGCTGAAAAATAATAGAGATGGATCGGATACAGGCTGTGGAGTTCTTTCATTGACATTGCACATCGGGTGCTCGAATGAAATTCGAATGGGAGGTAGCGAGTTTAGCGTCTGAAAGTGAATAGTGGAAAAATGAAATCTTATGGGCAGTGGTGGGTCCAGCTGAAAAGGACTACAGTGAACAGGATGAAGTAGAAATGTGCCGTCGTAGCCTTCTGTTCCACTCGGAACCGAAGGGAATAATAATAATACTAAAGTGTATTTTAAAGTCAGGAGTTTGAAGTGTAAGAAGGAGAAAAAAACCCGAATCACTTTACAGTCATTAAGAGCTTTTTAAACCACGGTAATAAAAGATATTGAATAAACGGGTTCTGTATGCACAGTTAAGGATTTCTCAAGTGCATAGGCGAAAGATAAAGTCGATAACCTTTCGAGAGAATTGGCCTTTGCCTATATATATATCACCTTGAAAGACTGCTCTATTGATCTGAAATAGTATACAAGTAGAAGGTGCTCAAGAATAGAGCCATCGGTTCATCTGATTTCTGTTTCTATTGTACTATATCATATATTACATTAGGATCAGCTGTATACATGCTTGTACATATAAACGCATACATTTTCTTGACTGTAACGTTTTTAGCTTCTCTGACAAACAATTTACATGCAACACCATGCGATTACTATCAGTATTCATACATTAAATCCATATATATATGTATGATAACCTAAGAGACCTAGATTTCGCGGATGATTTATGTTTGATGTCAAACAAAATCGAAGACTTACAAGCGAAAACCAACAAACTGGTCGAGGAAGCAGCCAGAGAAGACAGGACTCCAGGTGAACATAGACAAGACGAGGTTATGAAAATAACCAACCAACAACAACAACAGCAGCAGCAACATCCAGCACAAATCACCATCAACGTGGGGGATTTGAAAGAGGTTACTTCATTCACTTCACTTATCTAGGGAGCATTGTCTCAACTAAAGGAGGAACGGACGAGGATGTCAAATCGGGAATCGGGAAGGCGAGAAACACATTCATCAACCTGAAACCAATCTGGAAATCTTCGTCACTCAGCCTGCATCAACAACAAAATTCGGATTTTCAATACAAACGTCAAGTCAGTCAGTTCTTCTATACGGATCAGAAACCTGGCGGCGGGTCACAAAGAATATTTCCAACAGCCTGTTGCAGACCTTCATCAACAACTTTCTTCGTTCTGTACTGGAGATCAGATGGCCGCCAGAAATAATCACCAACAAGAAACTATCGGAACAAACAAACAAAACAAGAACCAATCGCGCAAGAAATATGCAGGAGAAAGTGGAGATGGATTGGACACTCGCTGAGGAGGCCGCCGAGTGACATCACGCGTCAGGCCAACGCTCGAATGGAACCCGAAAGGGAGTCGGCGAGTGGGACGTCCAGCGGTGACATGGAGGAGATTGTGTGAAGAAGAGTTGAAACAGTATGGACTAACATGGATGCAAGTGAAAAGTACATCAGAAGACGGAAGCAAGTATAGACGTGTAGTTGAAGCCCTATGTTCCACTAGGAACCCAAGGGAACAGTAATAATAATAATAATAATAATGACATACAAGCATTTTTTGTTCCTTTGAGTTCTGAGTGGAATATAGGGCTTCAAGATTGAACGCTGAAATTTCAGTAGCAGTGGTTTTATTTTTACAGAGTGGATCTACAAGATTGTCGTCAAACCACCAGTCTTTAAAGTGCTTATTACCAGCAAGTTGTATGTCGAACCCTAGATCAGATGCCTGGTTTGTGAACATTATACCGCAGCATCACCAAGGCACATGGTATACAACCTTGCTGGACATTATTTTATTTAGTTTTATTTGCATTTTACAAGGAGAAATAAAGGAAAAAAGAGAATGAAAGAAAGACTTTTTCTTGTATCTCTTATTAAATATATACAGAATAACAATAATAACAGTAGTAGTAATAATAATAATAATATCATGAAATGACTATTCCAGTTTCTAGAGCGGCTTCAATTGTCTACTATCTAGCCTGGAATTTAGCACAAAAACAGAAAAGATAAAAGGAACACGCATCAAAACGTCCTAGGGTGAAATGAGTTTGCCTACACTGATGTTATGTTATGTAATGTAGTTATGTTATGTAGTATACAACCTGTTAGCAACACACACACAGACACACACCTCCACCCCCAGGACACTCATAAACTGTTTAGAAAATACAAAAATTGAGAAAGAAAGCATAGCCTACAAGTCACTGAATTATCATCACACTCACACACACATACACAGAGAGTATAGGCCTAATGGAGTGTTTTTCACTACTACAAAAAAGGATTCCCTTTACCGATTCATCTAGTTTAAAGACATTACGAAACAGAAAGGAAGTTTTCCCCTGTAGGTGATAGAATTAACAATACAGAGATACAGATAATATGGAGAACATAAACTAGCGGACAAGGGAGTATGCTAACAAGCCAGGAAACAAGTGAACAATTTTTGGGCAACATAAGCTAAAATAACAAAAAAGATATAAGAAATGATGACTGGCCTTTTGTATTTTATAAAGTAATTTATATAGTAACTACAACAAGGCACAAGAAATAGGCTACACGTAAATTATTTAATCATGTAATTATGTAGTCAGTAGACTGGGTTGTATTCAAGCCACTGAAGTTCGAGAAGGCAGCAGGACAAGACTGAATTCCCCTGAGGCACTGAACACAGATCCAGAGATAATAGAAGATATACTGACGCCATTCTAAGAAAAGGTTTGAAAGGAAGAAAAAGTACCTACTGACTAGAAGAAAGGTTACCTTGCTGAAGTGTTAAAGAAGGATGACTTAGGACTCTGAAAGCACTGGCGTGGAATAATGCTCTTTTCCACGCCAAGTAAAATATTAAGTGACATCAACCTGGGAAGAATAAAAGATGTAATAGATGCAGAACTCCGCCCAGAACAAGCTGGATTCAAAAAAGTCAAACCATTTGCGAATCAAATTGCTACCTTACGCACGATCACTAAACAAAGCGTAGATAGAAGTATAAAACTTGGGCACTGTGGTAGAGTATAACTCCATTATGGATAAGATTTTATTTTGATAAATCACACAGTGTTATACAGTAATATTAAATGATGACAACGTTTCGAGCACAAACTATTGCTCATAATCATATCAACTTGAAATGATTATGAGCAATAGTTTGTGCTCGAAACGTTGTCATCATTTAATATTATTGTATAACACTGTGTGATTTATCAAAATAAAATCTTATTCATAATGGAGCAGTGAAATCTCTACCTCGACTTCACAGACCTTTAGAAGACCTTCGACAGTCTTGGTCGTGACGTATTTTGGAAACCATTTCAACACAATGAAGTGAAGTGCCCCAAATCTTTATCAACCTCATTCAACAGCTGGCAATAAGACAGTACCACGTATCAGGCTATTCACAACAGGAAACTCAGAGAAGCCTTTGAAGTGAATACAGGAGTAAGAAAAGGTTCCTTACTATTGTGGTGAGAGCTGTCTACTAGCCAAATTGGTAGACAGTAATTTACGTCAATATTTACGTTCCCAAGATTTGTCGTGAGAAAATGTGAACAAAGATTGATTCAAAACCGACCACAGCAGACTTTGCGTAGGCGGATGCAGTTAACATATAGAGGATTTGACATTCAAGAAACAGTCACAAATAGATGAAAGATTAACTTTACGTGAGAAACAACCAATCGGAAGACTGTGTTTGTTTACTTAAATAACCATAGTAATGTACATGCAAATATATAAATATGCGTTGATTTCCTTAATAAATGATCTGTTGCCTGACTCTTGCCTTCTGTCGTTACACTATCACCAATGACGTTCCTAGTTGTGATGGATTGGATTATGCGGCACACCGTTTGAGGAGCCAGGACACAGGAATACGTTGGACTAACTGATAAGAAAACTGCAGAAGATCTAGACTTTGCAGAAGATTTATGTCTAATATCACATAAACTCAAAGACTTACAGGCCAAAACCAACAAACTATAAGAAGAAACAGCCAGTGAAGACAGCACTCCAGGTGAACATAGGGAAGCAGAAGTGATGAAGATAACCAACCAGCAGCAACAACAACAATCAGGACTTATCACTGTCAACTAGAGAAATTTGAAAGAAGTCACCTGCTTCACTAATCCAGGAAACGCTGTTGAAACCACAAGTGATGGTCATTCATGGGGATGTAAAACCACCAGCTAGAATCAGAAAGACAAAACAGACCTTCATCACTCTGAAGTCGGCTGGGAAATCTTCTTTACTCAACATGAAGAATAATATTCAAATTTTCAGCACCAATGTTAAGTCAGCCAGTTCTTCCATACGGGTCATAAACTTCGCAGGCGCATTCCGAAAATCATTTTCAACAGGCTACTGCAGATTTTCATCGGCAGTAAGAAACTCTGAGAAAAAACCAATCAAGAACCTGTTGATCAACAAATATGTCAAAGAAAATAGAGATGTGTCAGACACATGTTGAGGAGATTTTTGAACGATATTGCACATCAGGCCGTCAAGTGGTACCTTAATAGGAAACAGGGAGTTTCTTCGAGGATGACATAAAGGAGATCGTGCGAGGAGGAGATGAGAGACTATGAGAAATCTTAGAGTCAGGTAAAGAGATCCCCAGAGATCAGGAGAAACAAGGAGAATAATAAAAACACTAATATCTTCAATTTATTTCTATCCTTCTTCAATTATGAAATTGGTATTACTACTTTCACCTTGAGCAGCATGCGGTATTATCTCACTTGTCACCTTTACTTACTACTTAATTCAGTATAACCATTTAAAATGTTATCTCATCGTAGTTATCATGTTGTTGCGTAATGTTTCAATCGCCTATTAATCCTAATTATTTCCATGCCCTACATTCCATGAACTATTTTACAAAGTACTTAACCGATTATATTTCGTATCACAGCTCACATTGTGATTATTATTAAAAAATCATATATATATATGTGGTTGTACAGCTTGATGATAAATTTGTTGAACTGTGACTCTTTGCTAAATCCATTATTTTGATTTCCTACAGTTACATAATCAGTAACAGGGCTAACTAGGTTGTTTTTCTGGTATCTCTGTGTTTCTGTGGATGTGTGGAAGTTGAAGGGATAAAATGTTCGTGTGTGGTAGACGTATAAGGCGAAAGAGATAGAGGGATGAATAAAGATCAGTTAGGCTTCAATACATGATCATATTTTTTTCTATTCCCATACGTTCCTATTAGAACATAGGGGGCTTCAAGCTGGAGGCTTGAAGTTTCAGTAACAGTGGTGATTATTTTTACAGGACGGGTTTGCTGCTGGCCTCATACCCAACCACTTAAAGCCAGTAGGGAGTACTGGACAGCTGTTTCATCAGACTAGTTTGGAACTCTTCGTCAGTACGCGTCCACTGCCAGGGTTCGAACTCAGGACCTTCCGGTTATAAAGCAAGCTAGCTGATATACCGTTCAGCCACTGTGACCTGATTCAGTAGACCATGAATTCTAACTTCTGCTGGTTCGTGATTTTAACACGACTCAAACTAGAACAAAACAAGTGTCCAGTATTCCCTGGTTCTCAACAGTTCTCTAACTGATATCAATCCGTGATCTAGCCTTAAACAAATAGAATCCTTACAAACTAATTCTTTGAAATTAATGTGATGCTTGCTAGTAACTTGCTACAGGAGGAAATTGCCTGGAGTTCTAGTGAGAATTCGTGAACAGTGAGGTCCATCCAGTCGGGATTGAGGATGGAGTTCTCACTGATGACATTGGTCAGCGGTTGCACTAAAAAATCACGAATTGGTAGAAGTTAGAATTCATGGACTGGCCATTGAATCGACTCCCAGTGGCTACATATTATTATTATTATTATCAATTTCCAAAAGATACATACAGTTGTATGTAAAAGTTATGTATAATAATTAAATACATTAGACAATATGTTTTACAAGGTAAAATAGTAAGTGGCGCAATTACTTTTGATACCGTCAATAGAACGTGTACACATATATTTCGACGACAGCTGAAGATAGATAGCATCTTAGTATTTATTCATTTCCGTCCCTACTGTTTTGTTTTGTTATATTTTTTTCTTCTTTTTGACATTTCATAATGTACATTTTTATTGTTATTTCATTCTTATTATATATATTCAATCTATGCGTTGTGTATTATATTGTTATATGCAGACTGTTTGTCATATGAGTGTACTAAATGAGTTTTGTTCTCTTTTCTCTCTCTCTCGCTCTAGCCTATTAGTTAACAGTTTTTCTGCAGCGATGTGACGAACATATCAGTGATATCATTTTTACTGTAAAAATATTCTGTCGTCAGATTCTTGTGAATAGGAAAGAAACACGACAATAACTGATTCAATTGCTTGCAAACATCAGATTAAAATGAGTACTCAGGTAGTAAGGCTACCTGATACAACTTCTCAAATAAGTGAAATGGTCAGTATGCTCAGTCAATTCCCTCTCTCTGTCTATCTTTAAACTAGGTGTCAGTGATGACCAATTCTGTGGCGTCGTCTTACATTTGATTTGGGGAGAATCACATGCCAGACATACAAAGATTTATTACTAAACGTCAATTAGAGCTATATCCATTGATACATATATGATGAAATTAAATAAAAATGGGGGTAGTAACTTCCCTGATGGATAATACTGGTCGTTGTCACTTCAGATAACAGCTTTCTACAAGCTATTATGGAGGATATTAAAGGTTGTCATGGTAGGGCAAATGGTGTGACAATAATTCGAACAGCCATTTCGTTACTAGTGTAGTCAACAGACACCTGAACTCATCTGGGAAATGGTTTAAACCCATATTATCTGACGGTCAACCCGACAGCTTTCCCTATCTTGTGTCTCATTATCAGGTAGGATCAGGAGTCACTATAAAAGATTATATGCTTGCACAGTCAAATACGAGAAGTCAACGAACCCGTACTTTACCAACATGTTAAGCAAAATAACTGACTCCTTTATCTTCTCATGCTTGTTATTTATGGCGACAATAAACTCAATTATCTTATCATTTAATACTTTTGAGTAAAGAAAGAACAAACATTGGAGCAGAATAACATAGATCCATTTCATTCAGTTGGTTCTCATCAGCCGTAAGCAACTTATAAACTTTAATAAATATAAATCAACGTAAAATTCGATATAACTTTTTAATCAACATGCATAGTGTAAGAGTGTCACAGTGAGATAAAACATCGGGATGACAAAGTAGCTAGAGTGTTACAATGTAAATATACATATATGCATATATCTTGTTAGAGAGAAGTTTGTCAAATGATACGGGTGATTATCTAATATCATAAGGTTCAAGTCTTCCTTTATTTTCTGAGGCTATCACAATAAAATGGCTAAAACCTGATCTATGTGTCCAGAAGTTATCTGTAGTTGGGCTTCAAATACCCTGGTGACTTATCCCATAATAACTCTTGATCTTCTAACTTCATTAACTTAACGTTTCAGTCCCCCGCCCCGCATTTTTCTACGTTTGACGTCCATAAGAGATAATTCTTCTTGATCTTGTAGGCGGCTGATGAGAACCAAATGAGTGGAATGGATCCATGTTATTCTACACCAATGTTTGTTCTCTTTCCACTCACATTTTATACTTTTTGTACAGTTTTGATAGTTTTGTTACTTCTGATGCCAAAAAGTTGCTATTATCAATTTCGGTTACTAATACCCTTTAAAATATTTTGTTTTTTGCTTTTGTTTGTTGTTGAGTGAATTAATTGCAATGTTGTAGTGAACGCTGAGAAATCCACTGTTGTATTATAGGTACTGTTTTAGAATTAAAGGAAATAATTATTAATAATATTATTACGCGGCTGTTTCAGTTCGAATAGTTTGCCTTGATTACTTTGATATATTATCTCGGTCTCTCTTGTACGGACAAACATTGCTAAAGGAGTCGAATTCAGCCTGAAGGTCAACAGGTATGACAAGTTTTGAACACCAGGGAGAATTCTTATGTCTCCAGAATCTGTAAGAAAGTAGAGATGCGGTCAACAAACCGATTTTTGAACCTCACTAAGATTTTTACAGGTTTGTTTATTCCCCCTTCCAACTTAGTCCACGCACAATTACGAAGACTAGAATTTAAAATACTACATTGTTTCAACTGATCCGCCTTCGATTATCACACAAAGATTTATTTTTCTCATCTATAAACACGAATAATGATGATTTTTTCTCCAGTCGAATAAGGCTATCTCATATCTTCACGTATTGTCTAACACATTAGCTAATATAGTCCATGATGGTCTTTTTTAAACACCACTTTGAGTAATTTACTGAGGTCCTTTTGCTTTACAGTGTCTGCTGAAAAATTGCCTATATAAAAACTGAAATTGATTTTTCCTGTACTTTAAAGTCTTAGTAGCAGTGAGATTTTTTTTTAACAAGGGGGTTCACTAGCTGCATGCCTAACCTTCTCTTTTTTTCAAAGCCTAGAAGTGACTACTACATTAGGCACTGGCATTAATAGGAGACCGACACACACTCTAATAAATGCTTAGACTCACCCAGAATCGGGAAAGATAGGTTTTGTTAAATGTCTATATAATAGGGTGAGGAGCCTAACTAGTAAGTTAGAAGATTCAAATAATGAAATTAAACAAACAAAGGAAGTATTACTAGTGAATAACTACTACCTACAAGAATTTATTCAGAAATGTATAAAGAGCCATAGGAAAAATAAGATGAACTATAAAAAATGACGAAAATAATATGGAATTCAAAGCCTCTGTACTACTGTCGTATGAAGAAGGAACGTCATAGGCCTTATATAGAATTCTCAATGAGACTGGAATTAGGGTGGCATTTAAACGAACCAAGCAACTCACGCAGAGATAAATTTTCTCAGCTTAAGGACCCAACAGATTCAATATAAGCAAAATAGTGTAATTTACAAAGTACCTTGTAATGACTGTGAGGACAGTTACATAGTTCAAACTTGTAGTTCGGAGTCAGCTACATTATTGAAATTAAAAAATTTTAACCAGACCCAGAATGATTGTCTCTGCGGGGCTAAATAACCTAGGAAATAGCTTAGCCGTTGCAATGCATTCACTTGCATGTAATCCCAAAATAGAGTGGGACAAGGTGAAAGTATTAAAAAGTAGTAAAGTTAGGTTGGGAGATAGAGAGGTTAATCACTGAAGCCTTGTTTATCGATTCAACACCTTACACGTGCAATAGTATACGCAACATCTGTATTGGAAATATGGAAAGTGGTGACAAACAACAAACGGAAGTTGGAGATAAATATATGTCAGACAAATTGCCAAGCAGTGTAACCTAAGTGATATGATTATGAACAAAAATTTGTGCTCAAGACCTCATCCAGTTATTGATACTGCATCACTCACTACTGTATAATATTTGAAGTAAACTTATCTAGTACGGAATCGCATTCTACCACAATGCCCCAGATCCTATATTTACATTCAGCTAGGTGAGGTCGTTTATGAATGGCAACAGGCATGAAATTTAGATTCAGCAGGACTCTTCTATCACTAAAGTTAAAGATATAGTAGAGATGTGTGTATGTATTTGTTTTATTTATTTAGAGAGTTAACAATTACCAGAAACATCTGACATTGAAAATAAGTTACATGTTTTGCTGTATTGAAATATTGACCTCTTAACAAAAGTAAAAGTAAGTCATTTACTACAAGCTACAGAGAGATATTTTCTGACAATAAAAATTCAGTATATCATTCGATTAACTATTGTCAGCATCTGTTTATGCACAGACCATGGAAGATAATCACAGTTGAAATATTTTCCACTGTGAATTAGGAAGATTGATTGTAATATTTTAATCTAGTGTGTGAAGTGCCGATTTCTTCAAGTGACAGTAAAGGCAAAATTCCAGATTAAAACTTTTGTGCGTTTCAATGTAAGGTCAGATGGCCAGAAAGGATTAGTAACAAGGGACTCTTGTAGGTAATGAACAAAAACCAAGAACCCGTCAACCAACAGATATGCCGAAGGAAATAAAGATGGTTTGAATACATGCTGAGGACAACGTTGAGCGACATCGGGTACAAGGAACTCAAGTTGAATCCGAGTTGGTGGTCCGAAAGTGACATAGAAGATATCGTGTGAGAAGGCATTGAAAGACGACTCTAGAGAACATGGTGAAATATAAATGTGTTGCTGTTGAAGCTTTGCGTTCCACTTGGAACCCAGGATAATGAAAAAATTAGTGCTTTAATACATTCAGATATCATTTCTTCAAAGGTATAGCTTCAAGTAATGAAAAGTCAAACGCAGACATATTATGGGTCATTTTAAACCAGAGCCTTCTACCATGATACATAAGAAAACAAGTAGATATTCTAAATAAATAACCGAGTGATAATGTCTAAGAATCAGCTATAGTGGTACAGATTATTGCAGATCTCGTTTGCATTATAATCTTGGAGTGTTAGATTCTTTTTATTGTTATACGATAACTTGTATATGATGACAATTCCTGACGAGTCATTATTTTCATTTTCAAGACTTGGTTTCTAAGGATTAGGTTTGTTTTTATGAGTTTGACCATGGGTCGATATCAATTAGAGAACCATTGAAAACAAGCAAGGAATACTGGACAGTCAGCTGTTTCATCCTAGTTTGGGAATCATTGGCAGTATGCACCCACAGCCAGGGTTCGAACCCAGGACCTTCCACTTACAAGGCAAGCTGGCTCGTATACGATTCAGCCACTGGGACCCGATTCAATATCCAACTCATGAAGTCTAACTTCTGCCAACTCGTGATTTGTAGCGCGACCACCAACCAATGTCATCGCTGGGACATCCATCCTCACACTTAACTGGATGAACCTCACTGGTCACTGGTCCTTCACTCCATGATCTCCCCTTATATCAACTGTTTCTTCGTGTGACTGAAATCTAGGTTGTAAATAATCGTCCTCCTTTCAACAAACAACACGTACAATGTGTCATTATATTACTGTTCCCTTCGGTTTCGAAGTGGAACACAAGGATGCAGTATCAAATTTCTCTTAAATCCTGTACTCAGCAGTTGTGCTCAGGCTTTTGCATGATTGTACATAATCGCTCATCCCTTCCATGTCACACTCGGATGCCCATCCGGCTACCATTCGAAAGCTTTGAACAGGATGATTCACTCAACGGTTTCCTCAGTGTGTGCCCAGTGCACCTTCATTTGTGTTAGGTGCCAGACTCTTGATTGGTTCGACGCCCTCCAGAGTATCTTGTTGCTCAGTCTTTCTAACCGGTCATCTAACTGATGAGTATGAAGCCAAAATAACTGTTGATAAACGCCTTCAACCTGTTGACCTCATCTAATTTACTAGTTCACTAGTTTACTGACTGGTTCTAAGTTTGGAAAAATAAGTAAGATTGGGCATTGGTGGGACTAGCGACCCCTGGAAATTAACTCTGTCGCTGTGGAAACTTAAAAGCATCGGTGAAGTGCAAACAGATACAACAGTTACTTCAAGATACAAATATATAATTACAGTTAGGTGCATGTACAACTGCGTGCAAGTCAACTGTTAGACACCTCTAGCTTGGCATAGTTTTATTCATACTACTTATATATTTGTCTCATAAATATCTCGTTAATAAGTAATAAATCGCATCTAATCGATAGCATGGCGAACACAAGAACTTCCGTGTCTTTTCAAGTATATACAAATTTTGTTTTTTTATTGCTTTACGTTCCCCCAGTGGAACATAGGGGGAGCTTCAAGCTAGAGGCTTGAAGTTTCGGTAGCAGTGGCGTTTATTCATTTTTACGGGATGGGCTTGCTGCTGGCCTCATTCCCAACCTTCCCTCCTTACCAGTCTTACTATTGGCTTTGTGAGGTAAAAGAGGAGTGCGGCGACGGCTGGGGATAGAAACTTGGACCACATGCATGGTTGGCGAGCATTCTACCACTGTGCCACTGACGCCGTATACACATAAAACCATAAATATACATATATATTATTTATATGACTATGTCTGTGGTAATGAGTACTTCTCAGACGCTTCATATGTACATCGATTCAAAAAAATGTCATTAAAAATGCAGAAGAAAAAAAACAAAGAAGCAAACAAACGAACAAGGAAAACGTTAAAAAAGTATAAGGCTACTACTGCTTCTAGTATTACTTACTTTTGAAGAAAATCCCAATATTGATTGCATAGACTAAAAATAAATTCAAGAGAGAAAAACATGAAGATAAAATGAAAGTCAAGAAGAAGAAGAAAAAGATACACATATCAGGTGACAGAGAAACATAATCTTATTTTTATGTTTTATTCTGCTTGTTAACATTTATTCTTTCACAAATTAGATATTATAGATAATCTTACCAATGAAAGACATATAAATGTACTTATATGATGTAGGTCACTATTCTTCCCAGCAGAATTCAACGCAAGTTGCTCCTGGAACCAGTTTTTATTGAGCATTAGATTCATTTTCAAGAATTCATTTGTAGGGATTCCATTTCTTTCATTGAAAAGCGGTAAAGACTGCTTGATAGCTGTTTCGTCCCATTTTGAGACTTTTCAGCAGTACGCCTTGGAGATACCATCAGGAATAGAACTCAAGGACTTCAGGTTGTCAAGCCAAGATCGTTAACCTTTCAGCTAATTGGGCTGGAATCCAATGGTCCATGAATTCTAACTCATGTCCTTTCATCATATTCGAGCGACCGTCAGTCAATGTCATCGGAATGTATTTGTTCTCATATCCAGCTTGGTGGATAATGCTAGTCATGGCATCTCACATTCAAGCGACTTCATTTCAACTCCTTTCTGTGGTTGTGCATGCGTGTTGCTCAAAAGTACCAAACTAGAGAGAAACACTTGTCGGGTACCCCTGCGGTTTTTAATGTTTTTTTCTAACTGACATCAATCCAAGATCTAATCTGAATGAAATCGAATCCTTGGAAACTAACTCTTGAAAACTTTTCTTCACTAAAGTGGTATTAGTGAAAGATTGAGAAAGACCTGCTGCGTTCAAGTGTAAAACTCGTCAACAGTCCTCATATAAGAATCTGCTTACTCGTGAGTTTTTAACCAGTATTTTTCAATAGATTCAAGTTATTCAATAGAACTACATCTTTTCAAATAATCTTAGTAAGGTAGATACACTGATGATACCGAGATCTTTCTTAAAACGTTCAATATGACTCATCCACAAAATGAGCTGACAAACGAAACAGAAAAGGGACAGTATTATGTCATTTCTTGATGTCCTTCTAACAAAAAGGCAAGATATTGGCATTAAGCAGGGTTACTACAGTCAAAAATTATGGATTGACTAATACACCTTATTTTAGGTCGTTTATTCCTTTTGCATACAAGTCAAGTCTCTTCAGGGAGCTGATGTTTCTTGCTAGAAAAATCTCTACAACTGGTAGTGTTGACAACGATATAAAGAAATTAGAAGAAAGTATTGTATGAGAACGGATACCCAGAAAAGATGTGTTGAAGTCTCCGTAATGAAAACAGACAGAGAGAGAAATGCTTGCAAACGGTGCAGAAGAAACGTATGTGAATATATATGACTTAACCGCTTAAAGGAGACTTAGACACTGAATTACTGGCATCGAAACTCTGAAAAATAATAGCTAAAACATTTCACCACTTATATCGTATAATTCCAACGCCGGTGTAAGGATAAGCCACCGAGTCTGGCCATTTCGGAATGCATACATGCATATATAGATTAAACTGTGATTGCGGAGACAGTTACATAGGTAAAACAGCTTGGAAAGCCCACCGTCGCCTTATTCCGCCCAGTCTTTGTGTTCAAAAGGTTTTCAATCCCTCTACCTCTCATCGCCAATAACCCCAAGCTAGAGTAGATATTATTCCCTGTGACACCGGATAACTGTGAATATTCGGTCGGTCGGTCGGTCGGTTTTCGACATAGAACTTTGCACATATGTGCGGCAGTTCAAGTCGCCACACTTCACTCAGCACACAAAGCAAGAGAAGAAAGTAGAAATGCATAATATAGACAGTAAACAGAGGTGTGAGACAAAGGAATAGTAATAACGAAGAACAAAACAGTTTCATTGGAAATCATAAGTCACAAGGAGTGGATGCATCTGCGCCACTGAGAACGATTTTGAGCCATGTCACCAATTGTTTCTAACCATTGGTTTTTACCATCCCGAGGGCCCCAACCAGGAAGTCTACATCTTCCTACGTGGCTTAGATTAACTGTTGTGGATTTCATTGATTGGTGCCATGTTTTCGTTTGACCGCCGCTAGCTCTTTTCCAGCCTGACCCTATATCAGCTAACATTGCCCGTCGAGGAAGGCGATGACTAGGCATACGTAGCACATGTCCCAACCATCTCAGTCGAAGTAATTTCACAGTCTCGTCGATTGATTTCCCCGCCTTACCTAGCACTCGACGCCTAACCTCAATATTGCTCACCTTATTATACCACTTCACGCGGGAGATAGAACGCAGACACCTATGATCGAAGACAGCTAATCTTTTCATGTCTTCTGCTCTCAATGGCCAGGTCTCACAGCCATAAAGGAGGACGGAGCGGACTGTTGAGCAGTACACACGCCCTTTGGTCGATAGTCGGATATCACGTCTACGCCAGAGACGGCGAAAACTGGCGAATGCGAACCTAGCCCTCTGTATTCGTGCTGAAATTTCGTCGGAGATCAACCCGTTGGGGCTGATGGTACTTCCCAAGTAAGTGAAGCGGTCAACGTGTTCTACCACTTCACTTCCTATTTCTAATCTGGGGGTCGGTGAAGTCCAATCCTGCAGCATCATCTTACATTTTATAGGGGCGAATCGCATGCCAAACATGCGGAGATTGTTGCTTAGGGTGTTCAGTAGACTCTGCATTTTGTCAGAGTCCTCGCCTAGAAGGACTATATCGTCCGCATATTCTAAGTCAACGAGATTATTCCCTGGTAGCAAGTCAATCCCTGAGTCGCTGAAGTGAGTTAGGGTTAAGTCCATTAGTACATCTATGATGAAATTGAATAGGAATGGGGATAATGGGCATCCTTGACGGACGCCACTAGTCGTCACCACTTCAGATGACAACTCGCCATAAGCCCTCACCTGGCTGCATGAGTACGAGTAGAGTGCCTTAATCAGTGCAATGTATTTTCTTGGCATTCCCTTTACAGCCAAGCATCGCCAGAGAACCTCCCGGTCGACAGATTTGAATGCCGCCTTTAGGTCAAGAAATATAATGATTGTCGGACGCCGGTAGGAATGCCTATGTTCTAGAATCTGTCGAAGGGTGAAGATGTGATCAATACACCCTCTACCTGGCCTAAAACCTGCCTGGTTTTCTCGTGTTTGTGTCTCCCGAGCACCACTTAATCTACGCAGTATTATTGAGCCTAGGATTTGAGATACTATATTAGTCAAGCTAATCCCTCTGTGATTATCACAAGACGACTTGTCCCCCTTCTTGTATATCGGGATGATCAGTGACTTACACCAACCCGATGGGACTTCCTCTGATTCCCAGACGCTGCCTAGAACCTCCGTTAACGCAGACAGTAAACTGTCGCCTCCGTACTTAAATACCTCTGGAGTCAATAAATCAGGTCCCGCTGCTTTGCCTAGCTTCAGATTGGTGACAGCTTTAGTAACCTCGGTTAAGGACGGAGGACCTGTGTCTATCTCCCATTCAGGGAGGTGTTGGATGTCCGGTAGGTTAAGTGTGGCTGTGGGCCAATTAAACTGCTCCTCATAGTGTTCTTTCCAGCGCTCCAGACGTCTATCCTGGGAGCTAATTATGGTGCCATTTTTCTCGGAGATTGTTTCGCTTATCATTTGTTTTTTAGCACCTGTTTCCCTGATAAGCCTGAATAGTTGTCTGGTGTTGCCTATCGCCGATGCTTTTTCCATCTCTTTCGCCTTAGTCAACCACCACTGTTCACTGTCCTTGCGGAGACTTTTCGTAAGTTTCATTTTGTGCAGCTTTCGCTCCTCATTGAATTCGGAGCTCGCCGGAATAAGTCTTCTAGCATCTATCAGTTCGGATGAGGCAGTCGAAATCCAGTGGTTTTTACTCACCTTTGGAATTACCTTATTCACAGCTTTTACAGCTTTATCTATGGCTGACTGAATATTCTTCCAGGCTTCTTCAGGGTGAGCGCAGCTGTCAAACTCAGATATGTGTTTAGCTAGTTCTTCCTCAAATAGGGACTTAGTTCCCTGGTCGAGCTGGGGAAGTGATGGGTTTACCGCTCGCTGTTTCCTACGTCCGTTCAGTCGTAAGCACACACGAGCGCGGACCAGTGCGTGATCGGTATCTACACACGTGTTCCAGAGGGAGCGACAATCTCCTACCGACCCACGCCAACGATAGCTTATTGCTATGTGGTCTATTTGTGTCCAGCGTTGATTTGATGATGGGGGTCGCCAGGTCAGACAGTGTCTCTCCTTGTGTTTGAAGTTAGTGCTTACAAGATACAAATGATTATCTGAACAGAACTGTAGGAGACGGTCACCGTTGTCGGTTCGCTGGCACGGAATTCCGTATGTGCCACCAACATTCTTCTCAGATTGACACAATTTCCCTACTTGAGCATTAAAGTCACCAGCTAAAACGACTATATCTGAGCGTCTAGCCTTTCGCAGCAAGCTAGACAGCTTTCGGTAGAACTCATCCTTCGTTTCATCCGAACTGCAGTCAGTGGGGGCGTAGGCGGAGATTACGAAAAGGCATCGGCGAGTAGTGCAGTCCTTTCTCCTTTTCACTGATCCGTTCAGGCGGACAGCGCACATTCGGCTATCTACCGGGATCCAGTCAAGTAATGTCTTTTCTGCTCTAGTACTTAAAGCTATCCCAACACCAGCTAATCCTCGTGAGCTAGCCGTCGCATCTCCTGACACCCTCAAGGTGAATTTTGCAGATTCATCCTGTTGGCCAGGTGGGGTTAGGTGAATAACCACACTTGGGTCTTGCATGCGTGTTTCTGAAACACAACATACATCAATGGCTCGGGATGCCAGAGTCTTGGCTAGAGATGCTTGTTGTCCTATTTGGCAGAGTGTCCTAACATTAAATGCTCCTATATAAAATTGGTGGCGTGGTTTTAGGAGACAATCGGTGGTGGCTTTTTGGCTTCCATCGTTATCAGTGCACACAGAGTGAAGGGGAAGTGAAGAGCCATCAAGTAGAGGAGTTGCATTGGTAGAAGGAAGGCAAGATAATAGAGATGAAGATGAAGACAAAGATGAGCGAGGATTAGAGGGGTTTCGCGTGCACTTCAGATTGTGAGGGCGATTGTTACTTCCCGTTTGCCCACACCGTGGAAGTCGGTTGCGTGACCGCAGAGCCCAGGGGACAACTGCTTGAGGCCGGTCACACACGGCCTGTTTTTGTTTGTTCTTTTTTATTTGGTGTGTCTCAGTAGCGTACTTATCACTTCTGCCCTGTGACACGGCAGCAGAAAGCGCGGTCGTTGTTAATCCGGGCCCCGGCCGATCCGGCATGAAATTTTGTGATTTATTTGAAATCATAGGATTGGATTGGGTAACTGCTTTTAGTCTAACTGCTATCCAAACAACCTTTCTGGCATGGTAGGACCTGCAGGAACATAAGTTCCAGCCAGTATAGCTTGTTGGGTCATTGCAGTGTTCAAGCCCGACCACCACGTCAAGGTAGCAGCTTTCGGTCGGGATGAATATTATGAATATTATTATGAATATGAATATTATTTTCATTTGTAATGCAAACTTTATTATCAATATCATACTGTGTTACAGTTGCATACTTTTGGTCTTAGTTTCACAATTAATCAATATTCTGCTTACATCCTCTTTGATTGCATTTGATTCTTAGGAGGATTTCATCATTAGCTGACATCAGTTAAAGAACCATTGGAAAACCAGCATGGAGTACTGAACAGTAGTTCCTATCGTCCTAGTTTGGGACTCTTTACCAACAGCACGCACCCACTGGGGTTCGAACCCATGACCTTTTAGTTACAAGGCGAGCTCGCTCGTAGACTATTCAGTCACTGGGACCCAATCCAATTGCCAGCCAGTCCATGAACTCTAACTTCTGCCAGTTCATGACATAGCGCGGCTACTTCGTAATGTCTTCCTCTGCGATGAGTTACTGCCTCACCTTCAACCTGTTGCATCCTACTGGTCACGGCTTCCCTCTAGAACAACAGGGAACTACCTACCTGAATAGGACCAGTCGCTAGTGAGCATCAGATCGATTTTTTCAAGTATTGATTTTTTGTTAGTTGATTGGAGAATTTCATTATGCGCTGACATCGTTGATCGCTATTGATCAACACATTGCGTTCAAATGTCTTTGACAGATATATATGTTTTTTCCTTATGTAATTGTAAGACGTGATGAGAATGTACCGAAATTACATGATTGGCTTGGTTTACTTTAATAAACGGTGTTCTAAAATTATCTTCCTGGGAATTTTAAAAAAAAATTGTATAAATTAGACATAGAACAGGTTGAAAAAAGATTATGACTTACTTTACCACAATGTTTACATTTATTATCTTGACGTTTACGTTTAATCCAATGATGTTTTGTATTCTATACGAAAAACAGAAAGACAGAAACAAACCAAGAAGGCAAGGAAGGAAGAATGGATGGAAATAGGCGGATTAAAAATAGATTTTTCTAAAAAACAAGTTGGAGACATTGACTGCAATACTTATTCGATCTTCCTAATTGATTGAGTTATTTAAAAAATAGAAATTCACTGCATAACGCCATACTGTAGATGGTGAATCATAAATTATCTTCAAACAGAAACAAATATGCCCAATGTTTCCTTAACTTTTGCTCAGGACAAAAATAAACTGGAGTGAACACTCATTGTTTTCAGCAAAGTCTTTTTCAAGCTCGACAATTTTAAGTCAGTTAAAGAACCACTGAATACTTGCAGAGAGTACTGGCTAGACAGCTGTTCCGTCCTAGTTGGCGACTCATCGATAGTAGACACCCACTGTCAGTGTCTGAAGTTCAATAAATACTTCTCGACTACGTTGACTCATAGTCGCGTTAAAGTCACGAATTGGATCCCAGTAACTGATTGGTCTACGAGCTCGCCTTGTAACCAGAAGTATTCGAACCCCGGTGGTGAGTGTTTGCTACCAATGAATCCTTAAAGGTTTTCTAATACTCTCTGGTTTTCAGTGGTTCTGTTACTGTTATCAATCCACGGCCGATCTTGAAAAAAGTAATCAGAGTGAACAACTGTTTTCAACAAATTCTTCTTCAGGGTGTACAATTACCAATCCATTCTTTTTTCCATGAAAAAGGTTTATTTCACACCTTTTACGACCTCATGAGGTTACTATATTATTATTTCTATTAACTTGTGTTTAGCTAATGCTTTTCAAACTCGTTATCATATTTATACAATCCTGTTCATTACACTCCAACAAATTCATCATTACATGTGATGTTCGGTGGTCTGCTTAAAAGTTTGGCTGGCGAAAACTTCTATCAATGTATTGCATATAATTTGTCTGACTCATTTTGTTTAAATCTAGTGAAGTATGACCTGCAATAGTAATGTCTTCTCTGACGATTATTTAAAACGTTTACAACATGCTCATTCGCAAGTTTCTACTGAACATGTGAAAAAGCACTATCCAGCTCGATGGCGCCTTATCTCATTACATGAGATGACCGTTCCTGACAGGTGTCCTTGGTTCACAGAATGTACTCCTCAACATTTTATAATTGGCTTTCAACAAAATATCGTTTATTTCACGAAGGAGAAAAAGAGGAGATATCATAATGGATTGGTCTAAGGTTCAGGTCAGATATCAGTTAGAGAACCATTGAAAACCAACAGGGATTACTGGAGAGTCAACTGTTTTCTTCTAGTTTGGGACTCACTGGCAGCATACATCCACCACTACGGTTCGAACCTAATACCTTTTGGTTACAAGGCAATCTCGTTGAATTTTCAGCCGCTTGCATCCAATTCAATATCCCATTAATTTCTAACTTTTAGCAATTCGTGTTAATTTTTTAAATATTTCGATCTATTTTCCAATTGTTTTTGACAGGATAACTAAAATTCATGGCTGAGTTAGTTTTTGGCACTGTAAAGCCTAATAAACAGTAGAAATGTGTTGTACAAACATCAAGTGGAAAAATAGATGTGCATACACCTAAAATAGGTGATTTGTTGTATTGATACTATTTAGCAATTCAAAATGGTTCCTTAGCAAAGAAAATACACCATGAATATTGACACACAGGTTAAATGAAAGGCTATCTATCGTCTACTCATACGATGTAGTATTTGCCCAAGTGATTACTGGTAAAAGCTAAAGACAAGGTACTGAAATATTCAATTGCCAAACATCTTGTAGACTATGGACATGATACTGACACTCTGTCAAGTTGTTCACTATTGTAAGAGGAAACACAAGTAAAAGGATGCTTGCTGTTGCGGGGTCCTATGGAATTAGAGTTTACAAATTCAATCTTTGTGTATAGAAGGAAATGATGGTCATTTTGAACCTACCATAATAATATCTCTTACTTATTAACTGTAATTGTTTTTATCAATATTTTATCGGATTTTTGAATATTATTTTTATTCTTACTCATTCACAGCGGATGTTTGTGAGTACCTATCAACTTAACTCGTTTCATTATTATTATTACTATTCTGTTTGCAATTCCTGACATCTTCGATTTCCTTCTGTGATAACGAACTGTGTATTTAAGTGGTACAGCAACTGAGCCATATTTCCATATTATCTGAATTTTATTCTCTCATACTCCACATATATTTGAAGACCTACAGGCGAAAGCCAACAAACTGGCAGAAGGGAATGGCAGACAAAACACAAGACTTCAAGAGGATATACAGAAAATGTAGGTGATGAAAGTAACCTACCAGACAACAGCAACACTCAGTGGTCACTATCATCGGGATAAATTTGAAAGAGGTTACTTCCTTCATCTGTCTAGCAAGCATCAATATCAACTACAAGCAACCGTCATGAATGAGAATGTCAGAATCAGCCAAAATAGGGAACACAAGAAGTACATTCATCACCCTTAAATCAGTTTGGAAATCTTCTGCACTAACTCAGCATGAAGAACAAGATTCGGATTTTCAAAACTGATTTCAAGGAAGTCAGTTCTTCTGCGTGGGTCAAAAACTTGGCTCACTCATCATGAAAAGCATTCGGCAGAGACTACTACAGACATTTTTCGACAGCCACCTTCACTCAATGTTGAAGGTCAAATAAGTGTCCAGGGAGAATTAGCAACAAAATACTCTGAGAACGAACCAACCAAGAATTGTTTGCTCAAAAAATAATCTGAAGAAAATGGAGATGGATGAAAGACACGCTGAGGTGACTGACTAGTGAAACCTCACGCCAGGCCAGCGCTTGTATGGAACCCGAATGAGAAACGACGAGTCTGGCGTCGCTTCGAGGGTGACATGACAAAAATCTTTCGAGGAGGAGGAGGAGGAGATAACATACTATCAGCAATCATGGTGTAAGGCAAAAAGGACTGCAGAGAACAGGACAAAGTGGAGGAGTGCTGTTGAAATCCAATGTTTCACATGGAACCCAAGGAAATAGTAATAATAATAATACGCCACTTACCACTTTATCCTTCTGAACCAGACTCATAAAACATTCACAGCTGCCATTTTGCAAGATTAATTCAACGTATTTTATTTAATTATCAGTCATATTCTATCTCTCAATGGATTTTTAATAGTATACACATATATATATCACTGAAGAGCTGAATATGTCTGCCTAAATTTGATGAATTTATTAAATCCTGTTTTATTAACATTGCATTAGGTGTGGTCAAATCAAAACACGACATGAATTTCTCATGTTTCAAACTGCTGGTTTTTAAAGTAACCTCAGGGGAAACAGACTATCTGTCTGGCATCTACGAGACTATTTGGAGACGCCAATGTAATCACTTTTTGTGACCTTTTACACGTGTATAACATTCTAAAGATTCTTTCTACCTTACATTTCCATTTATTGTTGTATCGTCGCGTTATTTCTCTCTTACTGCGTGTGTGCATCGATTTTATGCAGTATGTGTGTATTCACTTGAATTGTGTTTCATTTCTGTCAAGTTTCTGTATTGAAAATTTACCTGAGTTCATACGATTACAATAAAAGTATTCAGTTTGAAATGTATTTAAAGTAAAGAATTTTGTTTTTCTATTTTCCAGTGGAACATAGGGCTTCAAGCTAGGGCTTTAAAGTTTCATTAGCAGTGGTTTTAAATTTATGCGGCGGGATTTTTAGTCTCACGCTCAACCTTCCTCCTTCGCATGCGTCGGCCGGGAATCGAACCTCGGACCACCTGACTAGCTGGCGAGAATTCTACCTCTAAGCCACCGACGCACAAGGTAAAGAATAACCTTCATATTTGTGAACGTTACACAAACTACACTTACAGAATACTGGTTAACAGGATTCAGTTTGCTAAGAAGGTGTTGTTTAATGCTTTTTTCATACTAATAAACGGTAAAGGGCCATAAATATCGCATTTCATTAATTGGAAAACATGAAGAGCAGCAACCAAAATAATTTTGAAAACAACCGATGCGCAGAACAATATGACAATGATTGATTAAGATGGGCATTTGTACACTACTCCTATTAACCACCAGTGCTTGCTAACCAGCCAGACTGAATCGGTCAAAACACCGAAGGGCTTTGTTTTGTTTTAATCGTCTGGAGCTAAGCTTATGAGCTGCGTGGACGGATCTATGACCTTAAACAAAACTAGGGTACACTGATGATAAGCTTGGATGCAAACAAGAGAGACGGCTGTCTCCCATGTGTAGATTACTTCAGTCTGGCTGTCAAACAATCCCTACCGATTGATATGAGTGGTAGAGAACTACTTATCTAAATCAATCAGTAATATATATAGTTCTACGCATTTGTGATGCTTGTTTTCTAGATAACCATTTACTGTATCAAACAGATCACAATAAATGGTGATCTGGATAATTTTGTTTTCCAAAGAAATCTATGCCAGTGAAATTTCATCTCCACGAATTGTATAGATTACAAATTGTTGATTAATTTGCAAATTTGATTTAATAAGGTTCTTATTTCTTATCATTTCGAAGGTTAATAGATTCCCCAGCAAACTAATTATCTCTCCATCAATACTGAATATTCACATTATTGTCAGTAGTTAAATATAAGTTGAATACATTTTTCAATGAATAATGCAATCGAAATTTAAGGATAAGATAAACATTATACATGTGTATTTATAAGTTTAAATACGAGCTGAATAACATCGACTGAGGAACCAAAGACTTTCCGGTTACAAGGTGATCTCATATACCATTCAGTCAATAGAAGCTTGATTGAATGGCCCATAAATTCTAACTCCCACGAATTCGGGATCAAACCAGTAACCAATCAAACCTTTTTCAAAATCAACACCTGAAAATATTTTCTATAGTTGGTTTGGAAGGATTAGTTTTGTTTTTACGAGTTTGACCACGGATTGATATCAGTTAGAGAACCATTGAAAATCAGCACTGCAGTAGTGGATAGCTGATTCATTCGAGTTTTTGGGAATCATCGGCAGTACGCACCCACCGCCGAGTCAGGGTTCGAACTCAGGACCTTCCGGTTACAGGATGGAGTTTCCTGAAAATCTAGTGAGGAGTCGTGACCGGTGAGGTCCATCCAGTCAAGTGTGAGTATGGATGTCCCACCGATGACATTGGTTGGTGGTCAAACTAATCGCATCACGAATTGGTAGAAGTCATACTTCATGGGTTGGACATTGAATCGGGTCCCAGTGGCTGAATGGTCCTGAGGTCGAACCCTGGCAGTGGTTGCTTACCGCCTAAGGTTCTTAAACTACGATGAAGCAGCTATCCAGTAGTCCCTGGTTTTCAACGGTTCTCTAACTGATATCAATCCCTGATCAACTCGTAAAAACCTGAAAATATATTTATTTTATTTATTATGAATAAAAGTCAACTGAATGTCTTACTGTTGACACCTAGTGAAAAGAGGAATAGACACAAAAATAAGAAAAAACAAATATACAGATATATTAGTAGTGAAACAATCTAGGACAATTTATGACTTGGAAAACTGTTGTTTAGCAAAGTCGCACGAAAACTTTGGGTCACGATAGGGGTGTTTCACTTGACAGTGGAGAATTGCCTGTGGTGAATTATTTGGTTGGTATTTAGACGGTCCCAGCTCAGCTGGTAGACCATCAGAGTGATAATAATACATTGCTGTAACTCAGATTTTCTTTGCACCTTCAATAATAATCCATTTTATGAATAAGAAGACTATTTATCCTACATTTAGTATAGTCATATAGCTATAAGTAGGGGAATATTAATTTTATCTATGGCCTTCCTCTCTATGGAAAACAGAAATGAATATGTATGGATGTATAAGCTCAGAGGTTTTATTATCTGTCTCTTTAATTGGCTGACGCAAGCTTCAGCTGTCAAAAAAATTACGTTTCCTTGAATAAGATGGCTGGAGACAATCATCAGGAATCCCTGTTAGACTTAAGTTTCGTGCTTGTTGGCCCTCGTCAGAACGGCGTATCTGCAATCTCGAAGGAATTCATACCTCCCTCTGAGATTCAGACGCGGTTCACCAATTACTGAAGTTGGAGACGTTACCTCTGAGGGGCTGTTCGGGCTCTCAGTTAACCTTATGATTGATAACCAGATAGTAATTAATGTCATCGTACATTTAGTCCCTGGTACTGGTACAATGTGATGGCGAGGCGCATAACATGCTGGATATATTACAAAATTAGCTGATGGAGTTCAGTCGGCAAAAGCACCAAGGACTAGATGCACAAATATTAGTTACTACCTTGGATCCAGTCAAAGTAAAGTACACTTCATACGGAGTACCGAGAACTTCAAAAATCTGCATCAAATAATACAATATATGTTGATATAAGAATAGAACTTGAACATTGTGAAGGAATATAATTCCTTCATAGAGTGAATTTATTTGGCATAAAGCACATGGTGATACCGTATTAATAACAACTGGATGATGGTTCAAGCACAATTTATTACTGCCCATCATCTCAAGGAACTCGTTTACACTAATCCCACTATTTATTTTTCCTTTAAATCTATTGGTAGTGATATTTTCCATGTCCCTGATATTATTGGTCTGCCATACTTGATTCAAGTATTTTGTGTAGACCCTACGTAAAGCTCTTAATAAAAAAGAAATTCAGATGGTGGATAAACCTTAAAAAAACTTGTCGGGGGACATAATCAAAAGTCTCAAAGACTCGATTAGTTAACTGACCACGTCAAACCAATAAATCGGAGTCAGTCAGATTGTCCCTACATAAGAACTTAACCAAGTGCAGAATGACTGACCTCATAAAGATGGACAGTTTACAAGGGGAATTCAGCAAATGAAATGCATGCATTCAAATAGAGAACCACAGAACGGAATCGGACAGTTCTAAAATTTAAATATAGACATATGAAAGGAGATTTTATTTCCTGAATCTTTGTTCATTTAATGTACACCTGACCCGTGTGATAGGAATGAATCAACACAGCTGATTCCAGAGAAATGGAAAATGTTACTAACAACCCCACTTGCAGGAATCTGTAGGCTGTACCGGTCAATAATTTCTCAAAATTATTAACCTACAGCACTAATCATCAAGCACTGGATGCTGACCTTCATTGTTTAAGTCAACTGGTTAGGCTGAATGCTCGCCGTCAAGCATTCATGCCATTCAGCAAGCTGTCGTGTTACGTTCGTTCGTTCATTCGTGCACTATTTCTAGCTAGCTAAGCATTCAACATCGAACTACAATTTTTGACGATAAATTTGGTGTTTAGACTTGTTTTTAATCTGCGCAGAACAAGTACTATCAAAGTTGTAGGACAAGAACTTGCGTCGGCGTGCCCTGTAACACGCGTAAAAGTCAACAGTGTCTAACCTCCTAAATAATAATAATAATACTGTATCACTGTATTGTTTTTTTCTTAAATGATAGTTATTTAGATATAACGCAGAAGATTTGTAGTTCAGCTGGATGATTTTGATGTAGTTGTGTTCTCTGAGCTGAATGGTTTACTTGAGAAGCTTGAAATGCCTTACTAGGAAATATCTCCAGCGCATACTTCAATTTGAAGTAAGTTTTTAATTTCCCCACCGGTTTATTAGTCATCTCTCCTGGTTACACCTTGAACGTGATTGGCTGATTTTACCTCCTCATAGTTACAACAGAAAAGAGATCTGAGGACGAAATTCCATACCACAAAAAAAATTAGAAAGTCAAGTTTATAGAAAATCAACTCACACAGATCAAATACTCAATTACAATAGCAAAAATTTAGTAAAACGCAAAAACAGTTGCATGCAAACATTATTCAAGTGAGTCAGGACTCATTGCAGTACTCCTACCTTAAGGAAAATTGAAGAAAGCTATCTTATGAATGTCTTCCAAAAGAAAGGATATCCATTTAACTTCACCAAAAGAAATACTCCCAAGTCAACCAACTAAATCGAAGGCCCTCAAGGAAAGCACAAGGAAAATCGCCCTACCATATATAAATGACATCTTAGAATCAACAACGAAACAAGATTAAACCAACACCATCTACAAAATAAATTGCATTGGCTGTGAAAAAGATTATATTAGTCAAGCAGGACGCTTTCTCCGTCTTCTTTGAGGCAATGACAGCTTTGCGAGTAAACCATTCAGCTCACAGAATACAACTGCATCGAAATAAAAAAATTATCCTATGATACGATTATACTACTTACTATAAACAATAATATAGTCGAACATTTAAATACAGGTCAAGCAGAAAAAAAATAAGGAATCATTAATTTTATCATGACATTTTATTCATCTTCTTACTGGGTGTTTTTTTCTCCGTACACGAATTGACCTAAAATTACGTGCTACATTTAATTGATCATGTAACATTGTAACTCAGTACAAAAAAAGAAAACAATAAGAAAAAAGGCAATAAAAAGGCAATGGAATGAAGATAAGAGGATAAAAATTCGATGCAGGTAGTTGTTTTCTCTTTTTGCTTCTTGGCCTTTTTATTATTATGATTATTCTCTTTGTTTGTTTTTTCGTCTGTTTGTTATTTTATGTTTAAAAAGTAGGTTAGCATTGAAACGTGAATAATTCATTCAGGGAATACAGTAAAACAACAAACAAAAAACACAACTCATTCAATGTTTTAAAAGTAAAATGAGCCGCTTAATAAATAAATAATTAAATAAATATATGGGATTCTTTCGGTTGAAAAATATGCGCTTGTCAAGTGATAATCTGTTCAGAAAATAATACCGTTTTGGACATACATTAGCTTCTGTAGCTCAGTATTTTACTAATAATTTAATAATAATATTAACAGTTTATTCAGGACAGTGTTTACATAAGAACAGGAGTTTAATTGGAATTTATTGAATGATAATATTTTCACTTTGCACAGGATCTTCTGCCTGACGTGAAGCCTATACCAATCTCTTATGACATTTCTTCTTCGTCCGTTTGTCTCTCCCTCGAGAAATGCAAAGCATTTGGTTGAATGCCAACTGTAAATGTTCAAGGGTAGATTTCGAGTGTGAATGACATAACTAAATGAACCGTTATCTCATGTTGAAATTATAGAGAAGATTTGTAGTGCAGGTGGATGATTTGCAATTAATAGTGTTCTCTGAGCTGGTTGGTTTAATTGTGGAGCTTTCGTCGTCCTTCTGGACAACATCTTCAACGCAATTTTTAGCATAAAGTGAAAAGATTTAAATTTTCCATGAGTGGTAGAATTGTGTCTCCCGGCAAACATCTTTACATATGTATTGATTATTTTCTATTGAGTTGGATTTTAAACTTTCTCGTCACATGATTTACTTTTTATTCGTTGGTATATTTCGTCTGTATTAACATGTTTGTTAACTGCATTTTCGTTTGAGTACCAGGCTTCTAGGAATTCCCTGGCTGCACTTTTGGTGTTTCCTCTGTCTAAGATTTTGGCATTATCCCAATCAAACTGATGTCCATAATTATCTATACGAATTGATATGAAAGAATATATATCATGTCTTTTCACAGCTGATTTGTGTTCCTGGATTCTAATTCGAAGGGGACGCCCACCTTGTCCGATGTAATGTTTGTTATAGTTCATACAGTTTATTTTGTAAATGGTATTAATTTTATGTCCTTTTTCTATTGGATCCTTCGGTTTGCACAATATCAAATTAACTGATTTGACTGGCGTGTGTGCTATATATATATTTCAAACGGTTTCAATATTCTAGCTGTTATTTCAGAGATATTTTTTACACATGGTAGGATGAATTTTCTTGTGTTTTTTGACGATGGTTTCTTGTTGGTGTTGTGACTGGATTTGAAATACTTTGTGATGAAATTGTGAGGAAATCAGTTCTTTTTGAAGATAGTAAGTGGGTATTTTTCTTCCATTCTCTTCAACGCTGGAGTGCTACAGTGTGTGTGTTTGAACTCTTTGAAACAATGTGTGCACACAGATTTTTGTGAGTAATTGGGTTGTTGCTATATACTTGTATTTCTAAATCTCCTGTGTTAGTTCTCCTGATTAAGACATCTAAAAATGGGATTTTTTACCTAACTCTTCTTCTCTTGTGAATTTGATGTCTTCAGATATGTTGTTTGTTAATTTATGAGTATATTCTAAATCATTTCTTTTAATTATTACAAATGTATCATCAATGTAACATACCTAGACCTTTGGTTTAATTATACGTACAGGTATTAATTCTAATCTTCACATCACGGCTTCAGCTATTATTAGTGATATGGACGATATGCTAAAAATTGCGCTGAAGATGTTGGCCAGAAGGACGACGAAAACTCCGCAACTAAACCAAACAGCTCAGAGAACACTACTAACTGCAAGTTTTCTCATGTATCGAGATACATTGCTCCTGCTCACGATTATCCATTTTCTCAAGTTTCGTCGAAACTGATCAATCGGCAGATGGTAGACACTTTAATTACTCGCGGGGGGGGGGAGTAAATAATACCATCAGGAGGTTATATTTTAATCAATTAAAGCAATGTGAACGGGAGACATTATATTCTTTGAATTGATGATTACTGGCTTAGAGTCTGAGTGAAAAATTATCACTACTCACTGGATTTCAGTAGCAATCAGCTGATGATTTCACCAAGTCAGACAATGTAGATATTCTGGTTTTCGCCGATACTCAACCCCACACCCTCTCAAACGAAATAACTTTTACAATATCTTAATTGAAATGTTGACTCTTCTTGAAATTCTGTCAAATGCTTTGGTTAGATGAAGTGAATCAGCGATTATCAAAGTTTAGCATGGATATATTTGATTTACCCACTCCTCCACAATTGTAATTAAACAAATGATTTATCTTTACACTTATTGAAACTGTTCTGTTTATCTGGTTTGAAGATTATATTTTGTAGTGAAGCAGTCTCGTCTTCAGAATCAATGGAACACTAGGTTTTCAGCGTTTATACCTTCTAAAGTGGAATACATTGGTTGTAAGGACAATTTTCGGTGATAATTAGTCTCTGTGAAGTTACGGATATTTGCATATTATGTTAGTTAATTAAATGAATTCATGGAAT
The DNA here is from genome assembly GCA_944472155.2 of Trichobilharzia szidati. NCBI lineage: Eukaryota > Metazoa > Platyhelminthes > Trematoda > Strigeidida > Schistosomatidae > Trichobilharzia > Trichobilharzia szidati. The sequence continues at coordinate 58,316,747 of OX235276.1, forward strand.
GCAGGTAGTGTTTCATCTCGTGGGGATGAATGACCTGACTCCAGAAGGTGTCCACAAATTGAAGATTTCGTCGTTCTATGCTCAACTTTCATTAACCAAATCCCATGGCAGTGTTCAGCTACGTGTTTATGGAGTACATGCTTGTAACGTCCAAGGTAGTTAGCCCCACATGAGCAAGTGAAAAAGTATATGCACACAGAGATAGACGCAAGCAGCAGTTTATCCTTAACACATTATCGAATCATATTTCGGCTGGCAAATACTAAATGTAAGCCAACCGCATAAAAAGCAGCGTTTAATACATTTAGAAAAACGAATTTTAATAAATTCAGCATTACTGTCACTTATGAACGCCAAACTCATAAACAGTGTCTTCTTTGGAACTGTGATTTGAATGCTTACGGTTTCTTTCTTGATGATTCCGTCGTAAACCTTCTAGGATATCCATTATTTAATAGAGTTGTACAAATTCTCCGAATTCAGAAGCACAGAGAACGGATAAAATTTCTCTTCCTGTCTAGAGGTACCCAACTGTTGAAGTTAGTGCACTGCCCTGTAAATGTTCTCATGTAGCTAAACATTACAGGGTTTGTTTAATGAAAGGTGAGCATACAACGACGAAGTCGTCAATTTGTTAACACCTTCTGGAGTCAAATCATTTAGCCCCACGTGATTCATTCTTCACAGTTACTTACAGGACCAAATCTAATCATTGAAAAAGCTTACGTTTTTTCCACTTAAACATAACCGAAGCCCTAGCTGTATATGTACAGGAACCAAAATTATGTGTTTAAAAATGTTTTGATAAATATTAAATCTTACCGAAAGGATGCAGTTTTACGCTGTATACACAGAGAGGAAACATTACTTTAGTAGTAAATAAGGAAAAATGTGATTGGAAAAACTGACTTACTCAGTAAAATATATTTAGTTAAATCAAGGGGCATAATAAATTATAAGAAGTGGACGGTCATGATTTACCATTAAGACGGAACATTCTTAATCACAAAACTTTTGTTTAATTAAAAACCAAATTTTTAATTAATTCCTTTTCTGGAATGCTTGCCAACCATGCATATAGTTCGGGGTTCGATACCCGGCCAACGCTGCACTCCTCTTTTACCTCACTAAGCCAGTAATAAGACTGGTAAAGAGGGAAGGTTGGGCATGGGGCTAGCAACCCCATTCCGTAAAAGTGAACACCACTGCTATCGAAACTTCAAACCTCTAGCTCGAAGTCTTATGTTTCACTTGGGGAACGTTAAGGAATTTTCAAAAAATGGCTTTAAGCATTTAAGTTTCCGTAGGGGCTATATTTTTTCTTACAGGGTGGAATTGCTAACTAGCCCCAGGCCTCTTCTTTTGTCTTTTCCTAAACCACTGTTGGCTGGTACGGCAGGCCGGGCCTAGAAGCGCATCCGCTGGATATCAGAACCTGGAGCGCACGCCACACAGTTGGCGAGCATTTGACTCTTGAACTTTTGACGCACATACAAAGCACATAGTTCAGTTCATTTCTTTCGACAGAAATCTTTGGAATACGGTTTATTCAGAAAAATGTTTTCAATGATTTGATAACAGCGACATAAATTTTTCATCCATGGTGGGTAAGCCGATAACGAGACGTTATAATTAAATTATTTTCTACTGCCTATTGAATAGCATGAAAAGAGACAATTACGTAGGATATTATGTAATTATATAATTATTTCTACTCCCATAGGTTCCGAGTGGCACATAGGGATTCAACGGCATATCTCTATTTTTTCCTGTCCTGTGTAGTTCTTATTTGCTAGCCTCATGAACGCCCATAGGCTATCCTCTCCTCCTCACACAATAATCTCCTTCCATGTTAGCCTCGCATCAAAGCTCATCTCGTTTCTGGCCAACCAAAAACAAAAAAGAACAAACAAAAATTTGCACACAATAATGTCGAATGGAGAAGAAGAGCGATAGAAGAATAAAATGAAATACCCACAGGTATATATCTAAAGGTTACTTATTTGTTTGTGCTAAAAATGTAGGGAAACAAAATTAAATCTAAAACTGTTCGAGTAGCAGTTTAAAAGACAACACTTACTGTCTTCTCTGTACGGTAGTCACGGATATAGGCTTCACGAAAAGTTGGTCTACAAGGCACCTGAATCTGTAAAACAAATTGTAAAGAGAAGTAAAAAAAGAAGACCGAAGTCAAATGGAGCAATTTAAAAACTTTGAAAGAGAGTTAGCATTAATTTTCATTAAGAAGGCAAATAAAGTGAAAATAAGTCATAAAAAGATGTTTTAAACGCATATTACGTAATATGACAGTTAGCTGATAGTAGGAAATATTAAAAAGACGGTTGCAGCAGAGAAAATTTTCTTTTCGATGAAGTCGTCAGCTCAGCTGTACATTCGTGTACTCATATTACATCAGTGAGAAAGTTCCAGAACAATTTTCAAACAGACATGGATCTAATTAATAAAATTGATCAAATAAAGCATTGTAGGATCATAACTACTGAGAAAATTGACTGTTTTGTGCAACTAAGGATTAAAAGTGTATTAATAACAAAACAGACAAGAAGTTCAGCTCAAAGAAACTGTGCACGTTGACTAGCAAAGAGGGAATATATGTATGTATATAGTTCTGTAAAAGAATATCTGGTGAACTCAGGACACACAGCTGTATTTGAAAAATTCTCCAGAGTCACATAGAAGACCCGATCAACCTTCTCAAAGCAATTGAGATCAAGGCATCTGGCTGGAAATAACTGGGGCACCAGAGATTCAAACGTTCAAGCCCATGCTGTGCATTCAGAGGAGGTACTTCCAACCGCTTTCTCTACCATTGTCATCATAAAAAGACAGCCCTATCAATAATGATTTTGCTGTTACCTTTCTTATCTTGTCTGTTTCTATTATGTTTACGCTTTTTAATTCGTATCTGCATTACTGTGTTTTTTATCCAATTTTCCTGTTCATTATGCTTTGTAATTTTATTTATTTGACCCTTGACCGATCGGCAATGGTTCTGAAACATTCTCGCCCACTTACTATATATACACGAATGTACAGCTAACCAGTTGATGACTATATCGAGAAAACTTTCTTCTCTACAACCACATTTTCAATAATTCTAATGCTCTAACGTGTATATTCCAAAACTATCTGTAAACAAATCTGATATTTAAATGCTGGTAAGCAGGGATTTGATTTGTTTGCTTCCAGGATTTCACCACGAGCTGAATTCGGTAAAAGAACCATTGGAAAATCAGCTGGGCGTACTGGACAGTCAGCTGTTTCGTCCTAATTTAGAACCCTGCGGTAGTACGTACTCACCGCCAGGATTCGAACACAGGACCTCTCATTTACAACGCGAGCTCCTACTCCATTTAGAAACTGGGACCTTATCAATGCCTAGCTCATAAATTTAAACTTCTGCCAATTCATGAAATAGCACGACAGGCAAAAGCCAAAGTCATCGTTGGCGAGCACCTGTCCTCACACCCGATCTGCTGAACCCCACTAGTGGTATCAGCGGTCTAATGGTCTACGAGCTCGCCTTGTAACCATAATGTCTAGGGTTCGAACCTTGACGGCAGGCGTGGACTGACAAAGAGTAACAAACTAGGACGAAATAGCTGTCTGTAGAGTACTCACAACCGGTTTTCTAATGGTTCTCTAACCGACATCAGCTTATGATGAAATCCTGTAACAAATCTGACATTATATATAGTTGTAATCTGTTGCATTTAACATATCATTCTTTAATTTTGAGGATGAGTTTGTAAAAATATGATTGGTTTCAAGTTGGATCACGAATTTATCTTTAACTGATGTTAGGTTATGATGACAACTAAAATGAAAATGACGCAAATGCCAACGAAAGTCAATAATTTTCAAGTGTTGGTTTGTAGGGATTTGATTGGTTACAGGATTTCATCATGAGCTGACATCAGTTAGAGAACCATTGGAAAACCTGGGAGTACTGAACGGCTGTTTCGTCGTAGTTTGTGACTCTTCATCAGTACGCACCCACCGGGATTCGAACCCAATAATCTAAATAGTAGTGTCTAGCTGTTAGATGGCTTTTGGATGGATTTCCTGGAGCTGTACGGAAAAGCTGTTCACCATAAGAGTCAACCATATCAAAGATCTTGTTATAAACCAGTGTGAAATGTAAAAATGTCAATAATAGAAAGGTTACTGATCGGCACTTCATACTAGTTTCTTAGAACTTCTCCACTATTGGTACGCAAGCGTTCAGCCTGTAGATTCGTGGATTATCAGGGTAGCATATTGCTATTCAATGATATAGACTCGCATCTTTCGTCAGTTTCTGGTCACCATTCAGTGTTCTCATTGGAAGGGTTGAGCTCCAATAATTTCTGAGAGGAAATGGCTGGAGGGTTGAACAGAATAGTTCGACGAAACCTTAGATTAGCCTTTAGCAGCACAAAAAGTGCTCACTAGCCAAATTAAGTCTGTATAAGAAAAATTTATCAGTCTCCCAAGTCTGATCGAGATTACAAACCCTATTACCAGTCGAATACAAATAAAAGCATCAAGATCTGATGGTACGACTCCAAGAAATTGTCAGAGAATCGTGTCGATAAATAACGAGTCAGAATAATCAATAATTCATTTAGTGTTTGAGAATCCAAAATAGTTAAAATCTCTGCTCATCCCAGTTGATAAGAAAGGAAACAGATCTCTTTGTAGTAGTCATATAGGGATTCGCCTTTATCTAGACCCACCACAGTGTTAAAAATCTATTCTTATATCAATGACTAACATATCTAAAATTGTAGGCTCCATAATCTGGTATTGACAAAGTGGTGGAGACGAGAAGCAAACTCTGTGAAGGCCTAACCCAGTTTTAGACAAAGGCAGTGGTGCGTTGACCACCCTCCGTCACCCTTAAATTAATTCACAAACATGGCCATACTTAGCATATCTGTTGACCCAAAGGTGAGCTCATATAGCTAAGTGATAACATCTCTGACTGAATTACTGAGTGATTCACGCTCAACTCTCAGAAGGGACGTTAATTCCCTGAAGGTTATAGATAAGTCTTGCTGACTAGTGCAAAAAAGCACGGGAAGTAGATCCGGAGGGGAGGAGCTTCCTGCTGGTGCGTCGGTGGTTCAGCGGTAGAATGCCAACAAGTCACGAATGCTGTACGGGGTCTGATCTATGGCCGACATCGCACCCTTAAACTGCTCTTAGCTGATAGTAATGTCGGTAAAGAGCAAAAATTGAGCGTGAAGCTAACAACCCCACTCCACTTGAACTCATCATGCCGAATAAGAGCCTGCAGAGAGTTATCATCACCGAACGTTTTTGCACTTCTTGCCCCTCGCTCAAAGGGGATATCTGACTTCGTCTACTGAGAGATGCTGTGGTAATATCTTGTCCTCCATATGATGAACTTGCATAACTTCATAGTTTACAGAAAAGTTGTCAGCGATGATGCTTAATTAACCAAAGTGCTGGTGAAATATTTATGCAACATAAATCTTATCGTAATATGATGTTGTCGGTTGGATGAAGGGAAAATTCATGAAGATATCTAATGAATAATTCAGGCATTCCTTTAACCAAAATGTGACAGTAAGCCTAATGAATCAAGATAAGAAGAAACGGACTGGCTTGTAAAGGAAAATAAATCATAAGTCATAAAGAGGAGGCTAGAAAACGTCTAGTTTGAAGACAATAATTCTTACTGCTCCTTATATGTAATAAATACGAGATATTTATTGTTCAGTGTATGAATTATTCATTTAACTAAATAATAATTATATATTGAAGCAATCAGTGAGTTATATCTCCTCAACTGGTGATTAATGTATCTTTATAAACTTTTCTCGTAGAATAAAAGAGGGAAATCTACACTGTCCTTACCATGGAGTTTTCACATGAGTGCAATGAGAGATAGGTGAATAGACAGAAAGGTTGTTTCAGTATCTCTCCTTGGTATATGTAGGCTGATTTCTTCTTTTGGCTGGAACACTGAAGAAACGCTCATAACAAGTTTCCTATATGTGATGATATTATTATTCCCTTGGGTTCCGAATGGAACATGGGCCTTCAACAACACATCTTCACTTTCTTCTATTCTCTGCTGTCATCTTCATCTGGATCCACGAATGCCCATAATTTCTCATCTCCTCCTCTCCAAGCGATCTCCTCCATTTCACCCTCGTATCGACGACCCACTCGTCGTTTTCCATAGAGATTCCACTTGAGAGATGGCAAGGCTCATGATGTTATTCGATGATCTTTCCAACGTATGCTCGATCCATATTTATTTTATCCTGAAGATTTGTTGAGCGTTCGACTCTTAGCTCGTTTTCTGGCAGCCAGAGTTTCTTGTTACTAATTCTTTCTGGCCAGCCATTTGATCCTCAATATGGAGGGAAGGCAGCTGTTGATAAAAGCCTGCAGTAGTCTCTCGGCAATACTTTTTATGCTATGCCAAGTTTCTGACCCGAATTGAAGAACAAACTGACTGAATATCCATTTGTGTTGAAAATCCGAATCTTATTGTTCATCCTGGCTGAGCGGAGAAGATTTCCAAACTGGTTTCAGGTTGATAGTGTATCTAGCCCTTCTGATTCTGGCTGGTCTTGACATGTTCATACGTTCCTCCTGTGGTTTAATCCATGCTTCCTAGCGGGACAAGTGAAGGAAGTAACCTCTGTCAAATCTTCCCCGTTGATGGTGATTGGTGCTAGTTGTTGATGCTGTTGGTTGGCTGGTTATCTTCATCACCACAGTCTTCTCTTGGTTCATCTGGAGTTCTTTCTTCTCTGAACTGCTTCTTAAGCGAGTTTATTGGTTTACGTCTGCAAGTCTTCGACTTTATGTGACATTATCACCTGTAAATCACCTGCAAATTCGAGATCTTCTACAGTCTTCTCATCGGTCTTCTGGTGTATTCCTGTCTTCTCACTCCATGTGCCCAGACTGACGCATAATCATATCTACCTTAATTAGGAATATCATCGGTGATAAAAGACAGCAGTCTCGTTTTACTTTTGTATTCACTTCAAACGCCTCACGGAGTCTTCCTTTGTGGATAACCTGACACGTGGCATTGTCATATAGCCAGCCAGCTGTTGAATGAGATTGATGAAGACTTTGGCGCTGCATGGTGCAATGTTGAAACAACTTCCAAATTACTTCTCGATCAACGCTGCCTGGTGAAAGCCTTTTCGAAGTTGATAAAGTTGAGGTTTGAGTTTGAATGCCTGGCCTAGTTAACTATCTTGCTAGTTTTCTAGGCGGTCCCAAGACCTGGTAAAGACGGAGGGTTGGCCGTGGGGCTAGCAACCCTACACCACTAAACCCATCGAAAAATATTTTGAAAATACAAAAAAATTCAAAGAACGATCTTATTGTTCACTGGAATCGGAGAGGCGAGATGATGCAACGGGATGATGAAAGCCTTCGGCAGGCCAGTCAGCCAGCCGATGTAGCTTCTCTCTCTCTCAGTGAAAGCAAGAAATAAGAATGGGGACGTGGAATGTCCGAAACTTGGAATGCTGTCCAGGTAACCAACGAAATGCGAAGATATGGCATACAAGTGCTGGGTATCTCCAAAAACAGATGGAACAGATGTGGATTTTCCAAATTTTTTTTGATTACCTCATCTTTAATCATCTATTCCGAAAAGAAACTTGAGCACAACCTTAATCCTAAATTACTCTCCATTTTTACAAAATTATGCATTTCATGTAATCCATTTAATGTAACCACTTCCATCCTTTAATTGTTTATACCAATTCGCCTGGTTATTAACTATACTCACTCCCCTACGGCTAAAATATTGATATTGACTAAGGCACATATCACCACTAGACTGGTAAAATCTTGTGTATTCTACTGAAAATGCCATGTCCACTAGAGCCAGAGCCAGAGATGAAGATACAATTGAAAAGTAAGTATTTCTATCAGTCATATTTCGTCCTCTAAATGAATGACACTGGAATATAATGATCGAACAGTTACTGTCTGATCTTTAAAACGGGATTAAAAAGATGATAAAAATAGAAACGACATTTACAACCACTTGCTCCTCCGATATTATAAACACATTTATAGACATACACATATATGCATGCATGCATACATATGTATGTGTATGTGTAATGTGTGTACAACAGAAACCGTAGCTTTTTTTCCCCCAGAAGATGGTACGATCTTATCAGGAAAATGAAACTGCTGATAAAAGAAAAGAAACGAAAGATAATGTAAAAAAGGGGATACCACAGAGATAATGATATGCATACAGATGAATCTTTGACTTATTCTTGTGATAAGCATATTCGTTACTAGTACCAATATTTATTATTATTATTACTATGATTATCATCGTTGAAGATGGACACTATTAACAGTAATGAGAAATAGTGTATGATAGGTATAGAATATAGAGAAAGAAAGAAAGGAAGAGGGGAGACAGTAGATAAACGACTTTTTTTACTGAGAACAACTGGCTGGTATTCATATAAGTGACTGCATATATTATTATTGTTATTCTTCCCTTGGGTTCCAAGTGGAACATAGGGCTTCAACAACACATCTCCACCATATTCTATTTTCTGCTGTCCAACTAAGCTGGACTAACGATTCTCCAAAATCTCTCATCTCCTCCTATCACGACTTTCTGCATGTCATCCTTGGACTCACTTCCGACTCGTCGCTTCTCGCTGGGACTCTACTCGAGAGATGGCCTGAGTTGCGCGCTACGTCATTTGATGGTAACTTGTTATAAATGCTTTTCGTGATATGCTAGCCAAGTTTCTGACCCGTATATAAGAACTGACTGAATGACTTAACACGTGTTGAAAACCCGAATCTTGTTCTTTATGTTGCAGAGTGCAGTGCAGGGGATTTTCAAAAACTGGTTTCAGGTTGATTAAGGCGCCTGTCTTGCTTTTCCGATTACGGCTGGCTGGCTTTGACATCTTCATCCGTGCTGTCCGACTGCCCGTGGTTGAAGCAATACTTCTTAGCAAGATAAGTGAAGGAAGTTACCTCTGAAATATCTCTCCCGTTGATGATGACTGGCGCTGGTTGTTGTTGCTGTTGATGTTGGTGGGTAGTTATCTTCTCTGTTCATCTGGAGTTCTGTCTTTGCTGCTTCTTCAGAAAGTTTGTTTGTTTTTGTCTGCAAGTCTGTGAGATTTTTTGACATCGGATATAAATCATCTGCGAAGTCCAGACCTTCTAGAGTCTTCTGGTTTTTCTGAAGCTTTCCTTCACAGTCAGTGCCATTGAAGGCCTTTTTGAGGTCGATAAAGTCAAGGAGAAGATTTGACTTCCATCCTATGCTTTGTTGGATAATGATGCGTAGAGTTGCAATTTGATTTGCACATGATTTATCTTTTCGGAATCCAGCTTGTTCTGGGAGGAGTTCTGTATTCAGAGCATCTTTTATTCTGCCCATTATAACATTACTTGATATTTTACTTGGCGTGGACAGAAGCATTATTCCACGACATTTAAGAATAGTTGGGTGGTTAAGATTAATAGAATTACAGTTCAAAAAAGCATGTCTAGGTGGTAATATGCTTAAAAATGTAAAAATAAATTAAATATTAAATGAAATAAAGTGTTTTCGACAGTTAAAGACAGTTGAAAGAATGACGGTCAGAGTAGGTAAAGCGTCTTATAGAACTTTCTCTGAACACACATAAGTAAAGCTTCTTAAGATGGATTCCGACGAATTCAAAAAAGCGAAATTCCGAAAGCAGAAACTGAGATTCGTCCGAATATGTCAGATAATTTTAGGAGCCTTAGTTCTCATTCTCTACAAGATCACCTAGAGTAGAACTAAAAACTGACCTTGTATTTCCCTTCCTTAACCATGCAGGATGATGTCCGGAAATCCCAAAGTAAACATGCCCGATTGTATACCTAATAAAACTAGATTCTCAGGAGCAGTCAGATCCATAGATACACACATACATTATGTGGAAGTTAGTAGTTTATCCTTAACTCCTGAATGTGAAATAGGAGTGGTTTTGAAGAGACAATGAACTCCTGTTGTGGCATTGAGTGCTCATTTTACTGAATTCATTTGGCGTCGTGGCATCCAAACTGTTAGTACATTGACCTGCCTTGGCTTTAAATTCATATTCCTATCCATAAAATTAATTGGACAATAATGAATTTGCACTCAGTAATTGTTTCATATTATATTGGTTTCTTTATTAAGGCATTTTTATAGCAGATTGCTCTTAATCTCTGGATTAGATATTTTATTAAATGATATTTAACGGTGGGGTCGGTGGCATAGCGGTTAGGACGCTCGCCGACCATGCACATGGTCCAGGGTTCGATCCCCGGTCGACGCACTCCTTTACCTCGCTAAGCCAGGAATAAGACTGGTAAAGAGGGAAGGTTAGGCATGAGGCTAGCAACCCCATCCTGTAAAATAAACACAACTACAGAAACTTCAAGCCTCTAGCTTGAAGCCCTATGTTCCACTGGGGAACGTGAAGGAAAAACAATGGTGGAGTAAAAGGCATTATTATTGTTGTTGAGCGATATATGAACTCTGACTGATAATTTGTAGGGCTAAAAAATGTATTAAAGTGAACTAGTTTTAAACAGGCAATCGCCTTGGGTCTTAATTGCACTAAGTAGAATTCTTATTAGAAAATTATTTTGGTATTTTATAAAGGTTAGCTTACAAAAGTCAAATATGTACATGCTTATTTCCTATAAAAATATAAAAAGTAACAAGTCCAATTGTAATTAATCATATTTTTTATCTGTCAATTTTCTTTCAGGGCAGCATTAACCAATCTAAAAAAATAAATATATCACCCAATGAAGTGGTATACAATGGCTGGAGGTAATATCAGGCTAGCTATACATTGGTAGGGAGAAATTATGACCCAGTTAATGAAAGTTAGCTACCTCAATCTAACATCTATCGTTTTGTTAACATTACACCAAATGATTTCATTGATTTATTCACAAACTGTTAATCCACAATATTCAAACACCCATAGACGTTCCCGCATTACAAGAAGAAGAAGAGAAATAGGAATGGTGTATACCTAATAGTTCTGCCAAAAGAAATAAGACTTTTCAGGTGTTCAAATGAAGTTTTATATGTTTATCTGTGTATTTAGTCAGACGATGTTTGTATATGTGATACAAAAATAAGGCTTACACAGTTTACAACAACTTCTATAAATTTTCTTCTGCTCTAACTTGAAAAATATTTTTAAAATGTACCGAAAATGCTCTTATGTCCGTTTGTGTCATCAAGTTTTACTTTCAAAATGTATCAACACTAACTTTAGACTGTTATAAATGGTGGTTTAAAAGGGATAAGTAGGAGAAAAGAAATATATATATATATATCAGAGATTACGAAACTTGCATCAGTCTGTGCCAGCTGCAACGCAGTATATATATATATACTGTTGTTAGATGGCTTGAAGTAATCGATAGAAAGCCCGCCATGATCTAGGATTCGTGGTTGTCGCCACTCATCAGCAAGGTGCGTGTGTAATCTTGAAGGAGCTTATGTCCCTTCTGAGACAGTTCTGCTGTCAGTCGTGTAAGCCCTTGCCTATTGAAGCTGACGACTGACCTTCTGTAGAACTATAATGCATACTTTGATTGGACATCTAACAACAATTCAGAGTGCACACTGATGACGAGTCATCTAGTATGGTGGCTTCATAGCAATCCTCACTTATGGAATTCAGTCTGCATCAAATGAAGGTGTAGAAACATGACATTGGTCACTAACTCTGAATGAACACTAGTCAGTAAATAGTGTAGCGTGTCTAGTCATTTGTTTTGGTGCAGACTGAATTCTGTCAGTCAAGTTCGCAGTGTAGCCAGTATTCTAGACAGTTCGACGTCACAGTGCACATTGAATTGTTGATATTAGATGGTTGGAGGAAGCACTCGAATGACGCTGGTTCGAATCTCAGAAGGGATATGAGTTCCTTCAAGGTTTCAGATACGTCTTACTGACGAGTACCAACTAGCACGATTGCCTCCAATCATCTAACATGCGCTCATATATATATTATATATATATGGTTATAAAAAGCCTGTGATCTAGTTTCTGGAAATACATGCACGTTATATTTTCATTTCAGACTTTAATATTACACTTCCTACTTTCATATTTTCCCTTTAGTTTCAGTAAAATAAAATATCGTTTTCTGACATTTTCCATCTGGTAAAGTGTATTAATTATGACATTTAGTATGAGAATGCAGCCATCTCTGGCCATATGTTCGTTTGTATCTGAAATTATATCAAAAGTATATATTACACACTCTTGTAAATGTTAATATCCTAGAATACTTTCGTTTTAATTATATTTTGTCTATTTATAAATTATTATTATAATTATTATCTCCTTGGGTTCCGAATGAAACATGGAGCTTCAACATCACATGTCCATTTTGATGCTTTTCTCAACACCTTTTTTAAACTGGCTTTGAAATTTTCATAAACTTTCGTTTCTGATAAAGAAAGGAAGACGAAATTTGCAGTATAAAATGATATTATCATTCTATTTCACAGGTTCTCATCAGCTGCAGACTACCTGAAATTATGATGGTTATAAAGATGATAATAATATACTTTAATGTTTGAGTGGTAGTAGAGAAGAGATACTATAAAATTGACACATCCAAAATGAAAGAAAGCATTACAATTTTTAGTTTAAGTTTTCATCATCAATTTATTCGCTTTCAAAGTTGAAAAGAGGAAGGGGAGGGATAAGACAGAAAACAGAAAAAATTAATTAACAGAACAGTGTTAGTTTGTAGGTTTACACAGCAACTCAAAAAACAAAAGCGGTTACAGTTGAGATCACTGAATTAGATGACTAATTAATGTAATCGAAATCAAAACTCAGTTACCAAGGAAGTGAGAGGTTAATCACACTCTCTTTCTGTATGTATAAGTCTGATTGGTTTAAATCGTTTGGTTGCGATCGCTTCGGCAAATCGTTTCGTTTCTGCCTCCTCCTCCTTCTTCTACACACTAACTCCCCCATGTCACCCTCAGGACCATGATTAACGCGTTTTTTCCTATTCAATGCGTGATTTCAAGTGATGGCCCTTCTGAATTTTTGCCGAACGATAGGCTCTTGGTTTGTTTCATGCAAGCCCGCCTTGTGAATAATCCATTCCAGTCGCCTAATGTTCAGCGTCAAGAAAAGTTTATTATAGACTTTTTCAATCCTGGTTTCAAAATCCCTATCCGTGCCATATGTATTTAAAACGGCGCTGCCTGGATAAGCGAAAGGTGTGTAAGAGTCTGTTTCCATTCCATATGTTATCAGAGATTCCTAGCTTTTCAACGGTAAGGGTTCCCTCACTATTTTCACAATCTGAGCAGACTTGCTGGTTAATTGTAAACATGATGCAGACATGTAATATCCTCATGTTTATTTCTGATTTTATTTGAAGAAGACACATCGAGTGATTGATTGACTTCCCAAGCAATTCACTAGCCCGCGTTATTTCGTCTCCCGAATTTCAGCGAAGAATGAGTACGTCTAATGTCACACAAACGTGAACATTCACAGGCAAAAACCAGCAAACTTACTGAAGAATTAATAAAGTCTGGACTTCAAGTGAACATAGAGAAGACGGAAGTGACGAAGTAATCAACCAAGAACAACAAAAAACCAACCTCTATCAACGGAATAAATCTGAAAGAGGTCACTTCCTTCACTTATCTACGCAGAATCGTTCCAACTATAAGCAGTCGGAATGGATGAGAATGTCAAAATCGCCAGAATCGAAAAAGCAACGCGACACTCATCACTTTAAACCAAGAAAATTCTTCTGCACACGTCATAAAAAACAAATTCAGATTTTCAACAAACATTTTAGGTCATAGCCTCTCAATATGACAAAACTTGCGCACCTCACAAAAAGCATTTCCAACAGGCTACGTTCAATACTGAGGATCAAATGGCTGGCCAGAATGAATTGCCAACAAGAAACTCTGGGAACTAACCAACTAAGAACCTATGGCTCAAGAAATATTTCGAAGAAAATTGAGATGAGTTGGACACACGTTCAGGAGACTTCTGGGTAACATAGCAGAACAGTCCATTTCTCAAGTGGAATCCGAGTGGGAGACGACAAGTCGGGCATATGTCTACAGGATATGGAGGAAATGGGAGACTTTAATTAATCGGATGGTTGCTAGAGGACTGCAGAGAATTGGACAGAGTAGAGATGTGCTGCCGAAGCCCTCTTTTCTACTCGGAACTCAAGGGAACCATACTAATAAGAATGTTTTCTTGTACTATGAGGTTCCTCTAGCATTAGTATGGTCTTTAGCCCTACACCTGACCTTCCGTCTTCTTCATTCGACTAGTGTATTACACAATAAATTGTTCAATCAATTAAAAAAATAACTGCTTACAACCTCTTAGTTATTTTAATCAGATTTATTTATCCTCTACGCTAATAAGATCTAACTAATTTTTAGTTGCCTAACATTTTAAACTTGTAATATAAAATACTTCAGTTCATTTATTTTTCATTTTTCTTTTTTCTTTCTTTAGTCAATAAAAGTACTGACATTTATGTTTTGAAAATATCAGAAATCTAAAGTGTGGATAAAAAAAGGCTTAAAGGTTTGTTAAACCTCATTACTAGTACTACTACTACTTCTTCGTCTTTTGCCTCCTCCAACTTCTTGGTGGTGTTTTTGTCTTTTTCAGGTGAATGACGTGTAGAATTCTTTACATTTCTTATGTAAACTTACATGCCTATATATACATATATGTAAATATATAATTAGACAAATAGGTATGTAAATCATTTTCATGTTAGACTGACGGGAATCTAATGAAGCAGGGTAAAACTTTGAATATCGTTCATTTATTTATGTATATGTATGCGATTATTGAAACAGAAATAGACAAATTTGGGTTAACGTGCCATTATGATTATATTGTTATTGATCCTTTAGGTTCCAAGTGGAACATAAGGCTTCAACAACACATCTCTACTAAGTCCTATTAACTGCTATCCTCTTCAGCTAGAGCCACTATTGCTCAGAGCCTCTCATCTTCTGCTCCACAAACTATCTTCTCACGTCACCCTTGAATTCATGTTCCACTCTTCGTTCCCACATTCGGATTCCACTCGAGTAATGTCATTCGACGGTCTCCTTATTGGCTTGTACCCAATCCTACTCCATTTTCCCTTAATATATTTGTTAAACGATGGGTTCTTGGTTAGTTTCTTGCCATAGTTCCTAGTTGCTAATAGTTTACGGTCAGCTATTTGACCTTAAATATGGAGCCAGCGAAATTGGGAGCTGTTGATAAAAGTTTGCAAAAGGCCTGTTGTAAGCACTTTTCGTGACGCACTAGCCAAGTTTCTAACCCATATAGAGGGTTTGACTGAATTAACATTGGTGTTGAAAATTCGAATTTCTTCCTTTATGATGAATGCAGAAGATTTCAAGACTGATTTCAGAGTGATGAACTCGTGTGCTGCCTTTCCGATTCTGGCTGGCTGACTTTGACATCTTCATCAGTTCCACTCTCCTGTGGTGGAAAGCATGCTTCCAAGATAAGCGAAGGAAGTAACCTCTGCTAAATCACACCCGCTGGTGGTGATTGGTGCTGGTTGTTGTTGCTGTTGGTGCATGGTTATCTCCGACTTCTCTGTGTTCACCCAGAGTGCTGTTTTTGCTGCATACCTCTTCTACCAGTTTGTTGGTTTTCACCTACTTGGAAGTCTTCAAGATTTTGTGACATCATCCATGAAATCCAGAATGACTTAAAGTATTGGTATACCAGAATTAAATGAATTCGGGATAATTGTATGGTTCGATGTACAGAAAAGTTTTAACATACTTGCAAGTTTTACGTGATGGCAGTGGACTTAGTGAATATTGCTCAGAAAATAGCGTTTATATGGTTTTTGTAAGTATTTTTAAGCGTTTCTGTACACAAACTTAATAATTTATTTAGGCTATAAGCCAACGAAATAAATAATGGTACCATATTATTCTGCACAAACCGCTGGTGTTCTTGCTTTATTCTAATTCATTAAGGGGAATAAATGTATGAAATTGTGTATAAATGAGAATGCATTACTGAAGAGAGGCAGTGAGTTCTCCGAAAAGATCCTCCTCATTACTGAGCTACTTCTCTTATTTTTATTAATGTTCAGATGGGAATTTTTTTTAGTTATAACGCAGTGTTAGTGATTCGTGGGTTATTGTCTAACTTGACTAGAATACGCCTTCAGAACATAACACTATAACCATCTAATCACTAGATAATATTTCCCCACACTGAGATAGACATAAATATCAGATTTAACTGCGAAAACTGCGAAAATCACACTTTATTATTCAAAATACAAGGTGTATATATCATTTACACATCCATGGAAATTTAAAGCATAAATAAAATAATCGAAATTCCATTGATTGTATAATTTTGGAGATCGTCCAAAAATAAACAGCCAAAAACCATCTAATCAGATTATGATATTGATGCATGCATTAATCATAACTTCACAGCTATCAATGACAGGTTGTCGACCCTAATAGTTAGCCTAACACCTTTCTTATATTCCGGGCCTACCGTCTACTGGTAACAAACAAGGTTAGATTTAAGAGTCTGTCCTGCCGGAAATCGAACCCAGGCCACGTGCATAACTGGTTGTATAGCTTGTTATTCACACATGAACATCTAGTGAATTCAAGATACATAGCTGCATTTGAAAAGTCATTAGATGTCACATACAGGATGTGATCAAACCTATAAAAAGGAGCAAAATGAAGGCATCTACCTGGGCATAGCTGAGCCGCTAGTGGTCCAAAAGTTCAAGCCCACGCTGTGTATTCAAAAGAAATACATCCAACCGTTGTTTCTACCATGGCCGCCAAGAAAAATCAGTCCTATCAATAATGCTTATCCTACTACGTTTCTCACCCAAACCTCCTGTCTATTTCTGTTATGTTTATGTTTTTTAAATCACATCTGCGTTACACTGTCTTTTATACGAACTTATTGTCTATTTCGTTATTACTACACTTTTAACCTCTTATTTCACAAAAAAATGTCAATTTTATCATTAATTATGATCGTATTGCGTCTTTTCTACCCGATCTTCCTGTTTATTATAACTTGTGATTTTAAAAATTTCTCAACCAATGACTATAAAAATAGGCGAATATACAGGGTAGTTGATGACTTCGTAGTAAAGGAGTTTTTCTTCTCTGTAACCATCTTCTTAATAAAACATATAAGTGATTGTCTGTATATAGATAGAGCTTACTAAGGATTCACTTTGCTAATGAAGTTTACTAAGAGTTCAAGAGAAATCTTTTTCTAAAGGCTATACTGTCACGAAAGAATTAGTTGTAGAGTGGTGTTTCTAAGTTTAATTTTCATTTCTGTCTGATTCGTGTAAAATTTCATAAGAAAGTAACTTTATCTGTTAACTATATTTGCATTGAATTTCACTACAGATGTAGATATGAACACTTCTCGAAAGTAGAATATATATTTGTGTAGTTATTACATGATACACTTTACTTCATCATGTGATTATGATTCATTGTATCTTTCTTAAAAATCACGAACTACACGTCTTATTCTCTACACAACGGACGGTGATACCTCGGCTGAAAGATAAAGTACGTTGACTAGCCACTTCCAATTGAATCTACCAATTCAACTGCGCCTGTAGAGAGAGTTATATCGGCCGTTGCTCTGGGAACTTGATTTTTCGTGCTCGCTCGAGAACATCTCCCAATATGGCTAAGTAAAGGCATAGTAAAAACCATTAACAGTTAGATATTAGACCATCTGGTCCAAACCGGCCACAAAACTAGCATTGAGGAATCCTTCTCTATCATCATCTGCCAGGTGCCTAATAAATTGCCAAAATCATCGAAGTACCACATGCTTTAAACACCAGAAGTTATCGCAATTCGCGTGAGACGATCAGTGCTTTGTGTGTTAAAGAAGCAAGTCTAGCCCCTACTGCTACCTTTGCCTTCAGTAGAAACTATAAACTCATGAATGTGTAATATTATTGTTCCTAATTTTTCTGACATTCAGCTTATTGCTATGTTGATGCTATTGAGCTGTAATCGATCAATATCATTGATTCGATGTCATTTAAACAACATTGATGTTGTTCATAACACTAATTCATTCATTCACTATAGTGTCGAGCCTGATGATGAATTTATCGAAAAGAGTATTCCTTGTTCAGTAACAATTCTTAAGGAAAATTTAAGTAATAAACAATTATGCAGGTTAAGGAACAGGAAAGTATCATTGGAAATGAACATAATAACAGATAATGCTGATAAATCCTAGTGTAATGTGGTTAGTCTTATTAAAAAAGATGGAGTTTATCTGAAAAACGTGATGTATTTACGTAATAAACTTCAAACAATCTGATCACACACACAAATTGACTAGTCAAGTCACTTCATATGAGAAATAAAGGCCAATTAAAATACACAAAGTGACAAAAAGGATTTAAGAATAAAAAGAATACTTAACATCACGTTTGATTATCTATTCAGTTGAGGAATACCAAAGTAGTAGGTCAGGTGTAATAACAAACTGTTTTTCAACACACAGAGGGATGTGGATCGGCCTAAGTTTTTGAAAAGATATAGCCTCAGCGTATTTCAGTAAACGCCCCTGACAATTTCTTACAGATAACCTTAAAATCCGTATTAACATCAAGCTTATGGTTCAGATCGATTAGATATTCGGCTATGGACAAAGTTGGTAGTCTGCCACCTGGATCTTTTGACTTTGCAAAGTTCATTTGCTTTTCTAACCATTTCGGAATATGTTCTCCCACGATGACATGTAAAGAGCAATAACTTCTGCTTATGTATGTGTGTCCACACACCCATACACATGGACAAATTGTATGAAAAATCCCTTCTGGACGATCTATAATATAATAATATTTATACCTGTTTAGACGTTTCAACTAACTTCGTAATTGTTAGCCTCTTATCCTCTAGACTGTGTATCATTAATTTGACATTTGCATATCACACTGCTGATTTTAACCTTTACTATTTGCCTTTGTCCTTATTTAACCTTTAATTGTGGTTGTGTGTACATTGGCAGTGTGTTGTTTAACGATGAGTCTGTTTGTATGAATGAAGGTTATTGTGACCTGGGAAGCCTTGTTGAATGATTTCTCTGGAAAGAGGTTTTGATCCTACTTTGTTGGGAAAATACTCCTTGATTCTAAGGTACTTTTTACAGTAGAACTTTGGTTAATGAATCTTGTTCTATAGTAATTGTTTTGTACTTAGAATAATCTCTTGACTGTCCAGATGCCTAACGGTATTGTTGAGGTAAACTCCAGTTCTTGATGTTATAATTACTGAATAGAACCGCTAAAATTTTGAAAAATAATCATCCTTTCCCTGTGTTTAGAACGTTTCATGATAGTGCGTGCGTGTCTCAATGAAGTTCTGTCAGCTATACAGTAGAACGCAGAGATTAGTTTCTCGTGTTCAGAGCATAACCGAATAAATCTGGTTGTTACACTTAAAGTCAGTAAGGCAGTAGCAATTTCAGAGACAAACTGCTGCTCAGGAGATAAAAGACAGTTTGAGAAAGGAATATTATTTCCCCAAAGCTTTTTTGTGTGGCTCCGCAGTAATATGAATATACATAAATGAGAATGAGTCAAAGAACGTTCTTGAGAAAAAAATTAAATAGTAAGCTTCCTGAATTTATGACCCGGGAAAGAAAACCTATAATAGTATTCCATTTTTAGACGTCCTGATGACGGTACAATAAAAAGGAGTAAACATAGAAAAAATATATATGTACTGACCAGTAGACATATTTTTGAGCCCCACAACTTTGAAATTTAAACACAATTTTATTAAATGTTTAGTCTATAGAGCTAGAATTATCTGCTCTGATAAATGCTCTAATGAAGAACTCAACATATTTTGGAACAGTTACTGAGTGAAAATTCATTATTGTTCAATTAAGTTTATGGATAGGAATATGAATTCAAAGCCAAGGCGGGTCAGTGTACTAACAGTTTGGAAAAAAACCTCGTTCTTAAAGCTTCAATTCCTTGACGATAACACAAAGCTAAACGAATTCAGTAATTTGAGCAGCAGGAGTACACTGTCTCTTCACAACAAATTATATTTCACATTCAGGAGCTAAAAATAAACCACTAAGGTCGAAATAAAATATGAGTATCTATGGATCTGACTTCTCCTGAGAACCTAGTTACATTGGGCATACAATAAGCCATATTTATCATTGGATATCTGAATGTCATTCCGCCTAGTTTAGGAAGAGACATGCAAGGTCCGTTTGCAACCCTATTTTTGGTGACCTAGTAGATATTGAAAAAAAATCAATGCTAACAAGGCTTCTAAGGTTTTCTATCATATTTCGACGAATCTCAGTTTCTACTTTAAGAGCATGTCTTTTTGATATATCATTGAAGTTGCCGGAATCCATCTTAAGAAGCCTAACTGATGTGTGTCCAGAAGAAGTTCTTTGTGACGCTTTCCCTACTCTGGCCACCATCTTCAAATGTCGTATAAATTTTCTTCTTAATTTTTCTCATCTCCTTATCTCAAACAACTTCGCAAGAAAAAAGAAACTTTGTACAAATCTAAAGACAAGTTAGGACTCAAAAAGATTAATGCTCAGATCAAATCTGAAATCAAAAATCTTAATGCTATATATAATGATACACTTTTATCATGTAAATCTCCAATCAGTATGCGGAAACTTTTTAATGAAATTACTGGTAATAGTAAGCGTTGTAATACTTTTCCCTCTTATGATGTTAATGCTCTTAATCATTCTTTTATACGCTGTCCTTCTACCTTAACTACCTCTAATGTTACCTATCATGTAGCTGAAAACTTTCACGACTTTAATACTCTCGATGTTCTAAAATGTCTTAAAACACTCAAGCCCTCACGTAGCCTAGGTCCTGATGGTATACCTGCCTATGTTCTAAAACAATGTGCAGATGTGTTGTGTTCTCCACTAACCAACATCCTAAATGCCTCTTTCTCCAAAAATATCGTACCTGATGCATGGAAAGACATCAAAATTGTCCCTGTCCCTAAACCTGGAAATGGCAAGAACGTAAAGTTCAGACCCATTGCCATCACTTCCCCGTTCCTAAAGCTTATGGAAAAACTAATACTTCTTAAACTCGAACCCTCCCTTAAAAACTTCGAAGACCCAAAACAATTTGCCTATAGACAGGGTAGGAGTATATTAGACGCTGCAGCTGTCTTACACAACAACATCGTCTCATCATTAGATAAAGGTGCTAAATACGTCCGCTGCACGTTTCTTGACTTCACTTCTGCTTTCGACTCTGTTCCTAGATGTCTCCTGCTAAATAAGCTCTCTTTGACGAAAACTGAGTCCTGGGTCACTAACTGGTTGCATTCCTACTTCTCTAACAGAAAGCAGTACACCATATACAAAGGTAAATCATCCTCTGCTGCACGCACTGGTGCCGGAGTCCCCCAAGGCGCTGTACTCTCCCCACTTCTCTCTTCTTTCTTTCTACATGACTTATCATCTTCAAATGACATTAATTTTGTCAAATATGCTGACGACCTGACTGTATCTTTGCCTGTCAAATGTCAGAGTGACTGCTCTAAACTTAATGGCTTTCTGTCAGAAATCAGCCAGTGGTCCAAGGAAAACGGTCTTACCTTAAAACCCTCCAAATGCCAAACAGTCAATTTCACCTTTAGGCATAAATCCGACCTTAACAAACTGGTTATCACTCACGAGGTGTGCAACATAGATGCCACTGAAATAGAAACCAAGTCGGAAATCAAATACGTAGGTGTCATTCTATCTGCTGATCTCTCCTGGTCGTCTCATATCTTAGCGATTTCTAAGAAAATATTCCGTCTTACTTTCTACATCAAGAAGTTAGGAAATTCCGGTATTACCCAACCCCTACTCCTACAATTCGTTAATTCTCGCATCCTGCCTATTATTCTCTATTGTTCCCCCTTAGTTTTTCCTGGGCTACTGAAGAAAGACTATAACATATTACGCAGGATGTTAAATGTTGTCAGCAGAGTGAGCAACGTGCCACTTAACCAGCTTGTTAATATTTTGGTTGACAGGCACATGGACTTATGTGAAAAATGGGCCAAGTCCATTTTATCTAACTCACACCACCCTCTTCACTCACAACTCTCCCCTTGCATCTCATCAGGTAAAACAAGAAGCCAATATAGAAAACTATATGCTCGCACCAGCAAGTACAAAAACTCAACCATACCCTACTTAGCTCGTGTACTGTGCGATAAAGAAAGCATTAGGCGTGACACCTATAATTCATTAAATAGTCATTAGTACAACTGGATCTCATCTTTCCAACCCACTTCATCAATAGGTTCAACATTTCCTTTCTTTCTGTTCCTTTTCTCTCTCTTTTTTTTCCGTTATGTGCAGCTTTGTTTCTTTCTACCGCTTACGCCAGTTAATAAGACAGCTCCCACTTTTCTAACACCTTCAAACACTGTTTCAGCTTTACCTTTGCTACTGAACATGCCAATGTATTGTTGTAAAAATGAACTGTGGTTTCCTCAATCTATGTAGAATTCTATTTATTGACAATGTACTAACTGGATGCAATACTGTAGTAAAAAATTGCTGAGAATTCCATTCTGTATCACAAGTACTGTTTTGGAATAAAGCAAATTATTATTACTATTGTATTTTTATGCATATTATCACTTGCATATACCGTTTTGAACTGTAATCTACTTATTTTAACAACCGTATATTGAAACTTATGTTTCATTTGTGTTAGTCATATGTAGTCACATGTATACCCAATAAATTGTCTATATAAAGAATGATACAATCAGAGGTTTTAGAATGCTTTTTAGTCAGCCAGGACGATGATAAGATATTCACATATCTACACAACTTAGGTAGCTGGTGAATGATACAACTACGAGTCTCCAATTAGAATAACACTAAGTTTAAAAGTAAACCGCCAGTTCAAAAATTTGTGAATAAATTTTGTCTAAAAATAAAAGAACCATTAAATACAGAAAAAGAATTCATTGAATAACTACTTCAATATCATTTTCTTTTCCGAACTGACTTTTGTAAACGGTTATACGTTAAAAAGCTAGTAGATTTGTTGGTGGTCGCGTGGAAATGAGGACATGATGAGCATTTGCGTATTACAACTCATTTTATGGAGGGAAAATATACCCGATAATTTGAACAGTATCATATTTTGTATTTTGGTTGACCTTCATATATAAAATGGGGCTTATCCGCTACAGACTAATCAAACAGGAAGTTATACTTTTATAAACAGCTAACGACTTCGCTACCTCAGTATTATAGATCAAGCAGGATGTCGGTGAGAAAGGATCAGCGCGACAATGAACTTTTGCAAACAACCAACCTAGAACGCACAACCTAACGAATATACAGAATGAAAAGCGGATGGATTGAGCATTCAATGCGAAGACAGTTGAGTGACATCACACACACACACACACAGACATCAGTAGGCCCCAATACGAAACAACGAGATGGTTATATTCCAGGGATGGGGGAGAGAGGAGTTACATCGAGAAGCTCGTGTAAGTAGGAGGAAAATGAAAGCTTATTGGTATACATGGAAATATAAATATTATTCATTAATAACAATAAGAATTAAATAAACATTTAGGTAATTTCATAGAAACTTTTTCATGTGAGCACACTTTTCAAGAGATTCAATGTTCAACGGTGTTTCTTTACAAGCCATTTCACAACCTCTTGAAAAAATACCAAGAAGAGCTGTTGAATACAATGCTACTTTTGCATTCATATGTGTAGGTAGTTAAACTGTTTTGTAGAACTGTCATAGATTATTGTAAACTCCTGATAATTACATTGTTACATTTTATTATTATTAAAAAAATAATAATACAATTATTATTAATATTTTTAGTTAATAACTTACCAATGGAAGACAATGCACATGACAAATAATCTGACAAGCGGAACATTTTCGTTTGGCTCCAGATTTCTGAAAACAGATACAATACACATAAGGCAAAAACAACACACATAATTGACATAAGCGGGTGGATATATATAGCGGTTTAAAAACGGATAAATTTTTCAATTACATCAGTTAAAAAGAAAACAGTAACTGAAGACAACTCAGATTTTTGTCTTGTACTTTGCCATTCTCAAAGAAGGAAAAAGAAAACCAACATTACTCCAATATGAGAAATACGATATACAAGTGAATTTTAAGATAGTGAGCATGGAAGGGGATGGGGGTGAACCAGCAAACCAGGAGACAAATGGATAGATAGACAGGCAGATAGACAGACAACACTTTCTTGAGTACCACAGATGAGAAGTGAAAAGACACTGAGGTAGAAGGACTAGGATTATTCTGTTTGGACGTATGTACTGATTGTGTCACTGTGTTGGTTACGAATCTCCCAAGAAAAGCGCGTGCGTTTTTAGATGTAAAGAGATAGTAAAAACAAGTAAGACTCTTGGTGAATCATATCAAAGCAGGAAACTGATTTATCATCTTCCTGTTTCTGTTCTACTTGTGTTTGTGATTTTTACTTTTTGAAGCCTTTCATAATTGAATAAGTGTGGAATGAAATTAAATAGACTCTTCCTTTTTATGTGAAAGGAACAGTTACACAAGTTCACACTTCTACCAAGGATAATTATATGTATACATATAAGCGTAACGGAATAGCTGTTTGGAAAATCCCTCCGGAACTGCTGAATTACAATACTGACACTCATTTGGATAAATCAAGTAACTTTGTAGTTGGTTACAGGATTTCATCAACAGCTGACATCAGTTAGAGAACGATTGGAAAACCAGCAGGTAGTACTGGACAGCTGTTCCTATCGCCCTAGTTTGGGACGCACCCACCACCGGGGTTCGAAAACAAGACCTACCGAATAAGATACGAGCTCGTAGACGAATTAAGCCACTGGGACCCTATCCAATGGCTAACCTTTGAATTCCAGCTTCTACCAATTCACTACATAGCGCGACACCAACTAGCTAATGTCCTCGCACCCAACTTGCTGCACCCCACTGGTCACAACTTATCACTCTCCACTACTCCCAGATTGCTTTCTAATGGTTCTCTAACCAATATCAGATCATAAAGAACGCCTGTAACCTAATTTAGTTTTTGTTCAGGGCCAAGGAATATCTCTTTTTTCAACGAGTTCATTTTCAAGATGTGCATTCTTCTTTTGCATTATATATACACAGGTGATATGAGTAAAGATAATTTTCCTGGATGTCTTGCTAAGTAGGAGAGAAGATTGGTCATTTGGGAGAAGCGTATATAGAAAAAGCACTTTCACAGGGCAATAGACACACTTCCTTAGTTACGTGCCCATTAAAGATAAAAGGAATGTTGTAAAATGTCTTGCGAGCAGAACAAGAAAGATATGTATGAATGACCTCTTACAAAAGGAATTTGAATATATTCACGATTCCTTGATGGAGATGGGCCATCCGAGTAGTTTGATAAAGAAACATATGAAAACATCGGAGAATAAACCGGAGACTCTGACCGCACGTAAGAAACCTCTATTTATTAAGTTACAATTTAATGGTGACTTATCAAGAGAGATTCTATTCCAAAGACTTTCAAGGAGTATACGAAGTATACTCTAGCCGACGAATGATTGGGACGCAAACGAAGGATAAGCTTGATAGTTTTGCCACATCTATGTGCATTAATCAATTCAACTGCACCTTCGGTGACAGTTATGTTGGGCGTAATACCAGACAGCTTAGCCAACGTGTTAGTGAACATCTCCCATCGTGGTTTGGTGAAGGATAGACAAAAAGAATCACTAGCTCCATTTTGTCACATTTAGTTGATAGTGTTCATGTAAGGGAGAAAACGAGAGCTTTCAAGATGATTCATCGTATCCCACCGAATCTTTCCAATAGACTTCGTATTCGTTTATTGCACACAGCTGAGGCGATAGGTATTCGAAATATTAAACCTAAACTATATATTCAAAAACGTTCGTACAGCCATTATCCCTCCCTTGGCCTATTAAGACATAACCAACTAATGACTTCTACACCACCCTTTGTTTATATTTTCAACCCCTTTCTTATCATCCCTTATCACATCTTCATTAAAAACGTGTTTCATTTACCTCCCTTACAATCTACTTGGCATTACGTGATCGGTTCATTTGTTTTTCATAGCCTTTATTAACTACTTCTACCTGAATATTTGTTTGTTTATTCATGCTATTTTTCATTATTCGTGTTATCACAGACCACCCCACTTTTTAACCCTTGTTATTGATAGAACTATTATTATTATGACTTATTGCACAATTTATATTCACCATCATATTATCCTATAGACAAAACACCATCATTGGTTTATATTTGAATTTTTATTTGTAAAGTTATATATATTAGAGTTAAGCTTGATGAGATCTAACTGAAAACAATATTGTTCGCTTAAACTTGTTGTTCTAAAGATAATTTAACATGATGTTGATGAGAGGTGAGCGTAAAACTGATGAAGTCTTCCATCTTTGAACATCTACTGGAGTCAGATTATTCAATCTCATTCGATTTATCCTTTGAAGTTACTTACAGGGCTGAAACCAGTCACTTTTTAAGATTACAGTTTCTTTATTTCTTTCTAGTCGAAGCTCCAGATGTACAAGGACAAAAATCTAAACTATGTTTTATTGAACCACTTCCTTTACCTTAGTCACAATAACGTACTTTTATATATTATTGTATATTATTTTGCCACTTGAATTTATTTCACCTAACTTCATCTTCGTCTTTTTAATAGTGACCACCAGCTCATTTGCAATATTTTGACAATACTTAACCTACTTTCAACCTCTTAATACATCGATTAATTTAATTACATATATTTTGAACAATCTGATCACACACAAACTGACTTGTCACGTCAATTTATACAAAAAATAAAGGCCAGTTAGAATACACAAGGTGACATAAAGGATTTAAGAACATTAGGAATAATTAACACTACGTTTGCTTATCCAATCAGATGAGGATTACCAAGGTAGGTAACATACACGGAGAGGGGGATTGGCTTAAGTTATGAATATGGCGTCAGTGTATTTCAGCAAGCCCCCTCTACCATTTTTATAGATGACCTTATATTCTGTGTTAACATCAATCTTGTGGTTCATATCGATGAGATGTTTGGCTTTAAACGAAGTTGATAGTCTGCCATGTGTGTTTGTCGTCTTTCCAAAATTCGGGATATGCTCTCACACCCTCACATGTAAATCGCTATTACTCCTATCTATATATGTCACTGTAGTCCAGTGGTTAGGATATTGCGTTGTGCCCAAACTAATCCAGGTTCTTATCTTAGCAGTGATATCTTGTTTGTGAGTCGGTGGTTCAGTGGTAGAGTGCTAGCCATCTATGCACCTGGTCCAGGGTTCGAGTCCCGACTGGCACATCCTTACCTCCCTTAGTTGGTTAAAATCTCGACAAAGAGGGAAAGTTGGATATTAGGCTAGCAACCCCAGCCCGCAGAAAATAACACTGAAACTGAAACTTCAAAACTGTAGCATAAAGTCTCTTATGTTCCACTCGGAACGCAAAGCAATAAAATAAATAATAAAAAAATGTATGCTTGTACACATATACACACACGTTAGTGGGTAAATAGTGTAGAATGTAACACAATCACTTGTGTGCTTTTAAAGTTTGCAGTGGAGCATATTTTTAGCTTTTTTAATAATTATTAGCCGGACTGCATCATAGGTCCCACGGACGATTTGAGTTTAGTCGCTGTCTCAAAATCCTACCATTTATTTCCACATTGTATGGTAATTTAATGGAAACATCTTTCCTTTGGGACAGAATAGATTGTAGGTTTTAAAAGCAACTAACTTCTACACCAGTGTAAAATTGTTTAAGGGATATTTTTTTTTCAGCGGAAGTATTCATGAGTGTTTTATTTTCATCCTCTACAGAATGAGTTGTACAAATATGCTGAATTCTCTTGAATAATTACTTCACAAAGCCTCTCTTGTACTGTAATGAACAGAAGATGTGAAAATTCAGGTATTGCAGTGTCCAAGTAGGCTTTCTGTTAATTGATCGTCTTATTGAACCATCATCTCTTCGACTCAAAAGTATGTCTAAAAATGCTAGCTGGTTGCAACTTTCTTTCTTGGATGTTAGACTTATATAATTCTGTACAGAGTTAAATCTATCTAATAGACGACTGGAATCTTCACGATCATCACATATCAAAATGATATCATCTACATATCCCCTGTAGAAAGGGTAGTTTAGAAATTAAATAAAGGGACTAGTTTTCAACATTAGACATGTAAACGTCCTCCAACAAAGGTCCTAATGCACTCCCCATAGCAACACCATCCACTTGTCGAAAGTGCTCACCTTCAAACGTGAAATGAACACTGTCAGTACATACAAGTAATAAATCTTTCAAATAAGTTGAAGGAAAAGTGAATGAAAAGCAACTAAAAGATACACAGAGAACATCAACAGTCTTAATCAATGGTACATTAGTAAACAAAGAATTCACATCAAAAGAATATATTTTCATATCTTTGATGTTCATGTCTACAAGACAGTCAACAAATTCAGACGTATCTTTCAAAGGCAGCTTACATAATCTCCGTCTTTTAAATAACATTATACAAATTTATAAGAGGGACTTAGTGTCGTAAATAATTTAATAATCTTTAGACATTTTGTAATTCATTCACTTCAACAATATGCCCTTTAAAATCACGTCAGTCATCTTTATTTTCATCGTATGTATATTGAATTCTGAGAAATTTTTAATGCCACTCAAAACTGTTTTCGTAATTTAAATACAACTGGTTAGAACTGGTTGAAAATAAAGCCATTGAAGAAAAAATTATATATTTCTTCGCTAAATATAATCTGTGCTTTGTTCATACAATTGAATTGGTATATTTTGTGACTTTCATTCGAGGACAACAAATAGCTTTCCTTGAAATGGCGCATTGTGAATATTTCAAACTTCAGAAGCAGAGGTCAGACGTGAAAATCGATGAAGGCCTACAGGTAACAAGAGTTGTATTAGAGAAACACCATCAAGTTCTCGGTACATCATAGTCTGTCTTACATTTGGGCTGAATACAGTTGATGTGGGTTCATTGGGACTCGATAAAGTAAATGGTATTCTACAACTTTTAGTCAACCAAGAGTTACAGTGGTCTTAAGAAAAAGCAAGCAAATGTCAACTCATACGACCTGGGCGGGTATAAAACTTCCATCATTTCAGACTCATATGGTTCCAGATATCGTAATAAGGCATTAATTAAAAACTACAGCGCACTTTTGCACAGTGACAACTCGTAGTTTCCAATGTTTTTTGGTAATTCACTGGACTCACCAGAAATGTGTTCTTTTCTTCATATTACATCTCTGTTGAGGTCAAGACTGGATATAACTCTATTCAGGCATCCAGTCGTTGTTTCAAGGAGAAATCATACTTTCTAATAAGGATTCAAAGGAAGGCACCATATATGATTCTTGCCATAACCAATTTAGTATACATTGCATCTTGTCTCCTTATCATACCTTGGGCAGAGAGGAGATCAAATTATAATGTTTAAAATGTTCTGAATAGTGACTACAAAACTGATCTTTCCTGCTTTCCTTTCCAGGTTAGAAAATCTCAGAGGACATTACAGGAGAGTTCAAAAGCCTAGGAGGAACTATATCACTGTAGGGTTCTGGTTCTCACCCTGAGTCATAAACTCTTGCAACCGACCCCTAGAAGAAGTAATGTCAACACTGTCGATTGTCTCATTCAAGAAGGGTTTATGCAAACGCAGAAATTTATTAGAAAAGGATTAACACAGACTTCAAGCCTTCTATTCTCAATCAGTCAATCTGAAGAGAGTCATTTGTGTGCGTGTCAGTCAAATCTTTTGTGTTGTAGTTGACACAAAAGGTGCGTTCCACAACTATACAGTCTCGAATCCAGCTTTGTGTCATACTGAAACCAAACAACCATACTGAAAATAATTTAGCTACACTCTGCTAACAAAATTTCTTGCATCTCATCTTGAGAAGAGTTTAAAAAAAAATATACGTTTGAATTAGGTATAAATATATAAGAAGACCAGTGTAAGTTGATCAAAATAAAGTTTATTAAATTAAAGTCAATCAGAAAAGGGGTTCGTTAAGTTGGACAATAAGTAATCAAGTTATCCTATGGAATAATTTGAGGATGAACAGTATCAAATTATCCACGCTTTTTTTCTCACAATACTGAGCAATTTTCAGATAAGTAATTTAGAGCTGGCAAATGCAATAATGATATTACCACTTTTATACATCCTATTGATGTCACTAATGAGAAATTTGGTTGTTATTTTATAATTCTCCGGTTTTTTTGGCCAGTATAAAAATTTTATTTGGTGAAGCCCAATTTTTATTTCAAACATCCTGGCTTGAACTAAAATAATAACTGACGACTGGAGATGAGTTTTGATCAGTGTTACATAAAGATTGTACACTTTCTTTGATTTCTTGGAGATTTTAGGATAGAAAAAAATTTAAAATATATGGTCCATTGTGGAAGAATCGAACTTTTAATTACCAAAAAACATATTAGGTAGGTTTTTATTACGCAAAAATTGGTATTTATCAGAGAAGCAATTCAAATACACGGTGGCTTTGGTTTTTTTTATTCCTTTACGTTCCCACTCTAACGCAAGACTTTAAGCGAGAGGCTTGAAGTCTCGGGATGGGGTTGCTAGCCTACTGCTCAACCTTCCCTCTTTACCAATCATATTACCGACTTAGCGAAGTAAGGGAGTAGTAAGTTGGCCGGGGATCAAACCTCGAACCACCTGCGCGGTTGGTGAGCATTCTACCGCCGTGTCACCGACGCAGGCTTTGATGTAGACTTCATTTAATATTATTCAGCTGCGTGAATCCATTGAGGTAGTTTAATGATTAGTGGCCAGCTATAGAATTCAACCAGGATATGTATTTCATCCTATTTAGGACTCATCATTTCGATGTGCTTCTGTTCCTCACAGGGACTCAAACCCAACAATCCATCGTTTCAATTATCAGAGTGTTATCAACTATAGACAACTTGAGTCACGAGAGCCACCACCTTTCGTGCAATAAGCACCAGTCATTATTTGGTATTAACTCTGCTTTGATTTCCCCGTTGACTGAATTCGGTGTTTGAAATGTTGGCTACTGGATTCATGTCTCAGCTGGAACTCCATCACTCACAGAAGAGTGCAGGTACATCTGACTGACGTGTATCAAGTAAGACCAAATACCCATCCTGGCTGGATTCCACTACTAGTGTCACCACCCACCAAAATTACTTCAAGTTAATCCTCAAGTATCATCGAAGCGTCTATACTGGAAGCCGATATGTCGACGCAGAAGCCAAACATTTAGGCCCAATCAATCAAGGGGAAAATTCAGAATCCAATTAAAAACAAACAGCATGTGGACCTATTTTTGCTAAAAGTATACAACCTAATGATAGTTAATTTACAAAGTAATCATTTATTCATTCAACCTTTTAGTTTGGGAGTTATAGTTCATCATTTCTAAAAAGCTTTCTTCTCATTATATATGAATATAGGTGGGGTATTATTCAGCTATTTCTGTTATTATCAGTGATGCTTTGAAAATAAATTCGACGATTTCACAGTAATAATATCTTAACCAGTGAATATTTAGCCGAAGTCTAAAAGAAAACATAAATATGTATAATGTTGTTTGCAAGCAAATCCGACCGCCTGTCTAAACTGTCTTCCAGAATTTAAAAAAGTACTTTTGTCACCTGTTTTTAAATTTTCGCCACGAACTAATATCAGTTTCAGCGATCATCGAAAATCAAGGAAAACTGAACAGATGTTTCCTCCTAGTTTGGGACTCTTAAGTAGTGAGGACCCACAACTTAATCAACATGGATCAAGCTAGTGACCTAAAGGTCAGGAGACCCAACTCATTGATCACTCAGAAATTTGAGGTGGGATTCAATCACCCGTGAACACTAACTTTTACAATTCATGGTATATCACTGCCCTAACCGTGACAGAAATTCAATAATCTGAAAATACATTTCCGTTAAGGTTATTAAATACTGATCATTTAAAACTGAAATAGTCTATATTGAATGATCTACCAAGTTAAATATTGACAAGTAGCGTTTCCCTTAGAACACAACTGTCAGTGGTAATATTAAATGACAAGAAATAAGTTTGTGCACATAGTATTACTCTCATAGATTCCGAGTGAAACATAATGTTTGCTTCAGTCGTTTTCTAACCGATTCCTCCTGTTCATACGACCCCGTTCATGTCATACTAGGTAGCCTATTCGGGTTCCATTTGAGGGTAAGCCAGGTATGGTCTTCTCACCATAAATCATATCCATTTCCATCTTCTCCTGCATATTTGTTGGCTGATCGGCTCTTAAGTGGCTTGGTGACAAAGTCCCTTGTTGCTTATCTTCAGTAGCTCGTGAGACTATCCTGTTCGAAATGCTTTTGATAACACGCCACACCCTTAAACAACATGAAAACACTGAAGTGACATTAAAATATTGAAAATACGATTCTTGTTTATCATGCTGAGTGCAATGGATTTCCACACTGATGGTCTGTATTGTCTTTTTAATCCTGGATGTCTTTGACATCTTCATCCGTCTCTCCTGTAAATTGAGAAATTTCTGCATAGATAAGTGAATGAGGTGACCGTCTTTAAACTTCTCCTGTCGATATTGACTTATGCTTGTTGATTTTTTTTAGATATCTTCGTTAACTCTTCTGTCTTCTCTATTTTCACTTGAAGTCCTGTCTTTGCTGCTTACCTCTTCTGAAAACTTGTTGGTTTTCGCCCAAAGAAGTTCAGTTTTATGTGACACTAGACATAAATCATGCAGAAAGTCCAAATCTTGTAGAGTTTTCTTGTCTTCGTGCTCTCCATACACACAGTCTACCTCATAATACAGTCCACCAAAACATCTGACTAAACTAAACTTGCCTCATTTTGTGATTCTTAGGCTGATAATATAAATCAATTTTAAATATTGCCGTCGACTGATTGAACCGAAGTGCTCGGTCTCAAGTTGACATGTCGGCTTCTTGTGCAGACGCCTCGACGAAGTTAATTTGTGGATAGTGACTAGTAGTAGAATCCAGGATGCTCGTTTCGTCCTACTCGGGACTCGTCAGTTGGATGTACCTGCATTCCGCAGTGAGTGATAGTGTTCCCAATGGGGCTCAAACACCTAAGATGATGAGTCCCAAATAGGACGAAATGCGCATTCTGGATTCCATTGCTTGTCACCATCCACAAATTAACTTCTTAGTCTGATAGTTTCACTGGGAGATCATTTAAAAGCATTCTTTTGACTAATTTAATGAGAGACACACACACACACACACAGAGAAAACTTTCCAATTTGAGTAAATTGAAAGGAATCTTAAATTATGATCTACCCTAACTCAAACTATGCGCAGAATAATTTATTTACATTAAAAAATTATGATATTCTTGATAATCATCACAATAAGTTTATCCCTACAGATCATGAAATATTCAATCATAGAAAAAAAGAAGTATGCAAAAGTATATAAAATATACATATATCTAAATTTAGACAAAAATTCTTTCTGGAAAAAAGGGGGAGAATTAAAAAAATACTGAATAACAAAAAAACCTGTTTATTTCATTTGTTTTGAAAAAAAACAAAAAAACATAAATGGTAAAATATTTGTGATTGATGTCTCTGCCAAAACAATGCAAACAGCAATAATAACAACAACAACAGATGCAAACCGGAAATTCGATGTATTCTGCATGCATACAGTTACACCAGTATTCGTTGAAAGAAGGGTTTGAAAAAAAACATTCCATAACCAGTAGGGTACAGTAGATTGAAGTTGAGGCAGTAACTCATCGAATGGGAAGACATTGCGAAGTAGTCGCGCACTGTCATGAATTGGAGGAGATGTTAGAATTCATGGACTGGCTGGCCATTGGATCGGGTCCCAGTGGCTGAATGGTCTACGAGCTAGCTCACCTTGTAACCAGAAGATCATGGGTTCGAACCCTCTGGAGGTGGGTGCGTGCTACTGCTGAAGAGTTCCAAGCTAAGGAAATAGGAACAGTTGTCAGATACTCCCTGAATTCTCCAACCAATCAAGAAAAATAAATAGTGACTATCTAAGTGTATTTACTCCAGTCAGGTTTGAAACGATGTCTTTTAGGGATCAGATATTAACAGGCAGAGAAACTATCAGCGGAAACTAGGTAGGTGTAGTTGAAAATGTTGCCTCCAGGTTTTTGTAAATTTCAATCTTATATTACTTACTTTTCGTTTCCTATGATGAATATATGTGAGTGATTTTTGTTCGCTACATAGTGTAGTATTTCACTAATTTCTTCTCTCTTTAGACGTTTAAGTATTATACTGAAGCAATTTGGTCTCTTTTTTTCGTACAGTTTTCTTCAAATCATGAACAACTCATCAGTGATAATAACTTCTTAGATAAAACGGTAGAAATTTAATCTTATTGTAATGGGAGAAAGTAAGAGACTTGGTGACGAACTCCATTATGGATAAGATTTTATTTTGATAAATCACACAGTGTTATATAGTAGTATTTGCTGATGACCACGTTTCGAGCACAATTTACTGCTGCTCATAATCATATCAAGGCACTACTCACACAACTTTGTCGCTTCATTGATATACTTGAGACAAAATTGATGATTAGACATTTCAATAAAATCAACATAAGATAAGGTACATTCGGAGATGATATTAGTGTTATCAATCAAATACAATAAGACGCAAAATAAGATGTTTTCATTGTAAAATAAATAAGCAACTTGCTAGAATGTTAGAATGTGAATTGAATTAAATACATTTTAACATTATTTATTATTCTCTGATTTGACTGGTGGTAATAACATCTTTCACATCTTTGGTATTAGTGATGAAGAGTCACTTCTATTTCATGTGTTGGGTATAGACTCGATGAACAAGAATTCATTAATCAGTCTCTCTCTCCACTTACCTATATTACTCTTTAGAATTTTGACTCTGTCCGTGCACCCACCCTATTGTGTGGTTGTGTGTTAATGCATGCAGTGCAATGTAGGGCTGAGTTTTTTTTCATTCCAACCTTAGCTAAATTCTTATGTTGTGATAATTTCACTACTGCTGATCCACCACTAGTTTGACCTATGTAGTTAACCTCAGTCGACGGTTATTCCAAGGTATTTTGTAAATTATATTATTTAGTTTAATTGAGTACACCGGATCCTTTGGCTTACTGATGTATATAAATGAGGCAAAAAGTTGTGTGAGTACTCTGACATGATTATGAGCAGTAATAAATTGTGCTCGAAACGTGGTGGCATCAGTAAATATTACTGTATAATACTGTGTGATTTGTCAAAATAAAATCTTATCCATAATGGAGTTATATTCATTCTACTACAGTGCCCAAGTTTTATACTTATATCAACTTGGCCATGAACTTTTGGAAGTTAACTAACCGCCTTAATGTCATTATGAGTAATGCACACTGCTGGAAATATCATGACCAGTACATAATATTATATCACTGTACGATTTTACCATACAATTTTACTCTAGGATAGAATTCTTACTCTGCCGTAGTCCCCTAGTTTTATACCCGTGTTTTACTATATATGTTTGGAGTTAAAATTTGAATAGTAGTTAGTATGTTAGCTGCCATGTATCCATTTAATTTAAAGTTAACTTTTCATCATTCTCTCCTTCAGCCGACTGACACTATTGACTGAAATTCTCGGCTAGGCGTTATGTATAGTGTAGAGGATGACAGGGAGATATTTGGAGGTTTTTAACTGTGTTTTTCTACTTATAAAGTATAATTGTCTAACGAGAGAAGATAAGATACTTGATTAATGACCTTTTTATTAAGGATAAAACAAAGTATAGTATTTATACATTTTTAGCCACATTAAAGGTTGTCTGGGTCAGAAAAGAATAAACTGTCCTGATTGGTTGTCAATTGGCACAACGTTAAGCAAGTCTTCCTATGAGGCTATTTAATGTCCACAATGTAGGCTAAATCCAGATTAGAAGGATAAATATTTCGACCTCTGCAGCAGTTGACGTAAAATGATGCTTTCAGTTTCGTCCGCCTCCTATCAATCTACATCACGCTACACTTGTACGCGAACGAATACAAATTCATTGTTTCAAACCGTTGATGGTTAAATTTAATTTAGCCATACTGGGAGATGTTCTCGAGCACGTAAAATCAAGTTCCGAGAGCGTCGGCCAATATAAATCGCTCTATTACAAGCTCAGTTGAACTGGTAGATTCAACCGGAAGTGGCTAGTCTAGGTACTTCATGTTTCAACTGAGGAATCACCATCAGTCGTGTAGAAAATAAGACTTGTAGTTTACCAGCATTAGAAGTTCTTTGAACTGATTTTCTTAACTTCTTCATAATTATTCCTCCAGGTACATAGCCCTTGAATTGCAGTCGTATGTATAAAGGCTTCTTGTGTTACGGATAGTGAATAGTTCTTTCCAACTTTCCTAATCATGTGTCTCATGATGAAGTTTCCTAAGCAGTTATTTTCAATTCAGGTGTCATATACATATATATATATACATCGTCCGAGGGTGACATGGAGGAGGAGGTCATGTGAAGAGGAAATGAAGGCATGTGAATAGACGTGGGGCCAGGTGGAAACTTTGGCAGAGAACCGAACGTAATGGAGACGTACGGCTGAAACCCTATGTCCCTCTAGGAACTACAGAAAACAGCAATGTATACTGGTTTTCCCTGTTGACTGTGTTTTCGCCAAAACCTAAGCTTCTGTTTTGGTTCTCTTATTTATATATCATATATGAATAAAAATAGGCAATTAAATTTTAATTATTCTGCGAAAATGTTTATTTAATTCTTTCATATAGCGAAGCATCAACTTTACTATGCTTATTTCCTTTATTATTCACCCCAAATTTTTACATGAAAGTATTTTAACAGAACAATGATTATTATTATTGTTATTCCCTTGGGTTCCAAGTTGAACATAGCGATTCAACGACACATCTCCACTATGTTCCTATTTTCTGCTGTCCCCTTCAGCTGGCTGACCCCACAATTGCCCATAATCTCTCATCTCCTCCTCCAAATCACACAATCTCCTTTGTGTCACCCGAGCACTGACGATCAACTTATCGTTCCCCATTGGGATTCCAATCGAGCGATGGCCTGAATTGAGCGCTATATGATTCGATGGTCTGTTGAACGTATGCCAGAACAATCCATCTCCATTTTTTTCTACATATTTGTTGAGCGATTGGCTCTTCGTTGGTTTGTTCCCAGCCAGAGTTCCTTGTTGCTAATTCTTTCTGACCGGATGGTCATTTGATCTTCAGTATGGTGAAAGAAAAGACAGTTTGTTGATAAACATTTGCAGTAGCTTGTTGCAAGTACTTATCGTGACAAAAAGGCATATCTCTGACTGAGTGACCTCACATTTGTGTTGAAAATCCAAATTTTGTACTTTATGCTGATTGCAGAAGATTTTCAAACTGGTTTCAGGTTGATAAATGCGTCTGTCTTGCCTTTCCGAATCTGGCTGACTGGTTTTAACATCTTAATCCATGGCGTGGTCCTGTGGTTGAAATGATGCTTACTGCCTAGATAAGTGAAGGTAGTAACCTCTGTCTAATCGCTCCCACTGATGGTGATTGGTGTAGGTTGTTGTTGCTGTTGGTTGGTTATCTTCATCACCCCCGTCTTCTCTATGTTCACCTCGAGTACTGTCTCCGAGAACTGCTTCTTCAGTCAATTTGTTGATTTTCGCCTGGGTCTTAACAGCCCAATAGCAGCGTCTAATAAATAACTCATTGATCAGTTCGTTTTAAGCCGGTAGTGAAGTAAATTAGAAGGACTTCCCCTCTTCTTTTTCCTTATTCATCTTTCTGGGAGAACTAATGGATCAATTCACGGATCAACTCTCCATAAAGTAAAATAGGAGGAGAAGCTGAAGAGGTACAGGAATAAAAAATGTATCAAATCCTTTCTCATAAGAATTACTCGCATATACACGGAAGACAGACTAAATAGAGAAGTAGAGTTCTCATGAAAGACTCTGATACAGAATATTTATTTGCTAAAATTCATCAGTAAATACATATAAAAAAGTAAAGTGGAAACGAGTACCGAAGAAAACGTTGGTTTGAATGAAGCAAGAACAATGGAAGTTTGTGCAGAATTGGAATGATACCATCAGTGAGAGCCACTCTTTTTCTTTTATTCGGTAGCTATCAAATAAATTCACCAATTTTCAAGAGTTACTCTGTAAGGATTTCATTTGTTTCAAGCTTGATCACGGATTGGCATCAGTTAGAGAACAATCAAAAACCACCACAGAGCATTACTAGACAGCTGTTTCTTCCTAGTTTGTGACTCTGCAGTCTCGCGAACCCAGCGGGGTTCGAACCCTGGGCCTTCCGGTTACCACCCTTGTAACTCAACTCAGTCATCCATCCATCTCAACTTCTACCTATTCGCGATTTTGGCGTGACCACCAGTCATTGTCATTAACGAGTATTTTTCCTCCTGATGAACGACGTGGACCTTATTGGCCACGATTTATCACTAGAAATCCTAGTAGAAGTTGAAAATCATGGGTCTCAATGGCTGAATAATCTACCAGCTTGCCTTTTAATGGCAAGGTCCTGGGTTGGGACTACTGGGAGTGGGTTTGTGTTGTCGATGAGTCCTAAACTAAGACGAAACAGATGTCAAGTTCTCCCTGTTTGGTTTTCAATAGTTCTCTAACCGATATCAACCCGTGGTCAAACTTGAAGTATTCATCAGATGCTTGAAGGTTATACAGAAGGCAAGATATTTACTTCAAAGTCAGTGGTTATCCATAAAAACTGGTGTAAGGTCTGTTAGGGTACTTTTTTCCAGAATACTGCTCAGCACTTTTTGATTTGTATGCAGTGTTTTTTAGATTATATCTACCTAATAGACATTACTACTAGTATTTTGATGATTTATTTTATTCCTTTACTTTCCAAGTGGAACATAGGGAGCTTCAAGTTAAAGACTTGAAGTTTCTGTAGCAGTGGAATTTATTTTTACGGGATGGGGCTGCTAGCCTTCCCTCCTTACAAGTCTTATTACTGGCTTAGCGAGGTAAAGGTATGCGTCAGTGGCCGGGGATCGAACCCCAAACCACATGCGTAGTCAGCGAGCATTCTATCGCTGTGCCACCGACGCACTTATTTTGATGATAATTTAAGCTTATTCACATGTCATAGAGTAAATTTATATGTTTGGTGCCACGTCGCTGTCGTCGTCGTTATGGTTGTTTCTTTCTCTGTATACTTTTGACTATTCTAGCCTACTGATGATGAGATTATTTCTTATCATGAATGGGTCTTAGTTGATACATTTAGCAAAATATACACACACATATTACTATTATTAGAAATTGTAGACTTACGCAACACTCTGATTCATCGACATAACAAGAGTCAGTTGATGTTGTATCATTCCATAAATGCTCACCGAGTACTGCATCTCTCTACAGAAAGAAGTAAAAAACAAACAACAAAAGATAAATTGAAGGATACTGAAGCAGACTGAAGTTTGAAGTGTTTTTATACTATGGAGAACAATCACTTTATACTTCATGGTTCTCTTGATAAATTGCGATAGTGAAAAGAAGACCAGATTGACAGTCAGTATGAAATGATACCATCATCATCATCATCATCATTCTCCTTCACAGCTTCTCATCAACTGCTGAAAACTATCTGAAATTACGGTAGTTACATAAATAATAACATTTCATGCTTCAATGTTTGAAAGGTAACAGAGAAGCATTATGAGATAGACGTATCCGGAAAATACAGCATTAAAAGTGTTTCGTTCAAGTCACCATCACTTTTTCATATGCTTTCAGACTATGAGAAAAAAAGCGAGAGGCGGGGATTGAGAGAAGACAGAAGAAAAGAGAAAAATCTAAAAAAAGAAACAGTGTTAGCTTGTACGTCTACATAGCAACACTCAAGAAGATTAAAGTTCATCCAACTGAAAAATTGCTCAGTCAGCTGAACTCACTGAGCTGTGTACGACTATTTTTTTAGTGTGATGAAAATAATACGGTTGGTTACCAAGGAGGTGAGAGATTGACTATACACTCTCTCTTTTTTGTGTGCATAAGTTTGGTATGAAACTCTTGATTGCTGTAACTGCTTGAGCAAATCGTAGTAAATTCTCTGTCCTTTGTATGCCTAATACTTTGAAGGATTTTGAAATCTCGACAGAATGACCTGAGGTATCCACAAGATGTCTGATAATTTCACTTTGTAAATATCTGTTTTCTTTTAAGCATCAATTTCTTGGAACAATTATTTGTAGAATAATGTTACATGAAAACAAGTCGAATTATATTTTAAATTTGGCATAAAGAAAGAACAGCAATTTGTCACAGAACAAGATCCTGCCGTCATCATTTATTTCGTTGAATTTTCATCAGTTGCCTAAAGCCTGAAGAAATTAATTAAATTTATGTATAGAACAATGGTAACATACTTTCAGCTGTTACATAATGTCAGTCAATGACAGGAGGCTTCAAACTACATAAACAATGCTCACAAATTGTATCTGTATACCTTATACACAGAAAGTCCAAGTTTAAACAGAAAAAGAGAATAAATGCATGGCTTTAATGGAAAATGAATTAGGTAATAAAAAGAAGTGATAAATAAAGAGACGAGTAATTAGTAAATTGAGCAACAGTGTGGTAAGTTCAACTCAAATCATAGGAACAAGAGACAAACAAAATTACACTATTTCATACGGGGATTTCAAAGCAAACCGAAAGAGAGACAGGGTAAAGACATCCAATTATCTGGGCAATGGAAGACTGATAAATGCTTCTTTCTGAACAGATAAATCAGGTCTCAGGCGTTTCATGGCGACTGCTTCGATAAGCCTAAAAAGAAAAGAACTATTTTGTCCATTAGTCATTTTAAAGGATTTTTTGATGTCCACTTCATGACCCATATCGAAAGGTATCGGGCAATTACAGTACTGAAAATGTCTGTTACTTTTTGAAGTAGGCTTATAGGTACATGATCAGAAAACTCAAGCTGTCCCCCTTTTTTGTTCTCCTAGTGTGTCTTCTACGGAAGATACATACAGATTTTCACACACAGTTACATTTAACATAAGAAGGCTGTCTGCCGACCTTTGACTGCACCAAACAGCATGTTGTCCGGTAAACAAGAACCAGCTTAGCTCTAAGACAGGTTCTGTCTAGTGATATATATATTCAGTCTTCTCCAAACTATTCCTGCAATATTATCACCTTCAAAATCGAGTTGAATGAAGATAGACTGTTTTTTTTTCACTGTGAATCGTTTGGCATTTCATCCTTCATATCTTGCATACTTGTTAATGAATTTCTGAGGGTAACCATTGTTTTTTTCAGTAACTTTTCTAGAATCAAAAATTGCTTCCCTAATTTCCTTGCAGAGTATATTCTCTTGATTTTATAAAATAGATTTCTGACTAGTACTCGTTTATAGGTGTCTGGATGAAAACCACTATCCATTGCAATAATAATCTGAATTGTGTAATGTACTTGTGCAACACATTTCCTAAAATCTGATCTTACATGCACACACACGTAATTAATTTTTTGAAATCGACGCGAAAAGTTATCATGAAGTTAGACAGTGAACGGAGGTCAGATTAAAAAAGCTCTATATTCAGGTGTTGGTTTGTAGGGATTTGTCTGGTTACAGGATTTCATCATGAGCTGACATTGGTTAAAGAACCATTGGAAAACCAGCACTGGAGTACTGGACAGCTGTCTCGACCTAGTTTGGGACTCTTCGTCAGTACGCATTCATCGAGGTTCAAAACCAGGACATTCTGGTTACGAGGCAAGCTCGTAGACCATTGAGCCACTGGAACCAATCAAATCCCTACAAACCAACACTTAAATATCGATGAGATGCTTACTAGCGACTGGCCCTATTCAGGTAGGTAGTTACCTGGGGTTCTAGTAGGAAGTCGTAACCAGTAGGGTGCAGCAGGTCAGGTGTGTGGACAAATACTCACCGAAGACATTGGCTAGTGATCGCGCTATGCCGTGAATTGGCAAATGTTAGAATTCATGGGCCATTGGATCGGGTCCCAGTGTCTTAATGGTCTGCGAG
The DNA here is from genome assembly GCA_944472155.2 of Trichobilharzia szidati. NCBI lineage: Eukaryota > Metazoa > Platyhelminthes > Trematoda > Strigeidida > Schistosomatidae > Trichobilharzia > Trichobilharzia szidati. The sequence continues at coordinate 58,359,062 of OX235276.1, forward strand.
CTTGCCGTGTAACCAAAAGGTCCTGGGTTCGAACCCCAGTGGGTGCGCACTGTGAAGAGTCTCGAACCAGGACGAAACAGGTGCCCAGTAATCCAGTGCTGGGTTTCTAATGGTTCTCTAACCAATGTCAGCTCATGATGAAATCCTGTAAAAAAGCTCTATTGAAGGTCAAAACATGCTATTATTACTAATAACAATAATAGTAGTATCACCTCCATCCCGGAAATTGTGTTTAAACACAAATCAGAATACCTAGTTTGATTTTTCGCAAAATATATGTACACTCTTCATCTGTGTAGAATCTCCTAGTAAAATTTTCATTGGTAGTACACCGTATGAAGCAATATCATTATATCAGAAATTAAGCTCAATCTTTCACAGTATGTTTCTCTTCTTTGTTTCTTCATAAAAAGCATAGAGGTAGGTTGGAGCACAAATAAACAATCCTCTGGGCGAGCTCACGTTGCGATCCAAAGAAGTTAATGGAGGATTAAATCAACATCACTAATGGAAGAAGAAGACTTGTTATTAGGGCTTCATCGATGCATCTTCACTTTGTTCTCCCATTCTCCGCTTTCCTCTTTAGCTGGCTGACCCCACGATTGCCCATAATCTCTCATCTCCTACTCTCCAAGCGATCTCCTCCATGTCATTCTCGTACTGACGACCCACTCATCGCTGCTCATGCGAGTTCCACTCAAGCGATGGCCTGGCGATAGTACGATGTCATTCGACGGCCTCCTCAACGTTTGGCAGATCCATCTATCTCCACTTCACCCTACATATTTGTTGAAAGGTAGGTTTTTCGTTAGTTTTTTGCCAGAGTTACTTGTTACTAATTCTCTCTGGCTAGCTGGCCATTTGATCTCCCATGTAGAGACAAAGAAGGCTGCTGTTGATAAAAGTCGACAGTAGCCTGTTGCAAGTGCTTTTCGTGACTGGTGCACCTACCTTCTAATTCATACAAAGAGGCTGACTGACCTAACATTGGTGTTGAAAATTCGATTTTTTTTGTTTATGCTGGAATGTGTAGTAAGTTTTAAAAGTGACTTCACAGTGATAAAAGTATATCTTGCCTTTTCCATGCTGGTTTTGATATCGTCAACCATGCCGGCTGTCTGTAGTTGAAACTGTGCTTCCTAGCCATATAAGTGAAGAAAGTGATCACTTTCAAATTTAATCCTTTGATAGCGATAGGTGCTGTTTCTTGTTTCTGTTGATCGGATGGTTGGTTGGTTGGTCGGTTGATTATCTTCATCAACTCCGTCTTCTGTAAGTTGAACTGGAGTCCTGTCTTTTCTGCTCTTCTTCTTCAGCCAGTTTGTTAGTTTTCGCCTGCACGTCTTCGAGTTTGTGTGACATTAAACATAAGTCATTTGCAAAATCCATTTCTTCCAGGGTCTTCTTTTCGGTCCAATGTATTCCTATCTTCTGACCCAACTCACAGTTTGAAGCATAATCCAGTCCACCACAGTTAGGAATATCGGTCAGTCGGTTTTCCACATAGAAATTTGTACATATGTGCGGCAGTTCAAGTCGCCACACTTCACTCAGCACACAAAGCAAGAGAAGAAAGTAGAAATGCATAATATAGACAGTAAACAGAGGTGTGAGACAAAGGAATAGTAATAACGAAGAACAAAACAGTTTCATTGGAAATCATAAGTCACAAGGAATGGATGCATCTGCGCTAGCCACTGAGAACGATTTTGAGCCGTCACCAATTGTTTCCAACCATTGGTTTTCACCGTTCCGAGGACCCAAACTAGCCAGGAAGTCTACACCTTCCTACGTGGCTGGCTTAGACTAACTGTTGTAGACTTCACTGACTGGTGCCATGTTTTCGTTTGACCGCAGCTAGCTCTTCTCCAGCCTGACTCGATATCAGCTAACATTGCCCGTCAAGGAAGGCGATGACTAGGCATACGTAACACATTTCCTATCTCAGTCGATGTAATTTCACAGTTTCGTCGACTGATTTCCCCTCCTTTCCTAGCACTCGACACCAAACCTCAATATTGCTCACCTTATTATACCACTTCACGCGGGAGATAGAACGCAGACACCTGTGGTCGAAGACAGCTAATCTTTTCATGTCTTCCGCTCTCAATGGCCAGGTCTCACAGCCATAAGGGGGACGGAGCGGACTGTTGAGCAGTACACACGCCCTTTGGTCGATAGTCAGATATCACGTCTACACCAGAGACGGCGTAAACTGGCATATGCGAAACAAGCCCTCTATATTCGTGCTGAGATTTCGTCGGAGATCAACTCGTTGGGGCTGATGTTACTTCCCAGGTAAGTGAAGCGGTCAGCGGGCTCTAGTTAAGAATATCATCAGTGATAGATGCATTATTTGTTTCATTCCTCTACATACCGAGTAGAACATAGGCTTCTAACCTTTGAGCTTTGTAGTTCCAGCGCAGCAGTAGTGTTCTTCCCTATTTTACGAGATGGGACTCCTAACCTTACGCTTAACATTCCTTCTTTCCTGGCCTAACTACCTACCATGTGAGGTTTAGGAATGCGTCAATCGGGATTTGAAGCCCCTGACCACTTATATCATGGTTGGCGAGCATTCTACCACTCTGAATCACTGACACACACGCACACATACACAGAATCATTATGCTGTATAGAGATTAAGAGGTAGACAACTAGTGGTCCAGCCAAGTCAATAAACATCAATGAAGCACTAAAAAAAATAGAGGGTGACAATCGTGATTAATGAATTTATTTTACCTTACAGCTTCTTTTTTGTCAACAGAACAAAACTATCTAGACTGAACAGCTGTTTCATCATTGCATTAAACCGTCTTGTGGTAAATTTTGTTTTGGAATCTTTAAATTGATACAGCATTCATTACCACTCCCATATTGTTATCTTGACCTGTGTGTGATATGGTATTTCAATGTGACCGACATATTATTCATTCCCTCACCTATTAACACTTTATTTATTTATTTATTTTGTCGTACAAATTCCCACGACAAATATGCTTTTATGCGGTCAAACTGTTCAAAATTTTGGCGTGCATAACACATTCCAGGTTTAAAGATAAACTTTCTTATGTTTTGTCAAAATTATTAAAAGGAAATATATTAAATACTAAAATCATAGCATACCTTCCTGGTGTATATATCATGCAGTTCAATGGAGGAAAGCTAAAAGATTTAGAAGTAGAGAATAGTATATTAAACTCTTGCCGATAGGCATCACGGAGACTTATTTTCCCCTTTTCAAACTGCATCATTCAAATCGTAATAATTATTAAACTGTCAATCCTTATTTCATGATTTTAATACTGCTTCATATTTAACCTTCACTTCTACTCTTTGCAACTTAATCTGTCGCTCCTCTTTCAGAATTCGTCAGTAATATCTTTTTTTTCCTTCACGTTCCTCAGTGGAACATGGGGCTTCAAGCTAGTGGCTTGAAGTTTCTGTAGCAGTGTTTATTTCACAGGATGGGGTTGCTAGCCTCATGCCCAACCTTTCCTCTTCACCAGCATTATTTCTGGCTTAGCGAGGTAAATGAGTGCGTCGGCCGGGTATCGAAACCCGGACCATATGCATGGTTGGTGAGCGTCCTAACCGCTATGCCACCGACGCACTCGTCAGTAATATGCTACTTTCAATCCCTTGTCGTCAGTAGCACACGCAGCACTTAATCATTCATAAAAACCTACCAGTCGTAGCCGTTCCAACCTTCACAGAACTTTCTGATCTTGTTGTATCTTTGTTCTGATTATACGGTTATATTTACTGAAATGTATTTAGGGCGATGATTAGTGCAGTCAGTGGTTTCTAAGTTTAAAACTGTTTGTTTTTCTTCATCAAAATGATTAAGTTTAGTAAACTTGTGGTGACCGCCAAACTTTTTATCTGGGGTGTAAGGAGCAGATTCTATATTACAGGTCTCACCACAAATTCATATCATTTGAAAAAAGAAAAAAAAGACTACCGGATAGTTGCTTCGCCAAAGTTCGGGGCTCTTTAGCAGTACTAACCCACTGTCTGGTGTTCGAACCCAGCGCCTCCCAGTTACAGTGTGAGCTGGCGGACTTCTGCCAGTTAGTGATATAATGGAGGAGATAGATAAAAATTATCTCGCAAATAACATCTAGAATATTAAGGTCATTTGAAATAGATAAAGCACACAAGCCAGCCATTCAGCACAATCACTTCATTCGATATTGTGCAAACCAAAAGATCCAGCAGAAACAAAAGTTAAAATCAACACCATTTAAAAGGTAAACTGTATGAACTGCAATAAATGCTAAACATTAAATCTGTCAAAGTGGACTTCCCATTCGAATCCGAATTCAAGAACACAAATTGACCGTAAAAAGATATGATATATATATATATTCTTTCATGGCAATGCATGTAGATAAATACGGACATCAAGTTGACTGGGATAATGTGCAAATTTTAAACAGAGGAAACACCAAAAATACTGCCAGGGAGTTTCTGAAAGCCTGGTACTCAAGTGGATTAGCAATTAACAAACGCATTACTTGTGACAAAATTTGCCAGCTAATAAAAAGCAGATCACATGACAAAAAAGTTTGAATTCCAATTCAAAAAAATATGATCAACAGAGACGTAAATTAACATCCAGTCATGATAGTGGTTGCCAGGAGATACAATTATGTAATTCAGGAGGAATTTGAATAAGTCCACTTTATACTAAGACCTGCGTTGAAAGTGTTTCCTGGAAGGTGAACGACGAAAGCCTCACAATTAAATCAACCAGCTCAGATATATATACATTTTTATATATAAATATATATGTATAGCGAAACAGCTGTCCAGTACTCCTAAGTTTTCCAATAGTTTTCTAACTGATGTCGAATGGCGATCAAACTTGTAACCGAAGAAATCCGTGCACAACAACATTCGATGCCATATTAGACAAATATATGTGGCATAATACACAGTGATATAATAGTAATAAGTGAATGACGTTTCGAGCACAATTTATTGCCAATAATCACATCAATTTATTGACAAGGTTTCATATATCCCTTCCTATATCCCCCTTTCTCCCCCGTTATTGTTGTTGTTATAACTGTATCACTCTGTGTTACGTCAAAGAAACTTATCTGAAATGGAATTATACTCTACAACGGTGCCCAGATTTTACTCTTGGGGTTTATGAAGCAGATTCTCATTAGTGGAAACATCTGTCCGCGGAGATTTGAATTACGAATCGATAGCCCAGATTTCATGAGTCACAGGGGGTTGTAACTCACAACTGACTGCTTACAAAGCAAGCTGGTATGCCATTCAACTACAGTCAGTCGATCCAGTGGCCAGGCCATGAATTCCAACTCTTACCTATTCATGATTTTAGCATGACCGGCATCCAATGTCATCGACGAATATATTTGTCCTCATGGCCAACATTTTGGACGCCACTGGTCACGACTTTTCACTAAATTTGCGGGTAGGATTTAGGAGTCATGACCCGTTGGATCGGGTCCCAATGGCATTTGATGGGTACTGCTGAACAGGACGAAACAATTGTCCAGCACTCTCTGGTTGGTTTTCAATGTTTCTCCAACTAATATCAATAATCCATGGTCAAACTTGAAACTACCATATAATAATGTGACTAAATGTCAGGTGATAGAAAAGTACTCGAGCTAACTGTTTATATTTGAAGACCTATTTAAACTTTTTCTCTTGTGTATGTTACCGTATGGCTTTAAAAAAGACAAAAGAAGACATTTTGCTTAAATAAGTCATTTTTTTCATGTCAGAAAGCACAAAAATAGCACAAGACTAGAAATGAAAAGTACAGCGTACAGCAATAAAGACAGGAACATCTAGTATGATGTGCACCACAGCTTTTTTTTAATTGTCAGACATAAGTACACTTAAACAGTTTGCATTCCCGATGTAGACATCTGTAACAGCTGCAATATTTGTTATACTATTTCTATATCAATTTATCACTTATTGTTATTATTATTATTATTATAGCATAGCTTGTACCTATGATCTCTGTGTAATCATTTCTCACGATATTTGATTGTTGCTTTTATATTTTACATAACATAAATATTTATATTATAATCTAGTTCCCATAATATATATACAGTGGTCAGGTGGTAGCAAGAATCAAGTGTGACACTGTCACTAACTGTGTGTGTGTGTGTGTGCGTATGTGCACTCGCGTCAGTGAGTGGATGAATAGCTGGGTAACATATTCGAGCTTAAATTTTCAATGAATTCTAACAAATTTATATACTGTTTGTGACAGTAGCTGGCAATTGCGCTAAATTTACTTATCACGAATTGGCAAAAATTGCAATTCATGGGCTGGCCATTATATTGGATCCCGGTGGCTCACCTCGTTTCTGGTAGCTACTGGGTTCGAACCCTGGGTGTGGGTGTGTACTGCTGAAATCTCCCGTATAAGGACAAAACGGCCATCTAATACTCCCTGGCTTTCTAGAGGTTCTCTAACTGATGTCACCTAGTGGTCAGCCCTGTAAAATTGCATATCTTAGATTCTGATCTTTTTACCTCTTTATATAACTGTTGTCAGCCTTTACAAACGCCAAACATCTAGAGTGTTAAACACTATTCATTTATGGGGAAAAAGACTTATCAGAATCATACCTGTCAACAATATGTAATGTATTCGTGTTGTATTTCTTAATCTAAAGTACATTCATTACCTGCCATTCTGACTTATTTCTATCTTAGCCAAAATCGGAAATGATTTTCAGACAGGTAAATTACAAAGTTTATGAAAATGAACAAAGTGTTCGTTGATGGCTATTTGATCGATGTCATGAAGCTGTACTGAGAAATTATAACCAGGGGCGTTCACCATGTCAAGATAGACAGGCTGCTCATTGAAGTCACTTATTGCTGTAAGGTAGTGTGCTATGTCACGGATCTACACAAGTTAGAATTCACAAGTAACTGAATTCCAGCCCAAGTGGATGAATGGTCACTAAGCTTGATTTCGTTACTTGAGAAGTTCTCAGATCCCAAGGCCGGTGGAGTTATGGGTTCCTACTGATGAAGAACCGCAAACTAGGATGAAACAACTGTCCAGTACTCCGTGGTCACTCTAATTGATGTTGGTTTCTGAAGAAATCTAAGATGAAGTTAACCTGGATTCCTACAAACCCCAAAATCTAAATATTTGTTTTGTGGATATTATTATTATTCCCTTGGGTTCTAAATGGAACATAGGGCTTCAACAACACATCTCCATTACCTTTTGTTCTCTGTTATCCCCTTCTCAAAACCCCTCTTCTCCTCCACAGACGATATCCCCCATGTCAACTTCAGACTGACGTCCTACACGTCATTTCCCATTTAGATTACACTCGAGTGATGGCCTACATTGGGCAAGATTTCATTCGAAGGTCTCCTCAACATACAGCCGAAGGCCTATCTTAATTTTTCCCTACATATTTGTTGAGCAATCAGCTTTTCGTTGGTTAAGTCATCGCCAGATTTTCTTGTTGCTAATTATTTCTGGTCAGCCGAGTATTTGACCTTCAATATGGAGCCAGAGAAGGTGGCAGCTGTTGATGAAGGTCTGCACTGGCTTGTTGGAGATCCTTTTCGTGACGCGCAGTGCACGTTTCTGGTCCGTACAGAAGAAATAACTGACTGACTTCACATTTGTGTTGAATAGAATCCGAATCTTATTGTTTATGCTCGCTGGCTGAGTGAAGCAGAAGATTTGCAAACTGTTTTTTAGGTTGATGAATGCGTGTGTCCTGCCTTCCCGCTTCTGGCTGGCTTTGACATCTTATTCTTGTAGATATTGGATCATAAGAAGCTAATAAATATATACAGTTCAACCCAGTGCAATTCAGTGTGTTTTCAAAGAAATACAGCACCTTTAACAAATCACGTTTACAGTCAAATTTGTTAGAACTTCCTATTATTACTTTATACACAAAGAAAAAATGCCTATGAAATCAAAGGAAATAACTTTACAAAAGACTGGGGTCAGTGAACAAAGGATATTCTTTTCGATAACGCCCTCTTCTTCAGGTTCTACAGTTATATATGTACATACATAATAGTGAATGAGTGAATTAGTGTTATTAACAACATTATTGTTGTTTAAATAACATTGAATCCATGCGAATAGTAATTTTAATAATATCAATGAATTACACTTCGACAGCATCAAAAGAAAAATTAGGAGAAATAACAATGATACAAATTCATGAATTTGTAGTCTCCACTGAAGGCCGACCAGGGCAGTAGTAGTGGCTGGCTGGACGTGCTTCTTCTGCACAAACACAGCACAGATGGTTTTAAGCAGATTGCAATGGTTTCTGATACTTGAAATATTTGGTACCCGGATACTTATGGCAATTTATTTGGTAGCAGACAGATAATAGAAAAAGCCTCTTCAGTGTTAGCCTTAAAGCGTCTTTGGACGACGTCACTAGCGTTTAGCTTTTGATGATTTTTATTGCACCTTTACTTAGTCATACTGAAAGGTGTTTCCGAGCACAAAATATCAAGTTCTTATTATATTGGCTAATATAACTTGTTCCGTAGGAAGTTTCGAATTGGTAGACACAATAAATGGTGACTAGCCTAGGTACTTCGTCTTTCAAAGTTGAGGAATCATACAACATGACCTCCAGTCCACTGGCATTAAAAGTTCTTTGGATGTATTTCTGAGCTTGATGCAGCCACATATATACGGCCTTCTTGTTGACAGGTTGTTGGCCGTGGATTTCATGATGAATTTCTTATGGTAGTTATTTTCATATATATAAGGTACCATGCACAGTCTTAAATTCATTTTCAGTTACATTTTCTAAACATACAGCTGTAACCCTATAGCTTATGATCCTCAGTGAATTTCTTTTAAAATGGAGAGGAGCAAAGCTGTGAAGATGTGTATATTATCTTCTTCATGTACATTTTTTATGAAAATTTGTTTTATAGTATGATTTTATCTCCTTGTGAGAAAGACAATGAAGAAGGCAGTGATAATTATGGATGCATATAACTGTAGAACTGGGTGAAGACGGAGTTATCGAAGATAAAATATCCTTTGATCACTAATAAGTATTTTGTTAATGTTAATAAATATTAATGTAAGTGACAGGGATAGGTAAGTTTATCCCATTGCTTGTGATGCAATCGCAAATGAAATCAACAGTTTCATGAAGATGAACGTTGGTGAATAAAGATTCTATGTCAATTGAGCACATAACCTTTTCCTTAATGCTCAAGGTGTCTAGCATATCGGTCAGATCAAATGAACTTCTCACAGAACGATTTGATAATGAGTCTCTTACAGGCATAAGGACCTCTGTAATCAATTTTTCGGTTTTATGATATGAAGAATTCGACATATCTAAAATAGGTCTCACTGGGTTCCCAGTTTTGTGGATCTTTGGAAGGCTATAAAGCCAAGGAGTATGTGACCCAATAGCTTTAAGTTGTTTATAAAGTTTTTCATTTATAAAACCATGCATCAGTAAAATCTGAAGCTGACGGTTGATCTGCTTTTCCACAAGCAACATATTATCAGTAACATTATCCACCATAAATTTGGACTGACTTTTGAGTATATCATTCATTTTGTTTTCTTATAGTCCGATATATTCATGATGACAACGCCTTCTCCCTTATCAAATTTAAGGATAATAAGATTATCTTTTTCGATTAATTCCTTAAGTGTGGCGTGGTGTTCTCAAGGAAAAGGTTGTGTGCTCAATCGACATAGAATCTTTATTCACCAATGTTCAGTTTCATGAAACTGCTGATTTCATTTGCGATTAAATCACAAGCGATGGGATAAATTTACCTATTCCTATCACTTACATCAAAGACATCATCTTAATATGTATAGAAAATATTAATGTCTTTGTAGTATTTAAAATTTTTAAAAATGATACGATTGTAAATGATCATAGATATGGGAGACGAGAATTTTAGATGTGGACATGCACAAAGAATTGAAATATTAATTATTGCTTAAGATAAAACAGAATTTCAACAAGGATTCTATCCTAAATGAAGGTCATATGGATTATTATCATTATTATATCATTCCATGACTATGGAAGTAAATATTACAATCAAGAAACTCGTGGAACACGGCTGCATAATAATAACTGCCAACTAAGTATCGGCCGATGCACCCATAAACCTCGTCTAGCTGGTGACGAAACCTATTTAAATCTCACACAGTGAAAAATGAACACTACTGTATTTGGAACTTTAAACCTAAAGCTGGAAGCCTTATGTTCTTCCTCGAATGTAAAGGAATAGAAGAGAATTAAAACAAATTGTAATCTTTATTTCCTCATGAATCAACATCGCTTAGAGAGCCACCAGAAACCGAGGGGGAACCATATATTCGACTGACAGAAATTAGAATTCACAGGTGATTGCGTTTCCAATTTGTGACTAAATGGTTAACCTGAAGATCTGGTGTTCGATCCCTGAGGAAGTCATGGTTGTTAACGATTGAAGAGTCTCAAACTGAGATAAAATAACTATTCGGTGCTCCCTTGTGTTGGTCTGTCGCAAACTTCACAAGCACACGTCAGAAAAACGCATAATCTGAAGTTCAAGTTAGTTTGACATTATAAAATGACTGATAATCGCTAATAAGATGTAGGAATATAGGTTGTACTTATAGTAATCAACAGATAGTTTTTATCAAACGTTCGCTACACAGATTTTTCCAGCTGAGAATAACGAATGGCATATGATGCCCACGAAATAACCCTGATTGTACTGAATCCTCAGTCTCGTTCATAAGTGAGCAGATATTGGAGTTCTTAGTGTGTACTGAGTTACTGATGAATAGAATCACACATAGATTTGACTAAGAACAATAGTCTTCTCACTGTCTTTGGATCATTTTGTGAATCTATGTGCGCGTGTGTGTCTCAAGGAAGCAGAGATCAGTTACCTGTGTTCACACCGCAACGAGTCTACTTTGGTCATAACACTGAATTCGAGTCTCGGTGGGAACACCATCATCCACTGGCAGAATGCAGGTAAGTATATTCAGATGATGAGTCCTAAGTACAATGAAATCCGTATCTTCGCTGAATTTCAGTGCTAGCCACTATCTGCCAAACTACTACAAGTTAAATTTCAGACGTCTCTGAGGTGTCCGTTACAGAAGTTGACATGATAACAGAGGTTCAATAAAAATCAACGTGACAATCAAAATTTACTTGAAAGTAAATAAATATATTTATAAATATGTGTTTGACTACCCAGTTGTGCTATTTATGTTAGGGTAAGGTGTGTGAATTATTATTTCAGATTAGTACTAGTACAAAGGGATGGGGAAATATCATGATATTGGTTTTATTGTCATACCGCTACTCATTTCCTCTTAACTGTGTTTCATTATTATTGTTATTATTATTATTACTACCATTATATCCGCTGGATAATTGAGAAGGCATTTGAAAGTTATTCACTTTTCCTCGTCTTTCTTCTCTTTTTTATTTTTGCCTTACTCCTTTTCACTTTTGTTCTTATTTTTGATCTTAATCTCAGTATAGTATTTAGTAGTAGGAAAGAGAAAGAAAGCAAGTCTTATCTATCTATAATTGTGAAGCCAACCGTATGAGTTTGTGTATTATTATTATTAGCATTGGAGACATTAATACTGCTCATAGACAGTCTGCGAGGGTGTGTGGGTGTGAGTGTGGATGTGCATAAATATGGAGATGAAAAGAGAATATTTTTTGTTTGTTTTGGTTTAACTTCTCATTTAATTGTCGATAATGTTGAGAGATTTGGCTGATAAGCTGAAATAATAACAGTAATATACACCATTAGGAATAATTGTGTGGAGGCTACTGACAAAAACACAACATACTGATCAGTTTTCAGTGTGTGTGTGTATGCGTATGTGCGTGTACCTTTATCACAAAGTGCTAAGTGTAAATGCTAGTCAATGTACATCTTATTAAACAGTTTATCAGAGAAGTATTCTGTACTAAGAAATAGTCGATATCAGACACTCAGTATAGAGCTAATCAGAAGGGAACTCCTCATTACCCCCTTCTTCTTTGCTTGTTATCAACAGTAAAACTACAATGTCTATCTGTTAAAGGACTTCAAGTGATAGTGATTTATATTAAAAACCCAAACTGCAACACTACGGATCATCATTGAACAAAGCTTAGAGCGGAAGTTAGCTCTCTATCTCAACTTCATCGACTTTGAAAAGGCCTTCGATAGAGCAGCGTCGATCGAGAGGTGATTTGGCAACTACTTTGCTGCTACCAAGGGATGCTGCCAACAATTAAACATCTCATACAACGGTTGTACGACAAAGCTGCATGCCAAGTAATCTACAACGGGAAATTCTTGGAATCCTTCAAAGTAAAGACGGGAGTAAGACAAGGCTGCCTACTATCACCAATGATTTTCCCGACTGCGGTAGACTGAATAATGCAATAGACAGCGGGCAGTGAGGAAACAGGTATAAAATGGATTCACACAAAAAACTTGGAGGATCTGGACTTCGCCGGTGATATATGTCTGATTTCCCACAAACTGGAAGATATGCAAGCGAAAAGCAACAAGTTGGCAGAACAAGCATCAAAGATAGGACTTCAGGTGAACATAGAGAAAACAGAGGTGATGAAGATTCCTGGTCAACAGTAACATCAACAACAGACAAAAATCAGCATAAATGGGAGAAATCTGAAAGAAGCAACTTACTTTACCTACCTAATTGGGAAGCATGGTTTCAACTACAGGCGGACGGAGCTGATGAGGATATCAAAGCGAGGTTCGAGGAAGCATGGCAAGCTTTCCTTTTTCTCAAGTCTGTGTGGAGGTCAACAACATTTGGCATGAAAAACAAGACCCGGATTTTCAACTCCAATATGAAGTCAGTGCTACTTACTATGCGTGATGAAGAGCACCTCAAACAAACTACAGAACTTCATCAACAGCTGTCTTTGCTAAATACTTAAAATCAGATGGCTGGCCAGAAAAGATCAGCAACAGAGAGGGATCTCTGGGAGTTAACCAGCCAACCCAGCAGGAACATATAAACAGGAAGAAATGGAGGTGTATTGGCCATACTTTGAGAAAACAAACCATTAAGTGACATCACATGCCCGGACATCGCTCGAGTGGAACCTGAACAGGGAGGGGCGAGTTGGTCGTCAGTGCAAGGGTGACACCGAGGAAGAGGTCATACGAAGAGGAGATTAAAGCATGTCGGCATACGTGGATTCAGGTGATGAAGACGTCGGCAGAGAACCGAACGCAATGGAGACGTGAGGCTGAAGCCCTATGTTCCTCTAGGAACTAAAGAAGGCATTAATAATAATTCCCTTAAAAATGGTTCATACACATGAAACAGACACATCACAGTAGTCAGTACGGTGATGGAATAATTGGTAGTGATAATTATTTGTCATTCATATTTACACATTAGCTGCGGAAGTAAGTGATAGACAGTGTTAGAAGTTGCAATAGAACATACTGACATATCTACTTTTAAAATTCGGCATCGTCTCTTTACTTTACTTCGACAAAAAGAATGAATTATGGTTTACAGAGATTTTACTAATATTAAATCAGTTAGAGGACCAGATGTTTCGTCCTTGTTTGGGATTGTTCAACAGCATGCACACATGACTCCAGCAATCATCATCCAGTTCTTTCACCATTCAACCACTAGGACAGAATTCAATTGTAACTTCTCTGAAGCATGAAACACTTGTCTAGTACTTCTTCCTGGTTTTCAGTAGATCTCTGAATGAAGTCACTTCGTGAGCAAAAATGGAAATAAAGTATGGAGTCGTAATAAATATATTCTTATTTCAGCTTATACAGTAAATAGCCTTTTATATCGCCATTTCACAGTCGCTTAAACTTCGTATGAACTAAAGTTGACAGATTATCAGAACCACTATATTGATAGGATATACACCATTATGTTCTGTGTACAAATTCAAAGACAAACTTATGTTCCAGGAACCGCTAAAATCGTTTTTCAAAAGGAAAATAAAAGCTTAGCTCATAGGACATCACTACATTAAAAATATCAACCAGAGCTATAAATTCCCTCCATTATTTGAAAGTCTGAAAACTATGTATTTCGCCGTTTGCTCGGCTAAATGATTTACCTATAGTGACTCGTACTTGAGATTGATCGGTAGTACGCCACCACCATCGGGGTTCGAACCCAGGACCTTCCGATTGCAAGGCAAGCTCGTAGACCATTCAACCTCTGGGAGCCAATGGTTCATGAATTCTCACTTCTAGCAATTCGTAATTTTATCTCGACTACCGGTCACTCTCATCGGTGAGTATCTCTATCGCAGTGGGTGAGTGTATTATCAATGAATCCCAAACTAGGGCGAAACAGCTGTCCAGTATTCCATGCTGGTTTTCAATAGTTCTCTAACTGACACGGTTCCATAGTTACACTGGAACCAAATCAAATCTATACAGATTAGCTCTTGTAAAATTATTTGTTTCATATGTCCCCTGTTGCTGATTGCTTAGGAGTTAAAATCTGAACATTCTCAAGTATGTCTACACATTGAAGTGATTGGTTTCTAAAAGTAGTACGCTGTTCACTTGTACTATTGACATGATTTTGTGAGTAGTATATTATGTGTGTGCGATATCTTCCACAAGAATATTGAATAACAGAGAGACGGGTTAAAATGGCAAAGAGGAGAAATGAACAATCCTTGTGGAAAAACACAGAAAATTATCAGATGAAAACTAAAAAGCACAATACGAAGAACATGTGCAAACTAACATATTAGTTTAGCGTTTCTGGTTTTTGCCATAACTGCATATCATTTTCTCAAATAGCGATTTCTCTACAAATGCTACCGTGTTCTGCTGTTATGCATACAGTTTCAGCAACTTAAGCATTACACGCTAGTTCAATGAGCTATAATAATGGATTTCTGAAAAAGAAGTAGCACTTAGATGCCTAAGGATAGTTGAGAATTCCCAACAGTTATTGATATAATTACATTGAACCAACAGATCTGTGTCAGTATATAGATTTTCTTATTATAACTTGATTCCACACAGTATTTTGGTACAAGTATGAAATGTTTAGCATGTGACATCGGTAGCCCGAATTTAGCAGGATTACCATTGATATCAGGTGTGCGTCGTCTGGGGATCGAATCCCATACCATGTGCATGGTCGACGAGCGTCCTCACCGCAATGCCACCGACGCAAATAGATGAATGAATGGTTAGTTACTTCTTCGGAATTTACATTGGCTAACAGAATGAAATTTGAGATATTCGTTTACTAAGCTTAAGAAATACAGATGGATTGGACACACGTTGAGCAGATCGTTAATCGACTTCAGATGTCAGGCCCTAGACTGGAATCTGAATAGGAAACAATGAGTTAAGCATTGCTCAAACAAAGACATAATGGAGATGAAAGCTTGAATGCTAGGAAGGATTTCAGAGAATCGAGTAGCATGCAAATGTGCTGATGAAGCCTTAATTTTCCACTTGGAATCCGAAGGAATGGTAATATAAAGACAATTTTTAAAAAATCAATATACAGTCAGATGGAAAGATGGCAATTCATTTCCTTGAGAATCAACAGAGTGGAATTTAGTGGCACACTTCAATTCTGACAAAAAAAGACGTATTTCCTATTCATTTTTTTGGTATTTTCTCTTTAGGTGTGGGCTTAAAACACGTTCAAGCATAAATAATCATACTGGCATAGAAAAAAAACTGAAAATTGAAAAGAGCAGAAATAACAATAAAAAAAATTAAAAATTAAATAAGTGATTTCTTGGAGCTACATACTACTGATTGTTTGAAATGAGTAGTTGTACGCCACTTAAATGAACCAGTTGTGCTTGCTAGCCACCTCAAAGTGGTCTAAATAACGGTTATCCCAGTCAGTCAGTCAGTCAGTTGAATATAGTTTTACACATTTACAATTCCTTTCTGGGTTGTTATATATGGCATCAGGCAGCATCAGACACGCGCATTGTGATCCGAATAATTTTAGTTTCCGACGAAAATTGCACCAGTGAAATTCCACCTCTTCGAACTGAGTTTAATTTGTAGAATACGAATTTGATGTAAGTAATATTTTTTTGGATATAAACGTTTTTCGAAACATTTGTAATTTGACGTGAAAATTATTACTATTATTGTATTATTACTGTTGGCTTGGATTCCGAGTGGAACATACGGCTTCAACACAACATCTCCACTTTGTCCTATTCTCTGCGGTTCTCCTTATCTGACTTCACGACTGCCCATAGCCTCTGATCCCCTCCGATCCATCTCCATTTTTACCTAAAAAATATTTCTTGGGCAACAGGTTCATGGTTAGTTGACTTCCAGAGTTTCTTGTTGCTAATTCTTTCTGTCCAGACATCTGGTCTTCAAAAAGGAGCCAAGGAAAGCAGTTGTTAATAAAAGTCTGCAGTAGCCTGCTGAAAATGTTTCTGATGAGGCGCCAAGTTTTCAACCCATATAGAAGAACTGACTGACTGAAAATACGAATCTTGTTCTGTGTGTTGCGGAATGCAGAAGATTTGTTAACTGATTTTAGATTGATAAAGGTGTGTCTTGCGTTTTCGATACTGCCTTTCTTTGACATCTTCATCCGTGCTGTCGTCTGTAGTTGGCAGCATAGTGATAGCAACTGGTACTTGTTGTTGTTGGCTGATTGATTATTTTCATCACCTTCGTCTTCTATATGTTCATTTCAAGTCTTGCCTTCACTGGTAGCTTCTTCTACCAGCTTGTTGGTTTTTTCTAGTAAGTCTTTGAGTTTGTGTGAAAGCAGACATATAGTCCACGAAGTTGACATCTTTTAGAGTTTTCTTTTTAGCCCAACGTAATCCTATTTTCTCGCTCCACACAGCCTGACATTTAATTCAGTTCATCACAATTAAGAGTATCATTCTGTCTATCTGTCTGGATTCAACATAGAACTTGGCACCGAAGTGCAGCAGTTCGAGTTGCCACGTTCCAAAGAGCACACAAAGGTAGACAAGAAAGTGAGTGAAGAGAATCAATAGAGTTTTGACAAGTATAAGAGTGAAACAGAATGAGTAATGGTAGAAAGAAATATGAAAGATTACAGAGACTGAATACATCTGCGTAAGCCATTGCCAACGATTTTGAGCCATGTCACCTATTGTCTCCAGCCATTGATTCTTAGAGTCCCGAGGGCCCCAACCCAGAAGTCTGCATCTCCCTACCTGACTCAGTTAAACTGTCAAGGATTTCATGGATTGATGCCATGTTTTTGTTTGGCCACCACTTACTCTTTTTCAACCTGCACCTATATCAGCTAGTAATGCCCGTCCGTCGAGGGAGGCGATGGTTAGGCATGCTCAGCACGTCACCTAACCATCTCAATCTATGTAACTTTATAGCCTCTTCGATTGATTTTCCCTCTTTGCCCAGCGCTCTACGCCTAACGTCAACATTACTTACCTTATTATACCACCTCCTAACGTGAGAAAGAGATCGTAGACATCAATGATCAAAAACAGTGAGCCTTTTCATGTCTTCAACTCGTATTGGCCATGTTTCAGAGCCATAGAGAAGGACGGAGTGAACTACTGAGCAGTACACACGTCCCTTGGTTGATAGCCGGATGTCACGCCTACGCCAGAGACGGTGTAAGTTAGCGAAAGCAGCTCGAGCTTTTTGGATCCGTGCTGAGATTTCGTCACCAATCAATCCGTTGGTGCTGATAATAGGCAGCCTTGTCTTACTCACTTGAAAGTCAGGCTTCTCTGAGTTTTCCGTTGTGAATCACGTAATATATGGCATTATCATATAATTGTTGAATGAGGCTGATAAAAATTTGGGTGGGCACTATCTATTGGCGAATTAGTCTCCAAATTACTTCGCGATTAACGTTGCGTTAAGGCCTGTTGTCAAGGTCTTAATGAAAATGAAGTAGACGTTTGACTGCCATTATTCTGGAAATCAGGATGTCAATTCCAGTCAGTTTGCGACTTGTCAGGTTGTTGCCCCACCAACGCCTCATTACTCAGTGATGTCCCCACTAGGACTTGAACTCTGCACCTGTTACTTCAGAAAGCAAAAGTGTTATTCACTAAACCAAAAAGACTAAGTATTCCGGAGCAGCGTTATCAATATGCCACAGAATATAAAAAAATGAAATTTTGAACAAATAAAAGTAATTCAAGCACTTACAGTCCAATTTGGTGTAGCTGATATAAGTGAGTTTAGAGTACCAGTTGATGCGTTTAGTGATTCACTATTCACATTTTGCTGTTGACTATATAGTGTGAAGAAAATGCAGAAGGAAAAGAAATGACAGGAGAATGAATTAGGTAAGCAGATAAGAAGGTAAATACACAAATTATGCGTTGATGATAATGATGATGACGATAATAATGATAACGTTAAAATGAAAGAAAAAGTGTAAACAAACCAACTTTTTTCAAAAATAATAAAAAGGCAAATATTTATTTTATTAAATACACAAAGTAATAAACAGGTGTAATTACGTTTTAAGAAGAAAGATCATTGTATTCTTTAGAAAATTACTTGTTGGGGTGTGTTAAGTTTGTAATTGAAAAGATAGTTACTAGAATAGGGATACTAGTCAGTAGCTCGTGTAATGAGTCTAATCCTTCGTGTTGATGGAGACTTACTTCTTTCTGTCATTTAAGTTTGTAGTGTAGCCACCATGCCACTAGATGGCTCGCCATCACAGTACACTTTGAATTGTTTTTATTAGGCGGTTGGCAGCAATAGGCAGGAGGCCTCGACTGACCTAATTTTCGTGCCAGTTACCACTCACCAGTCATCAAGGTGTATCTGCAATCAGCTTGAATAAACTCCTGGCTCTTCTGAGATTCGAACCCGCGTCACCCACTGCTGCAGTCAGAGACGCTCCACCACTGAGCTATTCGGGCTCACGACTAACCTTCTGTCGGACTGTATTTGATATTTTTCATTGGACAATAGTCAGTAACTAGTGCAATGTGTCCAGTCCTTTGTTGGGTGCAGACTGAATTCTATCAGTCGAGTTTGCGATGTGGCCAGCATGCTACTCTAGGTGGCTCGACATCACAGTGCACTTTGAATTATTGATATTAGATGGTAGGAGGCAACTGGCAACAAGGCTTCCTGTCGATTGCCTCCAACCATCTATATACCAAAGGAATTCCTCCTTTTCATAAATTAATTCTATATATTTGGTGAAGTTTCATATATTTCAAATGTTGGATATCATCAGCGATTAGCATGTAGCTCAGTGCATTTGAACTAGTTCAACTGTTTTGGCTCACTGATACCCGTTGAAAACCCTGACAATCAAATACTAGTCAGACAACTAATGTAGCTGATAATTTAACTTTAAGATATAAGTAATTCCTCTTTGTTTAATTGGATCTTCTCTCATTTTTCCGTTACTGTAAACTGCTCGATATAAGTGTATTGTAGTGGAAAGATAGGCTGAAAAATCCCTCATGGACTACCCAGTCCCAAGTCGATATTTACTAGCATACTTCAACTAACTATGTAATTCAAGTATTGGTTTGTAAGGATTTGGTTGATTGGTCACATGATTTCATCATGAGCTGACATCAGTTAGAGAACTACTGGAAAACCTAAGAATACTGGACAGCTGTTTCATCAGCCCAGTTTGGGACTCTTCAGCAGTACTTACCCACCGCCAGCGTTCGAACCCAGGACCTTCTGGTTACAAGGCTAGAGAGCTTGTAGAAATTAAGCCACTTTTAAAGGACCCGATCTAACTTCTGCCAATTCACGATATAGCACAACCGCTAGCCAATGTCTTCAGTGAGTGGCTTAATGGTCCACGACCTCGCTTTGAAACCAGAAGGTCCTGGGTTCGAACGCTGGCGGTGGGTGAGTACTGATGAAGAGTCCCAAACTAGGCTGATGAAAAAGCTGTCCAGTATTCCCAGGTTTTCCAATGGTTCTCTAACTGATGTCAGCTCATGATGAAGTCAAGAATTAATGATAATATAATAATAGTTTGTAATTCAAATAAAGGGTATTTCTACCTACGATAAGCCACCAGTTACATTCAATGAAGAAAGCCTTCTTCGTGGTCGAACTTCGACTAACTTTTTCATCAAAATTAGTGATTCACAAGATAGTGAAGGAAAAGCTACCACTGCTGACCTCATCAATGTGCATTTATCGATTTATCTACTCATGTGGAGCTAGGTATGTCGCCGTAAGTAGCGTTTGTCGTCAAACCACATCATGGAGCACCTACTCTCATAGTTTTATTAAAGCGAAGAAAGACCCCACAGACACATCCGCAGTTCTATCCTGTTTCACATCAATCTAACCTGAAAACGAGCTAAGAAGTCATCTGCAAAATAAGCAGGAATCTTTCTAAAAGAGTACGACTCAAAATTCTTCAAACCACAGAAGCAGTGGAAATTCATATGTTGAATGGCGAATTCTCCTTATAGAACAAGTTTTTCCAGTCACTAAGTCAGATAAGGACCTGATCTGTCTTAACACTGTATATTTATACTTTATATTACTTAATTGTTATTTACAATTTACAGTCCCAACGACACAACTTTGGAAATATTTCTTTTTTTGGTAATTAAATTTACTACATATATGGAATTGTACAGCTTGAGAATAATGTCACTCAAAAGAGTAACTCTTAGCTCAATGTCTTTTCTTTTAAATAACAGAGAATATCAATATAAGTATAAAACTTGGGTACTGTGGTAGACTTCATGCAAATACCGGAGGTATAGAAGATATTATTACCACCAGTGAAATCAGAGGAAGATAATAAATAATCTTAAAATTCTATCTCAATTCATATACATTATAACATTCTAACAAGTTACTTATTTTGACTATAAAAACATTCGTCTTATTTCCCATCTGATTGTAATTGATCAATAACACTCATATTATTATCATTTCTGAATGTACATTATCACATATTGGTTTTTATTCAAATGTCTAATCATCAGTTTTTACTCATGTGTATAAATGAAGCAAGAAAGTTGCATGAGTGACGTTATATGATTATGAGTGGCAATGATAAATTGTGCTCGAAACGTGGTGGCATCAGTAAATATTACTGTATAATAACACTGTGTGATTAATCAAAATAAAATCTTATCTACAATGAAGAAAATATCAAACCCACTTTTTTGGTGACTTTAAAGCTAATGAATTAAATCTGTGTGAAACTGTGCTTTGTTTAGTCTGGTTATTTGTTATTATAAAGTAAACATAGTTGAAATACATATTTCACCTCATAAAACACATCTCACATTACTTTTATGTTTCATACTTAAGTTTACAAAAGTCTGAATTTATTATTTCTAGACTTCCCATCATGAAGATATTCCTGCATCCTTTTATCCCTCTCTTCATTAGTGTCGAAATCAATTCAGTTGGTGACGTAGAAGGAAATACTAGCTTATAGATAATGGTGAAGCCAGATAAAAAAAGACTACCGTTCCCAGTGGAACATAGTGCTTCAGGTGTGTAGGTGTGATACAGACAATGTGTGCCAACGGAATGTTACTGTAACATGTTCCCACAGTTTAATTCGGCATTAACACAGAATACGATATTCCTATTTGAACATTCCATTTCATGTCATTTGATGTTAAACCAAGATCACACGCTCAGTTAGCGAATTGGTTAACGAATATAAATTGTACATATATAAACAGCGGTTTAGTTATTGAAAAATATACTTTCGCTTCCGTGTCTTGCCATCTGTTGTTACACAAATTCCAGTTTTAAAGTTTCAGTAGCAGCAGAGTCCTTTTTACGAGGTAGGGTTGCTAGCCTCCACGCCCAACCTTTCCTCTTTACTGAGTTCACTACCGGCTAGACGAGATTTAGGGGGTGAGTCAGCCAGTATTTGAACGCCAAACTACATCCATGGTTGGTGAGTATTCTACCCCTGAGTCACTGATGACAATTAGCTCAGTACTACCGAAACTGATCAGTATTTGTCGATATGATCTTAACATTAGATTACAACTTTAGCCTATTTTAAATCATCCAAACTAAAAACACTTTATCACCTTTCCACTAGTTCCTGTTCATTCTAAACGAGCCTACTGAATAGTCATTATCTCACACTTATTACCTCGAGCCAACTTCTGCCTCTTTTATAACTTACACTTAGTCATCTCTTCTGGGTTACACCTTACATTATATAATGCATTTTTCGAGGACAAAGTTTATCAGTGTCTGATTGGTTTAAAGATTTCTTTGTTAAATAAATAATTAGGATTGTACAGCTCATGAAAATGAATCGTCAAAAAAAGAAATTTTCTTCGCTGTTTACGCCTTCTTCTTATATCATCCAAACTAGTAATATTTTAGGGTGGATTAAGACGAATACTTAAAAATTACTTTCACTAATATGCTCTGAATATCACTGGCGTATATCTGTGTAATAAAGAAAGTCAATTTCTGTAGGGGAAGAACTAGTTTTCTGTAGTTTTTTCTAGTTAAATTGTTTATTGTCTCACTCATTTATTTGAACGCAAACTTTGTGCAGTGTGGGTATCAAGGGTTGTATCCTTCATAAATCATATCGTACAGCCAAAAGTGAGTAAATTCTAGTCTTCTCAAATTCATCGCCGCTGTTAGGTTATTATATTATTCATTGACTTCACGCGGTAGGGTGGAGGGTGTCATCACAAAGGTGAAAATGAAAATGGCAAATGTTTGCCGCTTATCAATGAATTGATGGGTGTTAAGATTCAGCTTAAAAAACTTTGACTTCACATATGGACTTCAGAATGCCAAAAACATGTGTGGTAACTGTAGGAATGCAGGTCTTGAAACTAGTGTGCCAAGTGAAAGCCCCACTCAGTGGTCTCTCCTTCGGGTGTGCAGTCACTGTCTTATCTCCTCCCCACACATATGCATATATAAATCATGAAAACAACAGTCAGTGGAAGACTACACTCACACGTACACACACAAGTATACATTATTTCGAGCAGCGAGAGAACAAACACTAGTGCAGTATAGCATGGATACATTTTATTCTGTTGGTTCTCATCAGCTGCAAACAACCTGTAATCTTTATTAAATAATGGTCAGTGTAAAATTTGACATACTTTTTTCCATCGGCAAGCATACTGTAAGTGTCATGGTGAGATAAAGACATCAGGGCGACGAGGTAGCTTAGGTATTACAGCTTAAATATATATATTTATCATGTTAGAGAGAGGTTAATCAAAAATTAATTGACAAGTTTGTTGTTAAGGTGGTAGCACAAATTAGTAAAAAAATACGTAGTTAGATATGAGAAGATCAAAATTTGGTGTGCAAGAAGTCAAGAAGAATTGTCTCCCATAGACGTCAAACCTAAAAATTGAGAGAGGGAGTCGAAAAGGTAAGTTAATGAAATTTAGAAAACAAAGAGTTATTATGGGATGAATCAGCAGGGTATTTGAAGTCCAACAACAGATACTTTTTAAACACTTAAGTTAGGTTTCAGCCTCAGTAGCCTCAGAAAGCCGAAGAAGAAGACTTCGGCTATTTTGAACTTATGATATTGCATCATCATCTTTTTATTTGACCTCTTGCACACCAAATTTTGATCTTCTCTTATCTAACTGCGCATTTGTTACTAAATTTTGTTACCACCTAACAACAAATTTTTCAATTAATTTTCGAGTAAATTGTCTATATTTTGTGATAAGTTATCTAAAATTTACAGTTCAAATGACACATTTTTGGAAATAGTCATTTTGTTGCTGTGCGTCAGTGGCATAGTGGTTGGGACGCTCGCCGACCATGCATATGGTCCGAGGTTCGATCCCCGGCCACCGAGGCACTCCTTTACCTCCCTAAGCCAAAAATAATGCTGGTAAAGAGGAAAGGTTTGGCATGAGGCCAGCTTGAAGCCCTATGTTCCACTGGAGAACGTGAAGGAAAGAAAAAATTTTGTTGCTAAGATTATTTACTATATGCATTTACATATGCGATTGTACAGCTTGAGAATGATATCGCTAAAGAAAGTAACTAACCCTTCTCTAAACGCCATTCCTTTTATATGACTTAATGGGGATTTTCAAGTTGCTTAAAATTAGTAGACATAAAACAAAAATTATGTTTAGGTGGCATTTCGTCATTTTTGTTCCAGTCGAAATGTGAGACTGACTATCCAATGATATCTCTTCCCATTTTTTGAAGTGATATTTTCTTTTTGTTCCTTACATTCCAAGTGGAACGCAGGACTTTAGGTTTGAGGTTTAAAGTATTTTCATTTAAACAGGATGGATTTAGAAGCCACCACGATTCACCTTCCCTATTCAAAATCGTCTGAACGTCTTTCTCGTGGATACATCTACTAAGCTTTTACCCAGTAGAATTACTTCAGCTCGCTTCTTATATATTTCCTTTTATTCAAATAAAAGTTTTGTTAGCAAGGTAGGCACATAGTGAAATAATGAATAATTTTTCTCAATATTCTTATTATTATTATTACTCGTCAATTTCAGTAGTATCTTTCATCCCCTTTTGTTTTAATTCTGCAATTTTGTGTACATCCGATGTAGAAAAAAAACAAAAACAAACAAAGTCAGTTGTTCAAGATTCACTTTTTCTTCATTTAACAAGTCAAATAAACAGAATCCCATTTACTATAAATGACTAATGGATAATATTTACATAGAAAAGTCATTAACACTTTACACTTATATATCTGTTTTCTTAATGTGTATATTTATATATATTTATATTATTACCTGTAAAGGCATTAATCGCTATATGCACGCAGGTGTAATCTAATGCATATAAATTAATAGGGTTATAGAATAACAATAACAATAAAGTTGATTATTATTATTATTATTATTATTATTATTATTATTATTATTATTGTGACTTATTAATATTACACGTTTCTGAAACTTTTGGCTGAAATTCAGTTTATTTGTGAAAATGTTGCTGTGAATTCCAAGGCTGACAGTTTTGATGAATAGGCTACTAGAGGAACACTTGCTGTAAACATGGTCACATTAGACACTACTGTCGATCTTATCTGGTACATGGTGACTAGCATTGGAATCAAAGGTAGGCATTTCGTGTCATTTGGGACTCATCATCTGACTAGTGCTAGTAATCTCCAGTGTGCGTAATGGTACTTGCAGTGAAACTTGAGCCCAATACCCATCATTTCAAATAGTAAAGCGTTGTGAAATAGGCCACTTCAGCCATGAAAGCCACCTCATGTACAATTAACCGACAGACAACTTTGAAGCGTCTATATTAGCATCTAACATTTCAGCGGCCATCGAACATTTCGGTTCACTATGTTTAGTCAATGAGAAATTCAAAAATTCACTTTCAGAAAGAAATTTTTCTCAATCTATTAGTAAGCTAAGAGAATTAATAAAAGCACTTCTCTTTCCTCAGTACTTAGTTCAGTACTCTATCAAAGGTATCTCCTTAGGAAACAAACAGCACGATGTTTGCAGTTAAGGAGGCTTGTACAATTAGAGTTTAAAAACCCAGTCTGTGTTCACAGAAGGAAATGGTGGTCACTCTGTATCTACCATAGTAATATACCTTACTTATTAATTGTTATTACTGATAATATTTTTGTTCTACATTATATTCTACCACCAATTACTATTCCTGGTTCATTTAAAACTATCCTTCACCAATACCATTATCTTGACTTGTTCTAACATTATCATTTTTATTATTCAATTTGCAATTCTTGATGGATATTCAAGTTCTTTCTCTGACAACTAATTATTTATTGAAGTGATGTAATTGAACTGTAGTGCATTTCATTTTAATTTTAATCTCTCATACTCACTTCCCCTTATCTCTCTGAACATGAACCGAAAAATATTCACACCTGCTGTTTTGCATGATTGATTCAATGTGTAGTTTATTTGCTTATCACTCCTATATCTGTCAATCTAAATCTAATAGTATGCATATATTCTTGTATGCAGAGTATTCAGCTAAAGAGTACTTCTACTGAGTGACGCTATGATGAATTCATTGAATCCTGCTTTCTATTAAACCTTTATTGATGTTGTTTTAAGTTCGTATTAAGGGATAATAATAATAATAAATATCTCCAATTCTTTAAGGATGTACAGACAGTGCTTAGTAAAACTACAGTTGATAGATGAATGATGAGGCCGAACGTTTCAATTAGCCACTTAGTTGATTGATTGATGGATACTAAATGCTATGTGCATAACTTTAGGCATTACAGCAAACTTCTTGTGGTGACTGATTAAAATTCAAACATTCTTTGTTATTTTTTATTTCATTACTTTACATTCCCAGTGGAACATAAGGCTTCAAGCTACAGCCATAAAGTTTCGGTGGCAGTGGTATTTATAAATTCTATGGGATCGGGTTGCTACTGGCCTCATGCCCAACCTTCCCTCTTTGCCACTCTCATTACTGACATAGCGAGGTAAAGGAGGGCATCGGTGGACGGGGGTCGAACCCCGGACCATGTGCATGGTAGGCGAGCGTCCTAACCGCTATGCCACTGAGGTACACCGCATTTAATTAAAGAAGAGAAAAAATAAAATCCACAATAAGATCAGACAATTGTTCAAACTGTGAAATTTAAACTTCCTTTTCAGCTTTAATTGATAAGAAATCAAATATATGGTGAGCATTGTCCAATTCATAAGCATTTTAAAATGACGAAAGATGTGAGGATGAAAGATGAAAATAAAACTATTTTTTGTGCTTATTCTACTTTTACCTTCATAGATTATTTCTAACTTTTATTAAAATAAACATGATGATACTATTTACATATGGTCGTTTTGATTCATCCTTCTTTGAAAAAGAATTAGATAAATATAATTTATTTATCTATTTAATAAAAACAAACTAAATAAGCCTAATCCGAATCATGTGAGTCTGTGGCACAGTGATAGAATGCTTCCCAACCACGCAGGTGGTACGAGTTTCAATCCCTTGCTGACGCACTCCCTCTATCCAGTAATAAGACTGGTAAAGAGGGAAGGCTGAGCATGAGGCTAGCGATCCCATCATGTAAAAATAAATACGACTGCTACCGAAACTTCATACCTCTAGCTTGTTCCAGTGGGAACGTAAAGGAATAAATAATGATTAAACCCGAATCATTCGTTTCACTTTAATTCTATTACACGCGTACTTAATGAATGTGGCTATTTAGAGTTTGACAGATTGCCAAAGGAAGAGTTACAGACGATAAAGCCCCTTTTAAGGTGATGCTCTTGACAAAATTCAATGAGTAGAAATATTGATATAAATATAATGGAGAAGATTTGGAGCTCAGGTGGATGAATTTAAAGTTCATGAGATATTTTTCTTCAATTTTCCTGTAGGTGGGAGTGTTACAATGAGTATCTTGAATAATGTTTGCATGCAAATGTTGTTCAGAATAACCACAGGGAAATTAGAAACTTAAGTTTATAGAAAATCAACCCACAGAGATAAAATACTGAGCTACAACAGCGACAACCCAATAACATATAGAAAGGGTTGCATACAAACATTATTCCAGAGAGCCAGGACTCATTGCAGTACTCCTACCTTAAGGAAAGTTGAGGAAAGATATCTCACAGATGTCTTCTAAAACAATGAATATCCACCAGACTTCTTCAAAAGGCATCTAACCCCAAGCCAACCAACCAAATCAAAGGCCCCCAATGAAAGCACAAAGAAAATCGCCCTACCATATATATGGAACACATCTTAAAAATCACTGAAAGACTCTTCAAATCTTTAGGAATTGATATCGCACACAAACCAATAAAACCATTTTACTCAGCTCTGTGCCAACTAAAAGACTCAATAGCGACAGAAGATAAAAACCAACATCACCTACAAAATAAATTGCAACGGCTGTGAAAAACATTATATTGGTCAAAGTGTACATCCTCTTCGTCTTCCTCACCAGCATGAACATAAACTAGCCGTCCAAAGATGCAATTTACCAATCCATGAGAAGAAAATCTCATGCAAGAAAATTTAAACTTCAGGTCAAGAAAACAATCAGTACTAATACAAGCAGCCTAAAGGGTATGAAAACAGGCAAAAGAAATCAATCAGGATGTTAAAGGTCATCAGAAAAGATGACTGATAAACTCGTGGAGAAATCTTAAAGTTCACTTCGAAATGAAGTATGCAGTGAAGATTTTGTTTAGTAAGGCAATAAATGCTTCGCAAGTAAATTATCTAGCTCGTAGAACACAACTACATTAAAATACTGATATCTATGGCATACTATTCACCTCTATCAAACATGAGATAATTCTGGGGGCACGGTGTGGACTGACACCTAGTTAAAAGATAAAAATTGAGAATGTTGACGACTTCACTTTAATGGAGCGATTGCTGACAAAATCTAAGCAAAGATACAAAAAGATTGTGGGGCATTTAGAACGCTACCCATTTCCTTGCTGGGGAATTTAAGTTGACACAGGATTAAGCTGGAAAAAAGTTTAGTGTAGTCAAATCATATCATAGTTTTAGTCGATGAAGTAATCAACGCTTGACTAGAGCCACTTTGAGACGTCAGGAACTAATTTCAAGGGTCTGTTAGTGACATGGCTATAAATCCTCCTCAATGGTGCGGATACTTTCACTGCGTATCAATTTCTAGTCCAATTAAATTCTTATTATTGTCCTCCCCTCCCCTTACATTTCTGTCAGTTGTAGTTCCTTTGTGTTCTCTTTTTTCTCTCCATATTTGAGTGCTTATAAAATACGGCAGCATGAATAGCCGCATTTCTGTGCACAATTCAACTACTCTGAAATACAGTGAGTCAGTCAGTATTAATCAAACCCATTTGATGATATGAGGTGAACAATACATGGGCTATTTTGACTGACTAGTTCGCTAAGTATATTATGCTGTACGTATTAGGTGGATAACCACAAACCATTGGGATTTCACTGTATCTGCCTAAGTGGCTTGTCACTGACACCTAACATGAGTGGATTTCATCAAAACAATTTAGACGGTGTTTTGTTCTGGTAATACGAACCTGAAGGATCTTCAGATCGCCTATGTGGAAAAAAATATAGGCATACAAATACAAAGTAAAGCATTTCTGAAAGCTATGATGGAGAAGACTTGTAGCTCAGGTGGATGATTCTGATGTGATTGTGTTTTCTGAGCTGGATAGTTTATTTGCGAAACTTTCATTTCCCTACTAGGCAACATCTTCAGCGCATACTTTAGATTGAAGTATATTTATGCATTAGAATTGCAAGTAAAATATGGTTAAATTAACCTCGGTTATTCGAAAAAATTACTGTTAGGCCATTTCTTCTTTATGACTCAGAAATTTCATGTGCATCACGCAAGTCAATTCCAACAGGCTACTGCAGGTCTTCAACAACAGCTGCCTACTTCTCTAGGTCCATAATGAAGATCATATAGCTTGCCAGAAAGGATTAACAACGGGAAACTCACAGAACAAACCAGTCAAGAACCTAGTACTCAACAGATACTGTCGAAGAGAATGCAAATGGATCAGACACACGCTGAGGAGGCCGCTGGGTGATATCGCGCGCCATGTAGACACTAGAGAGGAACCCGAATAGGAAACAATGAGTTGAAAGATGGTATGAGACTAATATGGAGGAGATCGTGGTAGAAGGAGAAGATGAGACCCTCTGGGGAATCGTGAAGTCAGCTTAAATAGCAACAGTGTGAAGAACAGAATGAAATGTGGACGCTGTGTTGAAACCATGTGTTCCACTCGGAATCTAGTGGGAACAATAATTATCTTACTAATAATTCGAAAAAGTCCATTTTATAAGTTGTTTTTTTTTTTCAAAACATTTTATAAACGTCTATTATTGAATGACCAATTCTCTAAAGGCTTTTTTAAAAAAAACAAAATACGTGTCTACTTAAATTAGACATCCACGATAAACAGAATAAATGACTAGAATTTATGCTTGATTAGTTGAATAAAAACACTGTCTACTGCTTTAATATCAACTTATTATTTTATACATGTTATTTTTAATTCACTGTACAATTTCGTCTAATATATATATATATATATATATATATATCACGAACTTCAGTGATACAGTGATAAAGTGTTTTCGTTAGACACACAGGAAAGGCGGGTTTGGTTCACTGAGGAGAGACTCCTGAAACAACCCGTATTATTTACTGGCGGATAAAAATTCTAAAAAAGAGGGAACTCTGAGCATGAAGTCAGTAATACCATCCCATAAAAACAACAGCAACGACACTGTTGCTAAAACTTCCAATGGGAACATCCGGTGTCCCTTATAGTAGCAGGCATATATATGAATGGTTGGGAGCAAAAAGCTCTTACAATGTTGAATCTTGCCTCTAGGTTATGACGAATATATGTGCATGACACACTCCATCACTGTGTTGAAATCTGAATAAATCCCGCAGTTCTCCACACATATAAACTCAATAACAGATGGAATCCAATTCACTTCTGAGTTGGAAAACAAATAGGGTGAGTTAGCTATGCTAGACTGTGGAACAAAACGAAAATAAGATGGTGGGTTAAATACTGGCCTCTATAGGAAACCGACACACTCTAATAAATACTTAGACTTTAATTCATCCCATCCAGAATCGGTCATGTATGTCTGTAACTAGTAAGCCAGAAGATTTAAATAATGATACCAAACAAATAAAGAAAATATTACTAGTGAATAACTAACAAGCCACCAGAATTTATTCAGAAGTAAATATATGAAGAACCATAGAAGAAACTAAGACCAGCAATAAAAAAGGCTAAAATTACGAAAATAAAAAAGAATTCAAAGCCTCCAAGAAGGGACGTTAGAGGCTTTACATAGAATTCTCAGTGACGCTGGAATTAGGGTTGCATTTAAACCAAACAACCAACTCTCAGAGATAAACTCTGTCGGCTTAAGGACCCGATAGATTCAATTAAGAAAAATTATATAATATACCAAATATCAAGCAGTGACTTTGAGGTCAATTATATAGGCCAGTCAAACTAGTAGATCGGGGTCAATTAGGTTGATGGAAAATGAAATTTAGCTAGACCTAGAATAATTGACCCTACTAAGTTAAATAACACAGAAAAAAGCTCAGCCACTCCATTGTGTTCATATGCAAGCAATCACGAAATGGAGCGGGACAGGATGAGAGTATTAAAAAGTAATGTAGTTAGGTGAAGAGAGATAGAGAGAGAGGGTGGTTAATCACTGAATCTTTGTTTATCTATTCATCACCACAGACGTTTTAATTTTTGTTTAATTCCTTTACTTTCCCAGGAGAAAATAAAGATTCAGGCTAGAGACTAGGCTTAAAGTTTCGATAGCAGTTGTGTTTATTTTTACGGAATGAGATTTCTAGCCTCATGCCCAACCTTCCCTCTTTACCTGTCTTATTACTGGCATATCAAAGGAAAGGAAGTGCGTCGACGGATGATCGAACTCCGAACCACATGCGTAGCTGGAGAGCATTCTATCGCAGTGCCACCGAGGCACTAACACTACACACGTGCAAACGGAATAACACAAAGCCTATACCGGAGGTATGGAAAGTGGCAACAAACAACAAAGGGAAGTTGGAGAGAGAGAGAATATAAATAAGACAAATTATGAACCCATGTAACTAAGTTGATATGATAATGAGCAGCAATAATTTATGTTCGAAACTTTGTCATCCAGTTGTTAAATACTACATCACTCACTATGTGAAATTTAAAATAAACTTATCTAATATTGCCTTCCAAATTTAAAGCCACTCGGAAAATGAACGGTAATTAATTGTAAGAAACTAAGAGAAAGAGAGTGAAAAAGAAAGTCGGACAACACAATTATCTACATCCATATCTCATTAAAAAGTGATCATATAATTTAGTTAAACTATAAAAAAATTCTAGGTCACCAGTTTGACGTTTAATTTAATTTAATCTAATTTTTCTTGAAATCATCAAGTTCACTTAATACATTAAACATGAATAGAATGATCTACAATTTTTAAAAAATTGACTATAGGGGATAATAGAGAGAGTTATCAAGTCACTGAATTGTTCATTAGGTTTTCCAAAATACAATCTTTTGTAGCGTGTGCTACTGATAAGATTTATCAGTAGTACATGTGTAAAGAGATGTTCATTGGTAGAAAAAACGTCAATTAACAGGGAGATAGATTTGATGTCAGCGAAAATAAATGATACAGTGTTGCGGAGATACATGGGAGATTTGAAAGGAACACAAAGAAAGACAATATGAAGGAACAGCAGAAGTAGCACAACACCAGTAGACATCACCAAGGTCGTTACCAAAATAGCAGAAGTTATTGGATGATTTTCTTCTGTATGCCTATCTCCGGTCTCTCTAAGTGAATGGCTAAAGCTTCAGCAACGCTTAGAGGAGATGAGAGTGTACTGCCTTTGGAATATTATTTTTCACTTTGAAAATTACTTTAAAGGAGGTATTTGTTGAGATGGTATGACCAGTGTTGACAAGGTGTTCGATTATCTCACTCCTTATAGGAGACACTACTGCGTTTGTGAAACCGCGAAGCAGTATGGTGCTCTTAAACTCTTTTAGACAGGTAGGATACGCGCTGAACCATTACTAGTATACAAGGACAGGTGAACTAATATTTTTTCCTAGTTTCTATGTACGTTCAGTTTACGTGACTGTAATACACTTATTTAACTCCTTTTATGTATTGAATAACATTAAACACTATGTTTGTGACAACTCATCACTTTTGTAACTAATCTCTTTCACGATAAAACGAAATATACATTTATATATATATATATATGATTGTACATCTAAATGGGAAGAGTGAATTCACCGAAAAGGGTCTCTTTGTTGAACTACGAGTTTTGTTTTCATCAATGAAATATCACTTTATCATGAGTGTATTTTAAGCTGCTGGTAAACGACTGACTAACTAACTAGTGGTATAAACCACTAATTGTAAGTATCATGAGGGTAAATTCAATATCCTTAGAATCACAAATAAGGTATATGAATTCATACTGTGTATACAGATTATACTTTTATTTGGTCAAAATGCTAGCTTTGCAACCTGAGAGTCTTGAACTCAGTCGCTGATGGAAGTCATGGGTGAGTGCTGATGAATAGTCTCAAACTAGGACGAGAGAGATGATCAATACTATGTGGTTTATGCATCGATGGTTTACTGGTAAAATTGGTCTCTGGTCACTTAGGAGATCCTGGGTTCTATTCCGACTGATGCGCTTTCAAACCACCTAGTGTACTAGTATGTAACTAAGTGCGAAAAGGTGAGAAGGTCGAGTGTGAGGTTGTCAATCACACAACTTTCAAAACACAACACTACACAGTTTGAAGTTCTGAGTTCAACTCGGAATGCAGTGAATGATGAGTATTACTCTGAAATAAAATGACTATAGAAAGGTTTTAGATCACCTGTAATACAAAAAGCACATCCTAAATTCGAAACTGGTTAGTAACTAGTGTAATGTATCTAGTCCTTTCTGAATTCTATCAAAAGGGACATGAGTTACTTAGAGCTGATTACAGATACACCTTGCTGACTGGCGAGTGCCAACTAGCACGAAGCCTAGGTCATACGAGGCTTCCTGCCATTTGCCTTCAACCATCTAATATCCAAAATTCAGAGTGCACTGTGCTGGAGAGCCACCTAGTGGCATGGTGACCATATTGCAAACTTGACTGATGGAAACAAGTCTCCACCAAAGATAGGACTAGACACACACATAAACACCACACTAGTTCCTGACTAGTGTCAAATCAGAAATATCCAATACAGTCCTACAGCAGGTCAGTCGCTAGCCTGAATAGCTCAGTGGTCACGTCTCTGACTGCAGCACTGGGTGACACGGGTTCAAATCTCATAAGGGACATGAGTTCCTTCAAGGTTGCAGATACACCTTGATGAGTGGCGACTCGTACGAAACGTAGGTCATGCGAGGCTTCCTGCGGATCGCCTCCAACCATCTAATATCAAGTTCCCTTTATATTAAAGCCGAAGCTGAAGATGTCGTCTAGAAGGAGGACAACGAAAGTTTTGCAATTTAATGAACTAGCTCCTCATAGAACATACCTAAGCAAATATCTATTCGCAGGATTAATAAATTCATTCATGTAGAATGTTCATTTACTTATTTATTTATTTATAAGTGATTGATAAATTTAATATAACAAACATTTGTTTACCTAAGTTGTGTTGTTGTTGTTGTTGAGTGAAATGTGTACATGTGTGTGTGGGTTATTTTAACCCTAACGTGATCATATTCATTTTAATCACATTAGAACTTTTTTCTGCTGATAATTTTAAATAACGTACTAATTCTTTTTAAAAGGATCTCATGAGATTAAGATGAATTAAATAATTATTAATATTATTATGCATGATTCAAGGGTAGGGGGATTCGTTTAACAATAACTTATACTATAACATAGATCACAATAATCCTTGAAGATTAGAAAACATTGAGCAGTCTCACTAACACAAACTATTTCGCATGCTGTCAAGAAAACAAAGCATATGAGCATTCAACTGATGCAATAGAATCTGATTATCCATGCTTTCCACCTTTTGAAGTGACAGGCTGTCAGGCCATTGAGGGTGCAAAAAATGAGACGAAGGTGATGCCATGTCAGGAATTGATAGAATTAAAAATAACAAACAAACAAACAAACAAACCTATGCCATTCATTATCTACTTCATCAATTCATTAAATAAAACTGATTACACTTATGAGCTGACATCAGTTAGAGAACCACTAGAAAACCTGCAGGGAGTACTGGACAGCTGTTTCCGCCTAGTTTGAGACTCTT
Organism: Trichobilharzia szidati; assembly: GCA_944472155.2. NCBI lineage: Eukaryota > Metazoa > Platyhelminthes > Trematoda > Strigeidida > Schistosomatidae > Trichobilharzia > Trichobilharzia szidati. Next base: position 58,393,875 of record OX235276.1, read on the forward strand.
CATCAGCAGACACACACCGCCAGGGTTCGAACCCAGGACATTCTGGTTACAAGGCGAGTTAGCTCATAGACCATTGAGCAACCGCGACCCGATCTAATGGCCAGCCAGTCCATGAATTCTAACTTCTACCAATTCATGACATAGCGTGACAACTTCGCAATGTCTTCTTCGATGAGGCAAGTTTTTTAATGGTTCTCTAACTGATGTCAGCTGATGAATGAATCCTCTAACCAATCAAACGAAAAGAAAGGTGGCGTAGGTTGGGGATATAAGTGTAAAAGTTTATCTACATAGGAGTTACGTGGATGACATAATAGTGACTTGTTATAAACCAACAGATGCCATAGAAATCCTTAACCAGATCAATACAGTATAAAACAGCATATCGCTAACATACATAAAAGAGAATAATGATAACTTGACATTTTTAGATATACTCATAAACAACGGACAAGATGAGTCAATAAAATGATCTGTCTACAGAAAGTCCAAATGGATTTGAAAGTATCTAAATTACCATAGTTTCTGTGCACTACATTATAAAAAGGCACTGGTTAAATGTTTGTTTAAACGTATTCACCACATATGTACAGCCGATACCACTGCAGAAGAAACTAAACACCCCACAGAAAGTGTTACGGAAGTGTCAAACAAAGAGCTCCACCAACCCACTCAGTTCCGAAAAAGGATGTTTATATATCCTTGCTGCTCAAGGATGATCAACAAAGTCGGATCACTAAATAAAGACTCAGGGCTGCACTTAATAGATCTTACTATGCAGCTAAACTTATTTCCATAGAGAAAAAGGGATTTAAGTTGTCCTGTAATTCCTCAAAACATCCGGACCACAGTGTGAAATCCCACAGTATTTACTAATTTACATGTATGTGTGGTCACATGTACTTACAGAGGAGTTCTATGCAGATTAGGACTACAGAATACATTTCAAAGTGACTGCAACAACAAATGAAATACCCGTATAAAACTGATCCCGGAAACATATGTCCAATATCATCTATCATGAATCACGTTGTAGAGACGGGTCATAAGGCTGACTTCAATAATGCCTTTAAACCCATTGAGGAAACAGGGTTGAGTCAAATAATTAAATTCGTTGAAACCCTGGCCATAAAATGTTTTAAACCTGGCTTATACGTTCGTAATCCGATTTTGAACCAAGGTTCAACTTACTTCATAATATTTTCAACCCCTTATTTATTTTTTCTTCCTTTCTTACCTACACCTTTGCATCATCTTCCTACCCGTTATTCGTGACCTTGACCTATAGACAGCTTGACCTGTTTTGTAATAATTCATGCCAACTCTTGCCTTCTATATAACTCTGTTTATGACAAGTACTAGTGTGTGTGTGTGTGTGTGCAATCAGAATGTCCGAAATGTGTTTTTTGCACAAATAGACACTACACATTTCAGATAAACTACGACTTCTTCTTATTATTTTGCTGTTATTCATAGAGGGAACTAATTAATTACCTTGACTGAATTACTACAAAAACCTTCACATGTCTATTATTCCCTTCCTTTCTTAAGGCTGTGGCCACTTCTGTCTATAAAAGTGCCATTATTTCGTGCCTAACATCCTGCTGTGAGTTTATCTTTACTGGATTGAATATTCGTCTATTTTTTTTGCTTTGTCGAATCGTTTCTTCACATAATTTTTATAGTTTACCACTAAGAAAGCCAAAGAATTATCGCACTTAACTGAAGTTCTGTAAGTTCATTTCACTGATAATCACTTGGTTAGTACAGAATACAAAAAATACTCATATATTTCTTTTTCATTACAGCACCTGAATAAAAAAAGAATAGCATATGAACAAAGTTACACTATCAATGTCACTTTGTCATCTGACATGAAATCAATCAAATCTAACGCACAGTACTGACTGACTACTGCAAGATGAAATTGTCTGGGGTTCTGGTAAGAAATCAGAACCAGTAGGGTGTACGGAAAAACAAAAGATACTTGTCAGTCACACTGGCTGATGGTTACGGTACACATCGTATTTTCTGGGATAAGTTGGAATTCACTGGCTATTTCAGTGTTGGTTACAGAGTTTCATCATGAGCTGACGTTGGTTAGAGAACCACTGGAAAACCAGCTATGGAGTGCTGAACAGCTGCTCCGTCAGCCTAGTTTTGGAGTCTTCAGCAGTACGCAACCACCATGGTTCGAACCCAGGACCTTCTGGTTGTAAGGCGAGCTTTTAGACCATTAAGCCACTGGGACCCGATCCAATGGTCCATGAATTCTAAATTCTGCCAATTCACGATATAGCGCAACCAGGAGGTCCTGGGTTCGAACCCCGGTTGGTGCGTACTGCTGAAGATTCCTAAACTAGGGGACTAAACGGCTGTCCAATACTCCAAGGTTTTCCAATGGCTCTCTAACCATGTCACCTCATGATGAAATCCTGTAAGCAATCAACCAAATCCCTACAAACCAATACTTGAATATTTCAGTGTTGATTTGCAGGGATCTGATTGGTTTTAGGATTTTATCATAAACTGAATATCAGTCTAATGCTCACTAGTGACTGTGGCTCAATTCATTTGGGTAATTACCTGGGTTCTAGTGAGAATTTGTGACCAATGGGGTACCAGAAGGTCGGGTGTGAGGACAAATACTCACCACTGATGACATTGGCTAGTGTCAGTCTCGTGATATCGTGAATTGACAGAAGCTGGAATTCTTAGGCTAGCCATTAGATCGGGTCTCAGTGGCTTAATCGTCTACGAGCTTGCCAGCAGTGTGACCAGAAGTTCGTGGGTTCGAACTCTGGTGGTGGATGCGTACAACTGAAGAGTCCCAAACTAGGACGAAACAGCTGTCCAGTACTCCAGTGCTGGTTTTCCAGTGGTCCTTTAACCGATGTCGGTGCATGATGAAATCATTGGCTATTAGGTTACTAGGTTTGCCCACCTTCCTAGGCCTAATCCCTGGCCTGGCGTCAGGGTTATAAGTATATAGTAATGTTGAAGATTCACGAAATAGGACGAAACAGGTGTCCAATACTCCCTGAGTTTCAATACTCCCCTACCTGATATCAATTTATGATCTGACTTGAAAACTATTCAGATTATAAAACGCAATATATATACAAAAAGTAATGGAATATCTCACATACATCTTCACCGTAAACAATCTATTTAACATGTATTTTATTTTATCTTCTTATATAGCATAGAACAATAGTATCTTACGAATTAGTTAACACCTGTTCACCTATTATTCTAGGGATTTTTTTCACTGCAAATACTTTTATATATATGTTGATTTCGCTTTATGGAGAAGTTTACTAAAGTATGATTTTAATCGTGTAAATTTACTATAAACCTTGTCTAGTTTACCAGTTCGCCTGAGAAAAGAATTGGTTGGAGGATTTCATCATGATCTGACATTGGTTAGAGAACCATTGGAAAGCCAGCATTGGAGTGCTGGACAGCTGTTTCGTCAGCCTAGTATGGGACTCTTCAGTAGTACACATTCACCGACAGGGTTCGAACCCAGGACATTCTGGTTACAAGGCTAGCGAGCTCGTAGACCATTCACCAGCCACTGGGACCCAATCCTGTGGCCAGTCAGTCCATGAATTCTAACTTCTACCAATTCATAACATAGTGAGACTACTTCGCAATATCTTCTTCGGTGAGTTACTGCCTAACCTTCAACCTGTGGTACCCTACTGGTCACGGCTTCCCGCCGGAACCTCAGGTTAACTGCCTGAATAAGGCCAGTCGCTAGTGAGCATCAGATCTCTTTTCAAGTATTGGTTTTTTAAGGATTTTTTCTGATTGTTTGGAGGATTTCATCATGAGCTGATATCAGTTACGAGAGAAAATCAAAAAAATGAGAGAAGAGACAGGCAGCAAAGACAGAAGAGAACATAAAGAAGATGGAGGTGATGTAGATTATCAACCAATCATCCAAATGACCGTACACAATAAGCGTCAGTCATTAGTAACTCAATAAATTCGAAAGATGTCACTTCTTTCACTTCTCTCGATGGGTAGCATAGTAACAACTACAAGCAGTAGGCAAGAACGAGGATGTTGAAGAAAGGAAGAATCAGAAAAGGTAAGGCTGACATCCATCACTCTGAAATCAGTTTGGAGATCTTCTGCACTGAGCAGCACAAACACACAAAAACAACCAATGTTATGTCACTCAGTGCTTCTATATAGGTCTGGAACTTCTGTATGTTACGAAAACCATTACTAGCAAGCTACTGCAGACATTTATCAAGAGGTGTCTTCATTGGCTCCATACTGAAAATCAAGTGACTGGCCAGAAAGAATTATCAACAAGAAATTCTGGAAACCAATCAACCGTGAACCTATCATCCAACAAATATTCCGAGTCAAAATGGAGATGGATTGGACACATAGTGAAGAGACCCTTTAGTGATACCGCGTGCCAGCCCACAGAGGAGATGAAAGCTTATAGCTAGTCGTGCGGCGTATATGAAGAGAACTGCATATAACAGGCTGAAATGGGAGAAGTGCTGTTGAAGCAGTAATGTTCTACTCGGAACCCAAGGGAATAATAATCATAATATAATACATTTACTATAAATATTAAATAATTCATTGAAAGACAATGCATATATATGTACAATCAGCACACAGTATGCCAATCACTTGTTCACATTAGTCAATCATTTCTTCCTATTACTGTTATTCTTTGTTTCTGCTGTTTTTTGTTTATCAAGGTTCAAAATAAGAATCAGCGAATTCTACGAGAAACATTTAAAGACTCAATTCCCATCTAGTATCGAGATACTTTTGAATAAATGAATAAATGTTGAAAAAGCAAACCAATTAGTTCGCACAAGATTATAATAATGCATTAACCAGTAGACAGTCTTCCTACATTCCTCGACAAAATAAAATAATAATAATAATAATATGCTCACTAAAAAAAGTTTTCGAAGTCATTTTACAGTAAGTGTATTATAATTACATATTGTAGGCAAATTTAAATAATGTAATCCCAATCGTTAACCCCCTAGTCTTAACAACATCACTTATTTTCAATGGAATCCCTAGATTTGCTTCGTAATGAATATAAAAAAGAAAGATCAAACATAAAATGAACTTTTGTCTCATGTAAAAAAATCATTCCAACAAATAAAAGCTTTTTTTAAAGCATTTAATTCTTTTACGCGCCCAGTGAAACATAAGGCTTCAAGTTAGAGCGTTGAATTTTCAGTTATAGCGGTTTTATTTTTACGGCGTAAGATGATTAGCCTCACGCTCAACCTTCCCTGTTTATCGGCTTATAGAAGTTAAGAAGTGCGGCGTCGGCTGGGGATTGAACCCTGGACCATGTGTATGTCTGGCAGGTGTTCTACCGCTGAACTACCAACGCAATTAAAAGCTCAGGTGATATATTTGCTTCCAAAATGTCTGTTTCATTACTATTTCTCATACATTTATGCATGGAGGTTACGTGTCAGTATATCTAGGCCTATTTGGCAATTTCATTTTAAGTTTCAATTATTGGTTTGTAGGGATTTTGTTTGATTGGTTGGGGGATTTCATCATCATCAGCTAGAGAACCATTGGAAGACTCTCAGAGAGTACTCGGCGGTTGTTCCATTAGCCTAGTTTGGGACTCTTCAACAGTACGCACCCACCACCAGGGGTTCGAACTCATGACCTTCTCGTTACAAGGCGAGCTTGTAAACCATTAAGCAACTGGAACCCTATCCAATGGCCCATGAATTCTAACTTTCACCAATTCACGACACAGAGTGACAGCTAGGTTCGGATCCCGGTGGGTGAGTACTGCCGTCGAAGAGCCCCAAACTGGGACGAAACAGCTGTCCGGTACTCCCTGCAGGTTTCCCAATGGTTCTCAGACCAATGTCAGCTCATGATGAATTCCTGTAATTCTCTTAAGTTTGCTTACAAAATGAACTATTGGAAACCAGGGTGTACTGGACAGCCATGATCCCATCCGGAGTCGAACCCAGAAGTATCGAGATGCAAGGCTGTCCAGTACTCCTTAGGTTACCCATTGGTCAATTCGTAATCAGACGTGAAACTAATCAAATCCCCCTACTAACCAACTCTCGGAAATCTGATTTCATGTCAATAAAGCCTTGTACTAACTCTTTAAAGACCAATTAATCAAGTTAAATCCTGTTGTTCTACAAGGATTAGTTATTAACCAACTAAATATGGACAATCTCCTTTCTATATTCGCCTCTTTCTCTCTCTCTCGCTCATAGTTCATTACTAACAACATTTGTATCCAAATTCTAAGAATCATGCTGTTGTTACTAAGTCTAAAAAGTTTCTGTTGAAATTGTGTAATATATATTTCACAATAATTACAGCTGTATGTAACATTTCTTTCTTAAACACGTTTAGTAGACAGTTTTTTTTGTTTGGGTTTTTTGCCTGCTACTTTAAAATAACTAGCTCTGAAAGGGAAGACGAAAACAGAAACTAGTGACTTTTATAGACAAGTTAAAGAAAGGCATAGAAAGAAAGTTATTGTAATGGTTCATTTTGCTATTAGCATAGTTTCATGCATAAGATCATAAATCATTGCATAATAACAGTTAAGGACTAACTAGTTAGCTGTGTTTTACTAACCTCATGAAATTAAGATTTTCCCGTCGACTGATTGGACCGAAGTGTTCGGTCTCTGGTCGACATGTCGGCTTCTTATGTAGATGCTTCGATGATGTGTGGGCATGCGATTTGAAGTTAATTAGTGGATGGTGACGAGTCTCACATAGGACGAAATGCACATCATGGATTCCACTGCTAGTAACCATCCACCCATTAGCTTCTAATTACATGCCCAGACATCTTCGAAGCATCTGCACAAGAAGCCGACATGGCAACTTGAGACAGAACACTTCTGTCCACTCAATCGACGAGAAAATCATAAATTCGATTAAATAATTAATATGGCCCGTTGCACAAGAGGTGGCTGTCGTGACCCAAGTGGTCCAGTGGATAACGCTTTGGTATTTGAAACTATGGACACTAGTTTCGAGCCTCGGTGGAAACATCATCACTCACTGGAAATCCAGGTGCATCCAGATACAACGAGTCCCAAATAGGAAGAAATGTGCATCTTGGATTACGCCGCTAGTCACCATCTACCAATTAAATTTTATTTATATGCATCTACGACCTGACACGACAAAGTGATGCCACAATCATCGATTTGAGAGGCTAAAGACAACAACTTTTTTCCTTCAAGTTCCAAGTGGAACATAGGGCTTCAAGCTAGTAGCTTGAAGTTTCTGTAGCAGTGTTTATTTTACAGGATGGGGTTGCTTGCCCCACGCCCAACCTTTCCTCTTCACCAGTATTATTTCTGGCTTAGCAAGGTAAAGGAGTGTGCCTGCGGCTGGGGATCGAACCCCGGACCATGTATATGGTTGGCGAGCATCCTAACCGCTATGCCACCGACGCACAAAAGACAACAATACTAGTCAACAATGCACTAAAATAAAAAAATTTGCTATCTGATTTCAACTGATGCCAGCTTACAATGGTGCGTCGGTGGTTAGGTGGTAGAACGCTGACCAACCACACCAAAGGTTCGGGGTTTAATTCCCGGAAGACACATTCCTATGCCTTGTGAAGCCGTTAGCACGCCTAGGAAAGAGGGAAGTTTGGACATGAGGACAGCAGCCTCATCCTGTTAATAAAGGCTAATTCTATTGAAACCTCAAAGGCCTCGCATGAAGCTTTATGTTCTACTGGGAATGCAAAGGAGGAAAATAGCCTTCTGTGTGACTGATATCGACAAAATCTACTTGAAGCTTAGTCATTACATGAAGGAAAAAGTACATTTTTTTATATGTGAATAAAATTAGCCCACAGTAAAGATAGGACCTCAAGTGAACATAAGTGAGACAGGGATGATGAAGATAAGCAACCGACCAAACACATGCACAATAAGCACCAATTACTAATAACGGAATAAATTTTAAAGAGCTCACCTCCTTCACTTATCTAGGAAGCATCGTTTCAACTACAGTCAGTTAGAGACAGCCAGAATCGAAAAGACAAAACAGACATTCATCACCCTGAAGTCAGTTTGGAAATCTTCTGCACTTACTCAGCCAGCAAAAACGACAAGATTTTGGATTTTCAACACCAATGTGAAGTCACTTCTTCTATATGGGTCAGAGAATTGCACTACGCGTCAAGAAAAGCATTTCCAACAGGCCCCTTGCAGTCTTTTATCAACAGCTGACTTCGATAGCTACATACTGAAGATCAGATGACTGGACAAAAAGAATAAGCAGTAAGAAATTCACAGAACGCACCAACCAACAACCTAATGCTCAACAAATATTCTGAAGAAAATGGAGGAGACCAAGGAATGATATTGCTCTCTAGGTAGACGCACAAGTGGAACCCGAGTTGGGCTTTTGAGTTTGACATAGAGGAGGAGATGACCGACTATGGGCAGTCATGAAATTAGCTGAAGAGGATCTCACAGAACAGGGTAAAATAGAGATTTTCTGTTGAAGCCCTATGTTCCATTAGGAACACAGGGGAATAATAAATAGATTATTCATTGATCCAAATATATTTGGGAAGACTTTTGAAGTCAGTACAGTCAAGTTATACTGGTTTTGTGTCTTGTAAATAATTCTATTATATTTTAAAACAATTGGAATTCACTGGAAATGAACACGACTGACTACCTAGGATGTTAAAAAAGGAACACTCCTAGAAATAATGGTAATCATAGTATTTAAATGTTATTTTTTAGAAATTTGATTGATTTCAGGTCTGATTATTGAAAAGCAGGGAATATTTGACATTTGTCATGGTCCTAGTTTGGGACTATTCAGCAGCTCCTCACCCATGACCGTACCGGCAATAGAACTCTTCAAGTTACGAGGCCAACTCGTCGGTCATTCAACCAGTGAGATGAAATCCATGAATTCTAACTTCTTTCTAATAATCAGTGTAAAGGGCCAGTATTTCTCCACACTGGTCATAAATTCGCAGTAGAATTATTATTTCATTATTATTTCCTCGGGTTCCGAGTGGAATATAGGGCATTAACAACACATCCCACTACGTTCTATTCTCTGCTTGCCTCTTAAGCTGGCCGCACGATCGCCACTAATATCTCATCTCCTACTCCATCACATGATCTCCTTCATGCCACCCTCGCACTCACGACCCACTCGTCGCTTAGCCTTTGGATTCCACTCAAAAGATGGCCTGCAATGCGCGCGGTGTCATTTGACGCCCCATTCATCTCCATTTTCTCCTACATACTTCTCCCACATATTTGCTGATCAATAGATTCTTAGTTGGTTTACTCCCATCGTGTCTTGTTGTTAATTCTTTCTGACCAACTATTTAATCTTCAATATGGAGCCAGCTAAGAGGGGTATCTGTTGATAAAAGTCTGCAGATGGATGTTGCAACTGCTTTTCGTGACGCGTAATGCAAGTCTCTGATCCATATAGAAGAAATGACTGACTGACTTCCCTCTGGTGGCGAAAATCCAAATCCTGTTCCTTATGCCGAGTGTAGAAGATTTCCAAAATGATTTCAAAGTGATGAATGTCTGTTTGGCCTTTCTGATTCTGGCTGGCTTTGACATCTTCGTTCGTTCCGAATTCCTGTGGTTAAAACCGTTCTTGATAGATAAATGAAGGTATTAATTTCTGTGTTTGTTATTGTTGCCGTTGGTTGGTTATCTTCATCACCTACCACCGTCTTCTCTATGTTCACCTGGAATTCTGTCCTCGCTACACTGCTTCTCCTGCCGGCCAGTTTGTTAGTTCTCGTCTACAATTCTTCGAGTTTGTATGAGCGACATTGAACACAAATAATCTTCGAAATCCAGATGTTCGAGATTCTTCCCCTGTAATCAGTCAAATTATTTTTCAAGTGTTTATCAATGTTTATAGGCTTTTCATTGAATTCCTTACCCCGATGACTACAGGATCGTATAACGGGCTTGTGCTGTAACCTGAAATTTCCCGGTTCGGTTACTGGCAGGTTGGCTTATGAGTAATCATTGTTTAAAAGACTTGAAATAAAAGGAAACACCTGTCTCGTACTCCGTACTTTTCAACGGTTCTCTAACAGATATCAATCTGTAGTCAAATTTAAAATAATCTTAATAATAGTCATGATAATAATCATAGTAGTAGTGTAAATCTTTGAAACACGTTATTCATTATCCCTAAACTAACTGATTTTTACAATACAATGTTGCTGTTCTTCTTCTTATCCATGAGCAGAGTAGATTACTGTCTTCACCCTGGTTTAATCATTTGAAATCCGCATCTTTTAGCGCATTACATACATGTTGTATACATAAGAATTCAAAGATGAAAAACAATAGCAGACTAATAAGCTAGAAAAAGCCTCCACATCTGTTCTACCCAGTGTGATGTAATCTTACACTCTTCTCACTCCTTTTTGTATTTCCCCTCCTCCTCCTCCTTCTTCAGTACAAAATAAATAGAAAAACTATGCCCTAAGAGAGAAATATAAAATTCAATGAAATCTGCTGCAAAATAAAGAAAACCAAAAGGGGGAAATCAGGGCAACTACAATGATAATTCTGACATATTTATATATATACATATATATATATATATATATATTCCACATAAATATTATTATTACATGTATATGGTAGATATCTGTCTATATCTCCAATGCTCTCTCTCTCTCGCTCTCTCTATCATGGTGGTATCAACAATTCTAATACACAAAACATATGAACACAGGAAAATATCAGATAGACATGTATGAATCGTGGTGCATGCATATACCTACTAATATTAGTAAGTAGATAGAGATGTATACAAGAATACTATTAATAATCATTGAAAAATACTTATACCATGAATAAAATATACCTTATTAAAAGGATGCATAACAAACAATATCAGATATATACTACTGAAAAAAGATATCAGTATTTCACAAGATTTATCTATTCCTAAAGAATATGAGAAGATTGAACACATGGATATATATATATATATATGTCCGTTTACTGTTAACATTAAGCAGTTATCATGACGACTACAGGTTAGATTTACAAAATCTGAAACATTTAATCAATCTAGAGACAGAAAAAAATCAACCATGCACCTTGAGAAGAATTCTATCCTTAAGTGTTGGGCAATTGAAAGTCTCATGTTTATTGACATTCGTCAGCAAGGCTTATCTATAGTCCTTCATTCGATTTTAGATGGAATCCCACCAAGTCAGTTGCAAGCCTGAATATCTCAGTCGTAGTAAGATGTTTGTGACTGCAAGACTGGATGACATGCAGTCAAAACCTTTCAAGATCGAAGATTTGCCCTGTTGATAAAAATGTCGATAAGCACAATGCCTAGGTAAGGCAGGGATTCTTCCCAGTTGTCTTCATTCATCTAATGTCATTTCAGAGTACACTGCTATCACCGAACCACCTAGCTTGATGATCACAATGTAAATTTGACTAGTAGAATTCAGTCGGCTTCAAGCAAAAGACTAGAGGCATATTATTAGTTAGTGCCTATTGTCCAGTCAGAGAATATGCCATTGTGACGTCTTCATAAAGCAGATTTTGAAGGTCTTATATAATCTGACATTGGAAGCACGAGATAAAAGATGTGCGAGTTTAAGGGATAAATCAACTATCAAAGTAAATAAGAAAACTTCCTATTGATTTGTCACTGAGGTAAGTAACCGATATTATGTGTTTGAATTTGTTTTTTTTTATTACAGCTTGATTCCACACCGTACGTTTTCGTGCAGGTATGGAATTTTCAGCATGTGATATCGGTAGCCCAAATTTCTCAGGCCAACCATAGATATCAGGTGTGCTTCGGCAGAGGATCGAACCCCGAACCATGTGAATGGTCGGCGAGAGTCCTAACCACTATGCCACCGACGCAAGAATAAGAGTTTGCGCAGAATAAGACCGGGTACCTTCATTTAGCTGCAATTAATTATTAAGTTTATGTACAGGACAACTTTCGACATGCTTGCAGATGTTACCTGATGTCGTCAGTTGACTTGAGGCTCCAGATTTAATAAACAGCGCTCAAAAATCGCACTTATATACTTTATACTCAGAAACTTCACGTTTAAAACAAGGAAAATAGTTGTATACAGTGGCAGATGAGTTAATTAATGAAGACAATAGGTGAGTAGTATGATGAGTAACCGATAAATTGAGTAACAATGTAATGAATTCAACTCAAATCACAGAAACAAGAGACAAGCATAGTTACCATAGATCAAAGTGTAGTGGGGGGGGCAGATGTGAAAGTCAAAGATTACTCAATCAAATGAGAGAGGGAAATAATAGGGACATACAGTTACCAGAGTAGGGAAAGACTTATAATCGGGTTTCACACGTTTTGACAGACAGAGATTGCTTTGGAAAACCTGATAATTCCAAGAAAAAACTTTGCGATATTCACCTCATGATCCACATCGATGAAACCTGTGGCAATGGCACTATTCAAACCATTTGTTCCCTTGAGAAATATAAGCTTTTTGGTACATGTTCAGCAAATCGGGGGTGTGCCCTTCTCTCTGTCCTGTTATCGTCTTATTCTGTACAATTTGTTATTGTTACTCTATTCAAATTCCTAAAAGGGAATAAGCGTATGATGCTATCATGTGTCATATCCTCGGCGCGCTGGTGCTGACTAAATTTCGCAGTGTGGTTAAAAAGCAGGACGGCTTCTAATCACTAAAAGACAGATGGCAGGCAATCTTTCTAGGATGCTCTGAACCTAAATTTTATGTTTTTTTACACTTTTCAATAACATGTACTAGGAAAGATGATACACAAATAGACTAGCGATTTAATTCGATAGAATTAAAACCAGTCCGGCTAAATTCTTCGTTATTATTATTATTTATCATCACTAGGGAGCAATTTGACCCAAATAAGGTCATAAACTCTTTTCTTCTTCTTGAAACAATGGTGAAAATTTGTTCATCAATGAATAAAGCTATTAAATGTATCCTTTATTTCCCTGTTATCGCTTTTTGTGAACATTTCTCAATATATTTCTGATTGATATGTTTAATAAATAAAAGGATGAATTCCAATCGACATATTATCAATTACTTATGATTGAATTCGTTTGCCTTCCCAGTAGAATACAGGGCTGCAAGCATTGAGATTAAAAAGTGTAGCTGGAAGTAGTGTTATTCTATTTTACGGCGTGAGGCTGCTTGCTAGTCCCATACGCGCAACCTTCCCTGCTTACTGAGCTTATTATTACCAGCTTTAGGTTAAGTGTTTAGAAGATTGTCATCTGAGGATCGAATTATGTGTGGTGGGGACCACGTGTAGTGTAGTTGGCGAGTATTGTATCATTCAACCACTGACATAGCAACCAGCTGACTTACGGTACTGTCATATTCAAATATCGGTATTTTAATAATTCAAAACATGGATTTTAAAGTACGATTGCATATTTTTTCTTTATAATCGTCTAATCAGAATGATATATACTACTAGAAATAATTCCAGTAGTATTGCTGACAAAAAACCTAAAGTTAGTAATTCCATATTAGTTTGTTTATTAGATATATCACACAGTGAAACAGTATGATTTAACTGGATGACGAAGTTTTGAACATAATCTAGTAATGTTCATTATCATATCAGTTATAAACACATCACTTCGAAACTTGAGTTTTATGGCTTTCTTCGTTCTCTCCTATTTATCGTAGGGGCAGTAGAATTTTCCAAACATCTGGGTGGACAGGCATTGAGTCATTCCTATTAGACGTATTCGCAGTTGTTTCGATAAACAAAGCTTCTGTTATCAATCTCTCCCTATACCCTGTGACATTAGTTTTTAAAACTGTCATCCAATCCCATCCTATTGTATGGTTGGTTGTGTGTAATTGCATGTAGTGAGTGCTACAGCTGAACTATTCTCTAGATTTCTTATCTTATTTGGATCAACCGATCTAGATTTCGCTAAGTTTTTATGTCCAGCTAATCTGACTGCCCCTATTCTACTAGTTTGACCTATGTATTTGACTTGACAATCATTGCAGGGTATTAGTTTATCTACTGTCACAGAGTATATGGAGAGATTGATAACAGAAGCTTTGTTTATCGAATCAACTGCAAATACGTGTAATAGGAATGATTCATCACCTGTCCCCGATATCTGAGAAATTCTGCTACCCCAACGACGACAAAATAGTAGAGGACAAAGTAAACTATAAAACTTATCTAGGCAGCATCATTTCAAATACAGGTGGTCGGTACGGTAAGGATGTATAAACCAGAATCGGAAAGGCAAGGTAGACATTTATCATCCTCCATTGATCCTGAACAACAAAATTTGGATATTCGACACCGATGTTAAGTCAGTCACTTCTTCTATATAGGACGAAATTTGGCATGTCACATAAAGTATTCCCAACAGACCGATGCAGACTTTTATCGACGCCTGCCTTCGCTGGCTCCATACTAAAGTTAAGATTGCCAGCGAGAAAGAATCAACGATAATAAACTCTGAAAACAAACCAATCAATAACCAATTACTCAACAAATATTCCAAAGAAAATGAAGGTGGACCGACCACACCCTGAGGAGACCACTAGGCCATCACTAAGTTAAAACTCGAATGGACAACGGTGAGTTGGACGTTGGTTCAAGAGTGACACTGAGAAGATTGTATGAAAATGGGATGACAGCTTATGGGCATTCGTGCAGTCATATAAAGAGGACTGCAGAGAACAGGATCAAATGCTGAAATGCTTTTGGGGACTTATGTGCCACCCTCAACCCAAGAGAATAACAGTTCTAACCTTTCACAAGAAAGGCAATCTCTACCAAGTTTACTGCTTATTCGTCTGCATCAGTGAAGAGAATATGAAGTAATTAAAACCTCTAATATGTAGAAACATGACTCCTAAGACTGAAAATACGTCTTAATGATGAGTACCAATTAGCATGAAAAGTACGTTCAGTGACTACCAAGAGACTTATGCCTGAAGTTTAACACTAAATACAAATGTTGCAAACCAAAATCTTGTAAATATTGGTCAGTAAGGACGTGTTCGTCTCAGTAACTTCTGTTCAAAGCTGTACAGTTATATGGTTTTCTACAAAATTCATGGGAATGACAATAAAGGCCAACTATTAATATAATCGGAGAAAAATATATACATATATATGTGATATTACATATCAGAAACACAAGATGGATATAGTGAGAAACTTGGTTAAGTAGTCTTACACAGCCTAGAATGATTCAGTCATAGAAATCATTATTGTTAAAAACTTTAACAGCTTGGGAACAGGAATATTGTTCTTACGTATAAGAAACTCAGAATGTGTATAAAGGATTTAATATAAATGTATATATTCTCTACGAATCTAATTACTTTGCATCCCAATTGGAATATAGGTTGGCTTTAGGCTTGAGCTCTGCAGTTTGAGTAGCTGCGGTTTAATTTTTACAGTGGTAGATCGCTAGCCTCACGCCTAACCTTTCGTCTTTACCCATCTTGCTACCAGCTTAGTGAGATTTAAGAATGCATTGGCTAGGGATTGAGCCCTGGACTACTTGTAGCCTGAGTGGTGGCCATTCTACCTCCGCACTTCCGACTCACACACGTCATGTATATACATATATATATGTACATCCCAATAATTTACATTTCTAACGACAAGCAATTACAGACGCTATTCATTACCTAATGTTTCTAGATGATATAAGATAACTTGACCAAGTTTCGTAATTCTCCCTTTTTTCTTACTCTTCACGTGTATTGCCATCAATTGATAATAATACTTGACCTTTTAGAATATTATATAATAGTATAGTTCTGATTAGAAGTTACGAAAAGGATATACTTTGTTGATAGATTTTTTTTGGTTGGAATTATGTTACATGGGTATTTTTCGCTCTCTAATGAAATGTTACAGTTTATATTTCTTTCCAAATAGAAGAAAATTTCTCTCTGTATATAATTATTTAATCACTTACTTACTTACTTACCTACTTACTTTTTATGGGAAACTTTATGCATATAAATAAAGTTCAAAAATCTAAAATTCTGATACGAAGTTGTCAGTTTTTCTCGTCAAAAAAATGTCTACTTTTTATAAAAGTGGAAATTTGATCTTATATTTAGCGAGAGAGAAAGAATTTTCTCAAGTGACAAAGTAGGCTAGATAAGAATGAAAAATTAATCAGTAAGTACACGTCAACTGTCCGTTTGCTGGTTTGTTTGTTTGTTTGTCTTTTTTCTAAAGTGAAATCCCGCCTACATTATCAACTACAAAGAAACACAAAAGTTAGATAAGCGAACACATTATATCATTGATGCAAATCTCTGGTTAACTTTGAAAAATGGTCAGTATGACAGAATCTAAACTGTAATTCACACTATTCAACTTGTACAACCTAAAGGAACGAGGAATGACACTTCTGATAGATGAAATGGACTAGTGGTCATACTAAAATCAGGAATTAGTAGTAGCTAGGATTCATGAGGCATTGATTCAAGTCCTATTGGCGGTATGGTCTACAAACTTGCTTTGTAACCGACAGTTCCTTGGTTCAAACCCTAGCAATGGTGGTGTATTACTGATGAATCCACAACTGGGACAAAACAGCTATCCAGTAGTCAGTGGTTATCTAACTGCTATCAATCCACCGTCAAACTTGAAACAAATGAAATCCCTACAAACTAACTCATGAAGATGTTTATATCACTTTCTGTTGACCAGCAAGGCGGTGCTGCGACTAATTTTGCACCCGCTTATTCATTTAAGTCAACCATATTCATCTAGAAATTTTCTAATGCTCGGTTTTTGATCTCTCTGACTAAAGAATGAAGGATAAAATGTGAGCCCACAGCGTTTTTTCCATCTCGAGTGAAACGACCTTGAATCATAAACTCTGCTGTTATCGAGTTACTTCTTATCTTGAAAACTTCTTGTTGTATGAATACTTTTACAATCATTAAAGTTTTAAGTTTGAAGAATTTGTGAAGATTTCATCACGAAACCAAAATCACTTAAAGAGATCAGTGAAAACTAGGAAGCAATGAACAGTAGTTTCGTACTATTTTGGGACTCTTCACAGTGCCTCCTCACTCCCTCCCCACTAAGGATCGAACTCGCGACTTTCAGGTTATAAGATCAATTCGAGTGGATCATTCAGCCACTTGGACTGGAATTCTGTGAGCCATGAATTTCAACTTTCTCAAAGAAATCTGGAATTTCATTAAATCCTTAGCAATATGTTTTTGCATTCAACAATTCTATTCATTACTCTAAATTGTGTGTGTATGTGTGTGTAATGATTTTAAAGGTTAAATAGTCGGTGAAAGGACAAGCAACAAGAAATGCCTTAGATAATAAATGAGACAAGAACCTACAGCTCAACAAATACGCCTTAGGCAATGAAAATAGACTGGATATAAATTGGGAGGATATTCCAGTGACATCACAAGCCAGTCAGGCCTTCGAATATAACCTGACGTAAGAGTGTTTATGTGGAGGAGATCATGTGATGGAAACTTGTGATCAGTCTTGCAGCCAAGTGAAAATCACTTCAGTGAACACAGTAAATTACGGTTCCGTTGTTCAGTTACTATATGTTTTAATCAAAACTCAAGTAGCGAATTGTAGTAAAATAAAAGTCCACCCCTCCTTGTTATTCACAGTGTAAATATGCAATAATTTAGTACATTCCAACTACTGGCATATAAAACCACGTTTCACGCGGCCTAAAGAAACCATATCAAAATAATGTTATATGTAAACAAGTTTGGCTTATTCCTTTTATCAGTTGCTGAATACGAAAAGAGTAAGAGCGTGTCATATTCTCTTTCTAAATATAAAGCTCAGAAATGAATGATAATAACAATAAATATCTGGTGAGTTTGTCATTTTTCTTAGGAATATTCGTATTCCGAATTCACTTTTGAGTCTATTTTATAAAACTCTAGTTATGTTTTGTTTTAAATCATGTGAAGGTTTTAGGAAGGTGGTTTGTTCAGATACTTATTACATATCTTACCATACATCTTTTTAGCACATCTAGTAAAAAAATATCATTTTAAGTACTAAGCATTCAACGGTTTATTTGTTTCAGTTAACTTGATTGATTTATACTGGACAGAGACACTTGAGTCTCTTTGTTATGTTTCTCAATACTTCGAGACTGGAAGTAACGGTATACTTACACAACCATGTAAGGTTTACAAATTTGCCAAGAGTGTGTGACTTAGTGTATAACTATGACCAATAAAATACCGGGCGTTATTTTATTCAGGGAAAATCCTGATTGGATTATTTCCAGGCTAGGTATTGATCACTTATGTAGGCCAATTTTGATTGGTTTATTTTCAGGCTGGAAATCGATCACCATATCAGTCTAAACCCATCAGTTCCTAGTACGGATAATTCAACGATATCTCATGTTCAACATGATGTCGTTTATTTTTTTGATGGCTGACAACGTAATTCTATTCAGAATTCATCAGCTGGATGTGCCTGCATGAGTGACAGAGGTTTTTCAATGAGGCATATCAATGGAGTATTACCATTCCAGATAACTCAACCAACGGGAAATTCAAAGTAATAATTCTTTGGCTTTTGAAAGGATGGATACTAGGCGTGAGTCACAGTGGATATGGGTACACGCAGCTGACAAGTACCAAATGTGATGATGAAATGCCCAACCTGGATTACAGTGCTAACAGTCATCAAAAAAATGACATCATTCTATCTTTTATTTCATTCTAATTAACTATATAGACTATTATTATTTCTATTATAATCAGGTTAATTCTCTGAAAGTTATGCTATAACCTGTCTGCAAATTATTGATACTTTTATCTAGCGGGAAAAAATATCTACGTCAAACCGTGTAACCGTGTTGCTGCAACTTTAAACTGGTGCAAATTGGAAAATAAGGCTAAATACATGTGTTTTTTATTCGTGCTGACGATTTCAACCACAGTAAAGTAATTCTAATAGAAACTCTGGCTTAAATCACAAGTCTTCATATATATTTCTTCTTTTTTAAATTCCGTATTCTAGGAAATTTCGTAATCTAAATACATCATTTAATTTAATGTCGGCGAAATAAAGTTCATGGATATAAAATTAGAAATGTAAACCTGATTCACTGTTCCCTTTTCACACATAAACACAGAAACACAAATTGCTGTAAAAAAATTTCGAATGAATATTCTATGAAAACTAGAATAAATATGACATGTGTATACAGAAAAGAGTCTGACATATGTAACAATAATATAATTAGGTTTCTAACTTTCCAATTATTCAACGTATCATTTTTTTCAGGTAAGGATTTAATTTTGTCCTGTTGATGTATAGTGTTGTCTACATACAATTGAAAATTATGTTCGAGTATTGGTTTGTAGGGATTTGGTTGATTGGTTACAGGATTTCATCATGAGCTGACATTGGTTAGAGAACCATTGGAAAACCTGAGAGTACTGGACGGCTATTTCGTCCTAGTTCTGGACTCTTCATCAGTACGCCCCCACCGGGGTTCGAAACCAGGACCTTCTGGTTACAAGGCGAGCTAGCTCGCATACCATTAAGCCACTGGACCCGATTCAATGGCCAGCCCATGAATTCTAACTTCTACCAATTCACGATATAGAGCAACCGCTAGCCAATGTCTTTGGCGAGTATTTGTCCTCACACCCGACCTGCTGCACGCTATGAAATTAGAGAAATTCAGTAGTATATCGGTGCCTAACTAGTAGGATGTTCAACAGCCACATGAGAGGTCCAGATATGATACACCGGCCGACGGATTCCTAAACCTTACCCGACTGGTAGGGAGTATGGAAAAGAGGGACTATTTTGCGCGAGGCAAACAACATCACCGAGTACAAGCAACACAACTGCCACTGAAATTTCACAGGTCTCAGCCTGAAACTGCATGTTCTACTCAAGAGTCAAAGAATCAGAAAGAAAGAAAGAGAGAAGTTCGACAACTTCCAAACTTTGTTAACTCAAAAAAATCAATAATCTTCTGACAGACAATGATATAAACGCTTTCCGTGCCTGAATAACTAGATGACCTTACAAATTTATGAATATTTTTCAGTGACATTGATATAACAATAAAATGAGACAAGGATAAATGTATGTATATTACCACATATAATGACCTTCATTTCATTTTTATTTTCACACTGCCAGCACCATTTCCCTCTCTGGCTTTAACAATGAGGTCATGTTTTGTCTATTTAAAACAATTTTTATTCAAGTATTTTTGAGGTCATGACCAGCAGGCTTCACCACAATGATTGTTAGGACAAATACTCATGGATGACATCGGCTGTTGGTTGCGTTATAAATAATAAATTGACAGAAAAATAAAATTCGTGAGTGGCTGAAAGGTCAACGGGATTGACTTGCAACCTGAAACTAATACGTTGGATCCCTGGTGAGTTTATGAGTGCGTATTGATGAAGAGTTCTAGACTAGAACGAAACAGCTATCCAGTACTCCACGGTTTTCAAAGTGAAGAGAGTTTGTGAAAAAGAACTTGAAATTAAGTCTTGTTCATCGAGGTAGGAAAAATTCGAGACAGACTCCGTTTAGCAGACTGATACTCCGGGGTTCGATCCCTGCTGACGAGCTACTTTACCTCACTACACCAGTAATAAGACTGATAAAGAGGGAATGTCGGGCATGAGGCTAGCAACTCCATCCAGTAAAAATAAAGCCGCTGCTACCGAAACTTTAAGCCTCTAGCTTGAAGTCACCTATATTCTACTGGGAACGTAAAGGAATAAAAAAAACTCATGTAATGAGTAATGATCTCTCTACTCATATGTAAGTCAACAGACAAACAAGTATTACTGTAGAATAAATTGAAGCCTATGGGTAAGGGAATTTTCTGATTCTTTAAAACACATCTATTCAGAAAAAACATTTCTTAAGTGTACAGGAAAGAGACAGTTAGATAGAGCAAGGTGAAATCAGGCACAGATGAACCTCAGTTCATCTTGCTAAGATGATGACAATAATTCAAAGCGTCAGTATAAACGCAAGCTACAGCTATATTAGAGTAAGCAGATTTGAACTCAAATAGACAGAGAGAGGGTGTGTGTGCACGTTTAACTGCTCAAAGAAGCTTCGTTAAAAAAATATTCCGAATTTTCATCAATCATACAAAACTCAGGCTGAAGTAAAATTCACTTCTGATCACTTAATTTGAAGTCTGCAGCTTTGCTACTGTAAAATCTTGAAAATTTCATGTATCTTCGCAGTTTAGATTGACTGTGTTTCTTTGGCTGTTTACCGTCAAAGTGGATGATTATATAGGTATTACATAACCAGAATTACAAGTCGATTTTCCTAGATTACAAACCAAATAATGCTGCTGATTGATTAAGATGAATAGTTGTAAGCCACCGACATCAACCGGTAGTGTTTCCCAGTCAAGTCTAACGGCTGCTCTGATCGCTTAAGTCTCAAGTTATCAGTGGTGTGCCCGGATTGCGAAAACTCAGACATCTATAAAACACAAAATAATTGAGCAAAGAATATTCTTTTCGATAATTTCCTCTTATGGCTCCACAATTATATATATATATGTTTATATACATAGAATATTCTAGATTAGTAGCCAATAACAATAACAATTTAACTGCTCCTGTGGAGCCACTTATATAGGCTGTAAAATTAGGCGTGTTTCTCGTCGAATTTCCGGACATCACCCTGCACAGTGGTTAAGTAAAGGACAAACAAATTCCATTCATACGTCTATTCTATCTCACTTTGTGGATATAGAACACAAGATTGATGTCAACGAGGCAGCTTTCAAAGTCATCTACCGCATTCCAACTAATCTCGATTTCGCATTAAGAGTTCGACTACTAAGTATTGCTGAGGCTGTCGGGATCCATATTAAGAAGCCTAATTTATGCATCTAAAAGAAGTCAGTTCAGACACTGTCCTTACCTTGGCCATCTAGATTTGAATGATCCCGAATTTTTGTGGAATTTTCCTAATTTCAGTTGATATTCTATTTGCTATTAAATTTTTATTATTACTATAATTTACGCATCCTTCGTGAACTGTAATTCCATTGTGATCTTACTTAACAAAACGACATTATTTAAAAAACACTAATATTGTTATTGACTACAATTTTAGAATATTCTACGCATATGAACTTATATATCATTGTAGAGCCAGAAGAGGGGATTATCGAAAAGGATATTCTTTACTCAATTATTTTGTTTTTTATAGATGTCTAAATGAATATTTTCGCTATATTGAAAACTCAGAGAGCCGAATCAGATGGAACCCATCCGATTCACAATTCAACCAGTCTAAGGATGTGATTTTTCATTACGGTTTCATTTGAAAACCTAGGGCAAGCACTACTGTTTGATGCAGACTGTACACAACTACTCAAACGAATCAATCAGTAGTATATAGTGTCATGCATTTTTCGCTTGTTTCGTTTTTGATTATCATTCATGGGTATCAAGCAGCTACCACTGATCTGAACAATTTCGATTTCCAAAAGAAAGACCACCGAAGTGAAATTCCACCCCCACTGTAAAATTGCAAATCGCCTATTTAATCTGCTAACTATGGATTTGATTTATGAATAGTGCAACACCCTATACAAATTCATATCCTAACAGTCTTAGATGTTTACACTTGCCTTGATTTATTGTAGGCTGAATAATTTAATAGTTGTTTCAAATGTCCCAATTTTATATTTCCAGTCTTTGAGGAATCCCATTGACTTGTATTCTGTAATGCCTGACTCATATCAACTGATATAGCTCTTTGTTTTCGTTGATGTTCTTGTTGTGATTGAAACTGTTGTAGTTGTAGTTGTGGCTGTTGCTGTTGTTGATGCTGCTGCTGCTTTTGTCGTTGTTCAAGTAGTCTAGCTGCATAAACACATTCTGTTGAATATCTTGCATGTTTACGAAATACTTGTGAATTTCTCCTCAGTGTTGACATTTCACATGGGACTGTTAAAAAGTTTGGATCATATTTCACTAGATTATTAGCCTGATTACCAGAGTGAGTAGGCGAGTTATTATTATTATTATCCTCAAAAGTATTAATTTCACAATCAATTTTATTGATATTTTGATATGTACAACTTTTCTTAGGATATGCCTCACCACTAAAAGATAATCGTGGAATTTTGAAGATATCACCGAGACTTTTAATTCTTAATTTATTTTTTACTGTTGTCGTTGTTGGTGTTAGTGGTGCTGTTGCTGTTGTCACTGACGGTGATGACAGCGATGCTGATAATGGGGATGAAAGCTTCTCAGACTTGAATTTACCACTCTTATACACCTCAAAGTTGGTATTCAATGGATTAGAACAATTAAAATTATTCATAGTACTCAAGTTTTGAATAAAAGGAGATGTTGCTTTAGGCAATTGTAAGTATAATGATGGATTACTTAAGGTGTTTTTACACTCATCCTGTTTAGAATTATTATTATTATTATTAAGATATGTATCACTCATATATGATGATGTTGCTGGTGGACTATTCAACGCTCCTAAAGAATTAAACGATGAACAAGAAGAACTAGAATTTGTTGACAATGTTCTACTATCCATTGGGGATAATTTATACACGCTTATAGCATCCTCTTGTTTCGTTGTAAAACAATGACACGACGACGAAGATGTAGTAATCAGTGTATCATCGTTGCCCATTGAATATTTACGTCTACTAGAATGTAAAATATTTTCATTTAATAAACTGTAGTAGATTGATTCTAATCTCTGATGATCTCCTGACGTCATACTGTTATCATCGTCATCATCATCATCATCATCAGTTGGCGTTGCAGTAGTACTTGACATATCTTCATTATTCCCTAATAAATTATTTGTTGATGAACAGCATGCCTTGCAGTTGGTAACTTTATTAGCTTTTATACGTCTGGCTCGTTGTATAGTGGCTGGACATATACTACAAGCACTTTTACATATTGTTCTGCTTATATAAGCATCTAATGAAGCATAATTCAATGGTTGTGACATATTAATCTGTTGAAATCTCGATAATTGATTATTATCCTCCGTATCATTATCATGTGAGTAATCACAATAAGCAAATCCTTCTGTATTCAACGCATTATCCACACTGAATGCATTCAACACAACAACAGATGGTTTAATTCCACAATAGGATTTTGATTTATGCAAAGTATTTTGTAGGCTAACAGTTTTATCAGGAAGACAGTTCAGTGAATGCCTATCAGATCGACATACTCTGGAATGTGTCAGCGAGTCGTGGAGATATGTACACTCAGAAGAAATATTACTACTAAGGTTATTATTATTAATTGCAGTAATATTCTCATCATTATTACCACAAATGGTGTTGCTGCTGTTATTATTATTATTATTGTTATTGTTAGGAATTTCACGATCACATTGTTCAACAATAACAAGTGGTACTTGATGTGTTGATTTTTTCTTTTTATATTTAATTTTGAAACGTGATCTCTTCCCAGTTTCGTTTGATGATGATACTGATGACATAATTCAATCTGTTAACATCAACAGGGTATTGGAAACATAATGTAGGCATTTTGCTCTCTCTCTCTCCGCCTCTCTTTCTTAAATAATAAGCTTAACAAAAATATTAATAAATAATATCTATCGCCTCTATGTTGTTTATTGTAATAAAATAGGGGAATAGGAATATTCATCTAATTTTATTTATTTATTTATTTAGGAATGCTTTTTAATCCGTTCATCGTCGTTAGAAAAAGACAAAGAGTCTAGTGAACTGTTAAATTCATTAGTTGATTTATGTGGATAAGAAATTGGTCTGGTAAGATTGCTAAATCTGATAAACATGTAGGATTAAATAATTGCGAAAGTGTATTGTAATGCTCTCTATATATATACAGCATTAACGGTAAGTGAATTTTGATTGGATGAAACCAAGTCGAGAATAACGTATTTGATTGGATAATTAAATAAAAGTCATTCCACCTCATTGGCTAATATTAAAACACTAGCAATAATTTCATTAAGAATTATTAGCACTTTACAGGGTATTTGAAAGAAATTACGTGTGTTTTTTTGTTTCAGATTTGTACTTGACCTTCTCATGAGAAGTGTGAAATCTTAATAAAAGTATCTCTATGACTGATGGTCAGTGAATAAAGGTTGTTTTTGAAGCCTGCTTAAAAATTGAACTACAGAAACTCCCTCCCATCAGTGTATTGCATATAATTCCTCTTATTTAATTTGTTTAAATCTAGCAAAAATATGAACTCTAACAGTGGTGTTTATTCTGGCTGGTAATTAAAACATTTATAACCTGATTCCTAAGTTTCTATTCAGTATTGAAAAAGAGCTTTATCAAGTGCTGGTTGGAGGATTTCATCATGAGCTGAAATCAGTTATAGAACCATTGGAAAACCTGCCGAAGAGTCCCAAACTAGGCCAACGAAATAGCTGTCCAGCACTCCGTGCAGGTTTTCCAATGGTTCTCTAACTGATATTAGCTCATGATGAAATCCTCCAACCAATCAAACAAAATCCCTATGAAAACAATACTTGAAAATTTATCTGATGCCCACTAGCAACTGGCCCTTAACCGGCAGTTAACCTGAGGTTCCGGCAAGAAGCCGTGACTAGTAAGATATAGCAGGTTAAAGGTAAGGTGGTAACTCATCGAAGAAGATATTGCGAATTGGTCGCGCTATATGATGAATCGGTAGAAGTTAGAATTCATGAACTGGCCATTGGATTGGGTTTCAGTGACTTAACGGTCTATGAGCTCGCCAGCCTTGTAACCAGAAGGTCCTGCGTTCGAGACCTGTCGGTGGGCGTGTACTGCTGAGGAGTCCCAAACTAGTCTGACGAAACAACTGCCCAGCACTTTATGTGGGTGTGGGCGTGTGTACTGCTCAACAGTCCGCTCCGTCCTCCTTTATGGCTGTGAGACCTGGCCATTGAGAGCAGAAGACATGAAAAGATTAGATGTCTTCGATCATAGGTGTCTGCGTTCTATCTTCCGTGTGAAATGGTATAGTAAGGTCAGCAATATTGAGGTTAGGCACCGGCCGAGTGCTAGGTAAGGAGGAGAAATCAGTCGATGAGACTGTGAAATTACATCGACTGAGATGGTTAGGACATGTGCTACATATGCCTAGTCGTCTTCCTCGACAGTGGGAAATGTTAGCTGACATAGGATGGATCAGGTTGGAAAAGACCTAGCGGTGGTCAAACGAAAACATGGCACCAGTTAATGAAATCCACAACAGTTAGCTTAAGCCACGCAGGAAGATGTAGACTTCCTGGTTGGGGTCCTCGGGACGGTAAAAACCAATGGTTGGAAACAATTGGTGACATGGCTCAAAATCGTTCTCAGTGGCGCAGACGCATCCATTCCTTGTGACTTATGATTTCCAATTAAAATGTTTTGTTCTCCGTTATTACTATTCCTTTGTCTCACACCTCTGTTTACTGTCTATATTATGCATTTCTCCTACTTTCTTCTCTTGCTTTGTATGCTACAAGGAGGGAGTGTGGCGACTTGAACTGCCGCACATATGTGCAAAGTTCTATGTCGAAAACCGACCGACCGACTCTATGTGGGTATTCCAACAGTTCTCTAAGTGATATCAGCTCATGATGGAGTCCTCCAACCAATCAAAAACGCGTTATCCTCAATGGCAGATCATCTCAATACATGATATGACCATTTCTGAGCATTCAACAAAATGTCGTCGTGTATTTCTCGAAGGAAGAAAGGAAGAGATATCATAATGACTGATTGGTTTTGCCACTTAGGTCGGATAGAACTGTGTCACACGATCTACTGTCAGTGAAACTTTTTATTTGACGATCCTGGAGCAACAGAAAATGTCATGTAATGAAACCCGCTAAAAATTCTGTACATTATATAAATATTGTTCAGAATAAGGCTATTATTGTTTTTTTCCTAATTTTTCAACTACTATACATTTTCAAGTCAAGCAGATAAAAGTAACTACAGTTTGAAAACTCTGGATTGCTGTTGCAAATAAATTCTACAAGAGTGATTTCAACAACAACAATTAGATGAACTAATGTGAGTTGTGAGATATCCACAGTATATCAGTTTTTCATTGTACAGATCCACAACTCGGCAAAGAAGCCAGACTAAAATCGTCAGGTTAAAAAGATGACATACTACCGCTTAACCACTACACTGGAATTCAGCTGGATATGGTTTTTCGTCCCTGTCAAGAAAAAGTATTATTAGAATTTGTCAGTAGTATTTAAAGGGATGTTCATTGGCATTGAAACATCAAATAACAGGGAGATATATTTGATGTCAGGGAAAGCAATTGATACAGCATTGCGGAGATACATTGGAGACATGAAAGGAACACAAAGAAACACAACATGAAGAAAGGGCAGAAGTAGCACAACACGAAGATATGTGCAAATGAGGAGCTGCTGATAAGGTGTACATAATTTGGCTATATTGATATACCAGGCTATGCATAAACATTCCTTTATTAAGTCTTTCGTCGTCTACAGTTACAACTTGTCAGTGGGATAACAGATCAGTAATTATGCTGTCGTAAAAGTGTCATAAATCGATAGAAGAGAATAGACTAAAAGAAAAAGTGATAGGTACCACTTATGAATAAAATGGAATTATGTCAAGAAGTAGGTAAACATAAGACTCCTGTCATTGATGTAAGAATAAAACTTGTGCACTGTGGAATGGAATTAAGACTCCTGTCAATATATCACATGAGATTTACAAATAAAAGAAATGTAGCATCTGTGTAAATTGGAAGCTTTGACATAATGCCAGTATACTAGTGTGTTTATAAAAGAATCAAACTTGGGCACTGTGGTAGAGTGTAATTCCATTATGGGTAAATTTTATTTTTATAGAGTCTCACAGTGTTATACAGTAATATTTACTGATGACGTTTCGAGCACAATTTATTGCTGCACAAAAAAGATCTAAATGATGAAATAAAACAAATAGAAGAGTCGTTGGTGTTAAATTACTATCCTTTAAAATTCATTAGGAAGATTGAAAAAGGCCAAAATAAAAATAAAAATTGTGAAACTAGTAATAATAATATAAATAAGAGACAATATAAGTCATCTATAGTTATGCCATATAAAGAGGGGACATCCGAGACCCTACGTAGGATTCTGAATAAAGCAGGAATTAGGGTGGCATTTAAACCTACAAACTCACTCAGGGACAGGCTCTGTAGGTTAAAAGACCCAGTTGACCCAATTAAACAAAATAATATAATTTACAAAATACCCTGCAATGACTGTGAGTTAAGTCAACTACATAGGTCAAACTAGTAGGTCAGGGGTAGTCAGATTGTCAGAACATAAGAATTTAGCTAAGGTAAGAATGTTTGACCTCGAGAGAACAAGTAATTTAGAAAAAAGCTCAGCAATTGCGATCTATGCATTAACACAAAATCACACAATACGGTGGGAAAGGGTAAATTCTAAAAAGTAATCTAGGTAGGTGGAGAGAGAGGTTGATTACTGAATCCTATACCTAACACATGCAACAGGAATGATTCATCACTCATACCCGAAATATGGAAAATAATACTACCAATCAAATCAAGTGAAAATCAAGTGAAAAACAATGGAACTATGTAAATGAATTTAGGAAGTCGTGTGATTAACTTGATATGATTATGAGCAGCAATAAATTGTGCTCGAAACGTCATCAGTAAGTATTACTGTATAACACTGTGAGACTCTATAAAAATAAAATTTACCCATAGTGTTTATAAAACACCATCTAGCTTTCAACAGTTTCCTCTCATACAGACTAAGTAGCCCATCCAACCTTTAGGTATTAAATCGACAGAAAGGACGGGGGGAGGGCTGAAGTGATGAAGTTAAGATCAATTTCGGAAGATGTGGAAATGTAGTAGTGGGGAAATAGAAATCTGTTCATAACTATGCAAATTCGAGCAGATCACAAAACAAACACGCTTGGGATGTTTCACTATTGACTACAGACTGATATCATTTAGAAAACCATTAAAAACCAGTGAGTATTGGACCAAAGAGTATTTCGTCCTAGTTTGAAAACTTTCACCAGTACACACCCACTGGGTTTCGAGCTCGGGATCTTCCGGTTACAAAGCCAGCTCATAGACCATTTAGCCTTTACGACGGAATCTCCTGTTTATTTTTCCAATTGTAACTTCTGACAATATGCAATATATGTACGGCGAAGGTCAACCAGTGTTATTCTCACACCCAATTTGTCTGTTAAATTCTGTCTCAATGACTTATTAGTCAATGAGTGCAACTTGCATCCTGAAAGTCTTCATCTCGAACCCTGGAGGTGGGTGAAGACCGATGAAAAGTCCCAAACTAGGTCAGAACAATTGACTGTCCAGTATTCCACTTGCTGGTTTCCAATAGTTTTCTAACTGATATCAGTCTGTGATCAAACTGGCACTTGTCAGACAAAACTTCCTAACTAAGCTAAAGCTTGTCAAACAGTAACTGATTAGCAGGTATGCAGTTTTCTAGCCAATTGGATTTCCACCTTATTAGCCATTTAGCCGAGTTATAAAAAAAGCAACTTGAAGTAGGATGTCTACAAGTCTTTTCTTTTCTTTTCCTGAATTAAAGCATTCCATATTACGTGATCCTCTTTGCATTTCTTCCACATCACTAGATACACTATAGATCAAGTGATACAAGTGACGGAAATTGGGCCAACATTCAAGTGTATCTTTTTATACCATTTTTTTTTCAACAAAAAAAAATTCACAATGACATTTCGCGTTTTTCATATGATAATTAATTTTTACGAATGTTTCTCTCTCGCATCATCTAACTTTTCTATCAAAAAGAAAAAAGCATAAGCATATTTGGTCGAAAGAAGAATTTAAAATTGTGTTGTTTCTTATTTTTTTTTTTTGGTTGGAATTTTATGGTCTGTTGATCATAGATAGATCATATGATAAAAACGAGGAAGTGGAAGAGGAATAGGAAGGGGCGAAGGGAGAAGGACTGGAGTGATGAAGCAGGCCTACAAACACTTACAGTTATTTTTTCCCAAGAAAAAAAGGACGAAGAAGGGCAAAAAGATAAACGGTTATAAAAAATAAAAGAGAGAAGAATCAACTGCATGCATTCTCTTATTATTAATTGATTAAAATTTTGCCTAAAGCAGACACATTCACAGTCTATTTAAAATTGAATACATATTGACGTTTTTATAGATATGTACATTGAAATGAATGAAATATTGAGTCTTATAATAAATGGGGGAAAGTGTTCAAAAGGGAAAAGAGAAGATATCGATTTAATTTGATCTGATTTGATTAGATTTGATTTGATTCAGTTCACTGTTTCCTGTCTATTATTCATTGATTATTAATTAACACATTGGGATTAGTTAATTCATTAGGAATCGCTTTCTGTACTGTGTGATATACACTTTACAGCCAGACTACTTATAGTGTGAAGAGTAGCATTCATACCTCTTAATCTTGATTTTTATCTATAGTCAAAAATATTTTGTTGTGTCGGTGCATCATTGAGCCAGAAATTAAAGAAATCAAGGGAAACATAACCACTAAAGAAATGATGCCTGTTTGATTTCATCCAAAAGTTTATTAAGATATATAGGAGAAGGGTCTTTCTCTATCATTTCTATCAGGTATTGAATAAATTACCAAAAACGCTGTAGATATCAAAAACACTCCAAACAGAATAGACAATTGAAATGAGCTGACATCAGATAGAGAACCATTGGAAAACATAGGAGTACTGGACAGTTGTTTCGTCCTAGTTTGGGACTCTTCGGTAGTACCAGGACAAAAAAGCTGCCAAGCATTCCCAGGTTTTCCAATGGCTCTCTAATTGATGTCAGCTCATAATGAAATGCTCCAACCAATCAAAAAAATCCCTACAAAACCAATATTTGAAGATACGACATGTATTCTTTTCTATCGATGCATGTGTAGACAATTATGGATGCCAATTTGATTGGGAAAGTGTAGAAGAAATTTTCAACACAGCAAAAGCACCAAACTAAATGCCAGGGAATTTCTACAAGTCTGGTACGCAGATGAATCAGTCAGCGATTAAAAAACACATTACTGTATATAAAATCTACCAACTAATGAGAACTATCAAAAAGGTTCAAATTCCAAGTGAATCAGAATGATCAAAAGAGATATAAATTAACAACTTGTCATGATAGGGGTTGTTAGGAGATACACCTACATCATCATTCATGGAGAAACAATTCAAATATAAGTTCATTTCATACTAAAACCTGCGCTAAAGCAATTTTGTCTAGAAAGGGGGACAACGAAAGCTTCGCAACTGATTCAGTCAGCTCAGAGGATGACAGTGATGACAGTGATAACAATGTTCAAGATGATTATGATGAGGTGTTATTGCTGGGGATGGTGTTGTTGGTAGCTGAAGAGAAGGGACAGGAGTAAGACAGCAAAGACCTTAGCAAAATGTAAATGACAAGATACAAAACATCTACATCTTTTCTCTGCTTGTTTATATTTCCCTCTCTAAAATAAACATTTTAGTGCAAATAAAAAAAACAAACACTGAATACATGCTTCTTTAACAAAAAAAAACAGAGAGCAAAAGAGGTAAAGATAAATTTTAATCCTCCCTCCTTCCCTATCTCTCTTACAGTTTGATATATTTAAGCATTGTGATAACTCCATTTGTTTACTTTATTAACCTTGTTTTTTCTGCTTATTATGACATGCGATTCTCCAGAGAGAGAGACAGACAAGTAGTAACAATAATAATAATAATCTGTTCAGTA
Organism: Trichobilharzia szidati; assembly: GCA_944472155.2. Classification (NCBI taxonomy): domain Eukaryota; kingdom Metazoa; phylum Platyhelminthes; class Trematoda; order Strigeidida; family Schistosomatidae; genus Trichobilharzia; species Trichobilharzia szidati. The sequence continues at coordinate 58,425,719 of OX235276.1, forward strand.
AAAAACAGAATATTCCTACTCTTGATTATTATTCCTTTTCAATTATTTGAAAAAGAGTCACAGTTAGGATGATGGTTACAGGAAGTTTATTATTATTATTGTTTCTTTTAATTCCTAGAGGAACATAGAGCTTCAGCCGTGCGTCTCCATTGCGTTCGGTTCTCTGCTAGAGTCTTCACCTGGCTCCAAGTCTGCCCACATGCTTTTATCTCCTCTTCACATGACCTCCTCCAAGTCATCCTTGGACGACCAACTCGCCGCTTCCCTTTCGCGTTCCACTCGAGCAGTGGCTTGTCTAGTGATGTCACTTGATGGTTTGTTTTCTCAGAGTATGGCCAATCCATCTCCATTTCTTCCTGCCTATTTGTTTCACAATCGGTTCCTGGTTGGTTTGCTCCCACAGGTCCCTATTGCTGATCTTTTCTGGCAATCTGATCTTGAATATTGAGCGAAGGCAGCTGTTGATGAAGGTCTGTAGTTTTTTTTTGAGCTACTCTTTATGACGCGCAGTGCAAGTCTCTGATCTGTACAGTAGCACTGACTTCACACTGGAGTTGAAAATCCGGATCTTATTTTTGATACTCAGTGCTGTTGACCTCCACACAGACTTGGGAGTAGGGAAAGCTTGTCTCACTTTTTAAAATGAATATAAATCACATATTCAATATTGTTATTATTAATATTATTATTCTCTTGGGTTCTAGTTGGAACATATGGCTTCAAATATACATTTCCACTTTTGCCTGTCCTCCGCAATCCTCTTTACCTGGTAACATGATTCCCCACCAACTTTCTTTTGCTTCTCTTCACACGATCTCCTTTAATGTCAACTTCGGGTTAACGCCTAACTCTTCGTTTCCTATTAGGATTCCTGACGAGGGTCTGGCAAGCAATTTCATTAGACAGTCCCCTCTGCGTGTGTCTGGTCCATCTCCGATATCTTTGGAATATTTTATGAGTAATAGGCTCTCTCGCCTGTTGGTTCGCTTCGTGACTTTCGTGTTGGGAAATTCTTGCTGACCGGCTGTCTGACCTTGAGTATGGAGTCAGCGGTGTCAGCTGTTGACGAAAGTCTGCATTGGCCTGTTAAGAATGCTTTTGGTGATGCTGTCGCCAAGTTTCTGAGCCATGTATAAGCGCTGACTGACTGACTGACCGACTGACTCGACATTGGTGTTGAAAATCTGAATTTTGTTATCTATGTTGAGTGAAGAGGATTTTCTCACTGATTTTAGAGTGATTAAAGTCACTCTTGTCTTTCCAATTCCTGCTGCAGCTGCTTTTGGTGTCCTCATTCGTGCCGCCCATCTGAGATGCGGGGAGTAACCATTTTCACATTAAATTTCTTTGACAGTCGTTTGTGCTTGTTGTTGTTGTTGTTGCCAGTCGGGGTTATCTTCATCATCTCTCTATGTCTTCTCTCTGTTCATTTGAAGTCTGGTTTTTTTCCAACTTCTGTTGCCAACTTGTTAGTTTTCGCCTGTAAGTCTTCGAATTTATTTCATTACTAGACACAAATCATCTGCGAAATCCAGATCTTCTAGAATCGCATTATCAATTCAAAGTATTCCTGTCTTTTCACACTCGACGCACAGTCTTCTGAATAATCCATTCCACCTCAATTAGGAATATCATCGTAGGTTAGTTGGCTAGCAACCTCGTCTTACACCTAAATTCCCTACAAAGACTTCTGGCAAATTTGAACAAAGCAGGAACAACAGTTTTTGCAGAATAAAGTGGTACCATCATCTATTTCGTTGCCTTCTCATCAGCTGCTTACAGGCTAAAGACATTATTAAATATATCTACAAAACAATTTTAACATATTTGCACAGAGTTCATTTTTAAACAAATCACTATATGGATACAGTAATAATATATATGCAATATTGAACACTATTCCGAACAATAATGATCATACACGGTGGAAACTTTTCAGCATTACACATTCAGATGAAAGAGAGATGAAAATATTCAATTACCAGGGCAAGGAAAGACTGATAACTGTTTCTTTCTGAACGCACAAATCAGATTTCAGAAGCTTGATGGAGATGGCTTCGGTAAACTTGAGGAGAACTGAACTCTTTTGCCTAATGATAATTTTGAACGACTTTTGAAGTCCACTTTTCTCCTTGACACGGGTCATGAGGTGGACGTCGCAAGATCATTCAAAATTATCAATAGAGAAAAAAGCTCAATTCTTTTCAAGTTTGCTGAAGCCATTTCCATCAAGCGCCTGAAACCTGATTTACGCATTCAGTAAGAAACAAATATCAGTCTTTCTTTGCCCTGGTAACTGAATGTTTTTCATCTCTCTTCCATCTGAATACAAAATGCCGAAAATTTCCACTGTGTATGATCATTATTGTTCGAAATAGTGTTCAATATTGCATATATATATATATTATTACTGTATGCATATATTGATCAATTGATTTTTGTTTAAAAATGAACTCTGTGCAAGTATATTAAAATTGTTTCTGTAGATACAGTGAATAATGACTTTGGCCTGTAAGCGGCTGATGAGAAGCCGACGAAATAAATGATGGTACCACTTTTTTCTACAAAAACTGTAGTTCTTGCTTTGTTCAAATTCATTTAGGGGTATAAATGCATGAAACTTCTGTCAAAGTTTTCGGTTATGGATCACTTGAAAACATTAGGATACTTATTTTATGCAGTTTGAATTAATTCAGCGAAAAAAAACTTGATCCAATAGGCAAAGTGGATAGTGTACCCTACTCAAGTGATCTCCTGCTCAAGTGTAATTATCTATATATAATTTAATTTATACAATCTTGACTTTAAGAAAATGTCAACTAAGTGGATAACAAGCCATTCACTTGTATGTGTATCTGTTCATAAATGAAATAGCATCAACCGAAAGAATAAACCATATTTGTTCAAATCTAGAAGGTAATTTTATCTAAATAAAGAACTTGAGGCTGATTTCTTATTCATTTAAACAAAATGCTTAACAAATATGCATGCTGGGAACTGAGATGAATTGGAAATAAGCTGAAGAGACTATGAAGGGACACCACACACGCACACACACCAGAAAAGGAAGCAACGGCTTGGGGGGAGGGATCCCAGTGTGACATGGAGGAAATGCAGTCTTCTTGTAAAACGAATAGGGAAGAACTCAGTCAGATGGAAATATTCCATTGAATCCTAAAGTTTCTGGTATACACGCAATATATATATATATTATTTATTATTATTGTATTCCTTCAAGTTCCCCATAGGAGGCTTCAAGCTAGAGGCTTGAAGTTCCGGTGATGACCGTGATGCTTATTTTCAAGAGGTGAGATTGCTATCCTCACGTCCAACCTTCCTTGTTTACCGGTCTTATTACCGGCTTCGAGAGGTTTAGGAATGAGGCGTCGGCTGAGGATCGAACCGTGTACCACGTGAGGTGTGGTTGGCGAGCACTCTGCGGCTAAACCACCGGGGCATGCAGATATTTTACCAGCCTATATAACCTAGATGCAACAATTCTCAGATAGCTACATGTGCATGATTCACGTCACATACCAACAAACAGTGGTACATAGTATAACTTCATTTTCCAGAATTCTGTTATACACTGAATCGGTAGTTAATTTTTATGGATGACTACAGACTGACGATCATTCTCTACCTCAAAAAGTACCTAAATTAAAAATTTGCTCGAAAATTCTCGTGTTTTTAGGGTAATTCAGGGGCAAAGTAATGTGAAATATTCAGGAACATTTTTGAGAATTCCCCCACTTTCCTCCAAAAACACCGCCCGAAATTTCGCCGAATTCATTTTCTTAGCTGTACAATCGCAAATATATATATGGTTATTTTGTATTAAGTTTTTCAAAAAAAAAATGGAGTTGGTTATGGTTATTTTAACTAAGCAGGTGAGAACTAGTAAGTTTTTGGTGAAGTGATGTAATACAAAAAGTATTCAGAGAAATTGGATGTTGATATAAGAGGACAATAAAAAAAGTGATGAGTTGTCACAAACGACTGTTAAAAAAGAGCTACGTAATAACATGAATAGTTTGATGAAAGAGTTGTGTTCACAGTGAACATGGTAACAAAATAACATACGAAATTATGTAGGAGTTTTAAAGGAATTATCATTATTATGACTATCATGGGCCAAATCCATCTTATCTAACTCACATCACCCTCTTCATTCATAACTCTCCCCTTGCATCTCATCAGGCAAAACCAGAAGCCTATATAGGAAACTATATGCTCGCACCAGCAAGTACAAAACTCAACCATACCCTACTTAGCTCGTGTTCTGTGCGATAAAGAAAGCATTAAGTGTGACGCCTATAATTCATTAAATAGTCAGTAGTACAACTGGATCTCGTCTTTCCAACTAATATCATTTATAGGTACAACATTTTCTTTCTTTCTTTTCTTATTCTCTCTCTTTCTTTTTTTTCCGTTATGTGCTGCTCTTTGTTTCTTTGTCTCGCTTACGCCAGTAAATATGACAGCACCTACTTTTCTGACACCTTCAAACACTGTTCAGCGTTGGCTTTGCTACCAACATGCCAATATGTTGTTGTCATAATGAACTGAGATTTCCTTAACCTATGTAGAATTCTATTTATTGATAATGTACTAACTGGATGCAATACTGTAGTAAAAATGCTGAGAATTCCATTCTGTATCACAAGTACTGTTTTGGAATAAAGCAAATTATTATAATTATCAGTTGCATTTTCAGTATCCTTTTTCATACGATGTCAGTTATTACAGAATAACAAGGCGTAATAAAGAAAATATCATTGAGAAATAGTGAATTGAATATAACAATGTCAGAATGGTTACATATATGTATTTGTATTGGAGAGCTGTCCTGTTTTAGTTTGGGACTCCTCAGAAATGGTTCACCGAAGGAGACGGCCCTCGACTGGTTGCACCACAGAATGATACTGCATGTCGGTATCGTCTCGCAAAAGGCAGGGATAGCTGTGTTCGGTTCTCTTGAAAACCAATACCCAGTCAGTGGGTGTACCATTAGGTGAATTGTGCGTCGGTGGCACAGCGGTAAAATGCTCACCACCTGAGGCACTCCTCTGTTAATTCACTAAGCCAGTAATAAGACTGGCAACAAGGGAAGTTTGGGCATGAGGCAAACAACCTCATCCCGTAAAAATAATAAACACCACTGCTACCAAAAATTCGAGCCTGTAACTTGAACACCTATGTTCCACTGGGAACGTAGAGGAGTGAAAAAAGAAGTATGTACAAGTAAGTATGTCAAAAGACATGATATCCACTGCCTCATATCACTACATACAGACAACCACGGACATCAATTCGATTGAGACAATGTTCAAATATTAGACAGAGGAGACAACAAGAATGCTAGAGAATTTTTAGAAGCTTGGCATTCCAGTGAATCATCAATCAATAAACACATCGAGATAGACAAAATTTATCAACCGATAAGAAAGAAACCTCACACACACAAAGGGTCAAAGTTCAAGTCAAAGAAACAATGAGTTACACTACAAGTGACCTAGAAGGTATGAAAACACACAAAAACAACCAATCGCATCCAAGGTCACCAGGAGAGAGGATTAATAAACTCGTGGAGAAATCTAAAAGCTTACTTCAAATTGAAGTATGCACTGAAGATGTCGCCTAGTAGGGAGATGAAAGCTTCGCGAATTAACTATCCCGCTCAGAGAATACAACCACATCAAAGAGAAGTATGTACCCACTGACAGGGTTCGAACCAACGGCCTTCCCGTCGCAAGTCAAGCTAGTAGACCATTCAGCCATTCGCTCATGAATCTAAACTTTCACCAGTTCATAATTTTAGCGCAACCATCAGTTAATATCATTCACGATTATTTGACCTCATATTCTACCTGATGCACCCTACTGGTCATGCCTTCTCACTAGAACTAAATTCAAGAAACTTTATCCTGTAGGCATTCACCTGCGAGCATCAGAAAAATCCTCAAGAGTTACTTTGTAATGATTTGATTTGTTTTAAGTTTAACCACACATCGATATCAGTTTGACTGGTGTTCGCTGCAAAATCATTAGGACCATTTTGGATCCTATCACAGTGGCTGAATCGCTTACTAGCTCACTTTGTAAGTGGAAAGTCGTGGGCTCAAAGCCGAGTGGATGCATACCACTGAGGAATTCCAAACCAGGATGAAACAAATTTCCAGTGAACTTTTGGTTCTCAATGATTCTTGAACTGACATCAATCCGTGATTACAAACCTGGAATAAATTTAGATCCCACACAAATTAGCCAGTGAGCATAAAATGTAAGCATTCAAAAAGCTGTTATGATAGACAATTGGCTCTCATTTAAGTCTTTTTTTAAATACAGTCTAATGTTTAGGTAAGGAATGACAGGGATACACGGGGAGAGAGACAAAGAGAAATTCAGGTGTTCGTTTTCTCTTTTCCCTGATAGGTTTTATATACAAAATTTTAAAAAATACACTGTGGAATTATTAGACGATAAATATGACAACTTAAGGATGAAGAACAATTTAGTGTATATCAACCGATCGTTATCACGCAAAACGTCTTAAAAACAACTGGGAGAATAACAGCGAATAAAACGCACACCCATACATACATACACACAAAAAATATTGAATAGACAGGATGTAATGAAAATAATAGTTGAAAAAATGTTGGGAAAGAAAGTTGGAAAGCAAACTGGCGAAAAGTACTTAATCAATGGTTCAAGTAAAGCAATTGATATTGATAAGAATCATGAAAGTATCTCTTACCATCTGTTAGATCGTCCACTTAAGTAACCCCTTATGTTTATTTTAATCTTGCATGGAAAGACATTAACATAGTCCCTGTCCCTAAACCTGGAAACAGCAAGAACGTAAAGTTCAGACCCATTGCTATCACTTCCCCATTTCTAAATCTTATGGAAAAACTAATACTTCTTAAACTTGAACCCTCCCTTAAAAACTTTGAAGACCCCAAACAATTTGCCTATAGACTGGGTAGAAGCACTTTAGACGCTGCAGCCGCCCTACACAACAACATCGTCTCATCATTAGATAAAGGTGCCAAATACGTCCGCTGCACGTTTCTCGAAATCACTTCTGCTTTCGACTCTGTTCCTAGATGTCTCCTGCTAAATAAGCTCTCTATGACAAAAACTGAGTCCTGGGTCACTAACTGGCTGCATACCTACTTCTCAAACAGAATGCAGTACACTGTATACAAAGATAAATCCTCCTCTGCTGCGCTCACTGAAGTTGGTGTTGCCCAAGGTGCTGTACTCTCCCCACTTTTCTTTTCTTTCTTTCTACATGACTTACCATCTTCAAATGACATTAATTTTGTCAAATATGCTGACGACCTGACAGTATCTTTGCCTGTCAAATGTCAAAACAACTGCTCTAAACTTAATGGCTTTCTGTCAGAAATCAGCCAGTGGTCCAAGGAAAACAGTCTAACCTTAAACCATTCCAAATGTCAAACAGTTAATTTCACCTTAAGGCATGAATCCGACCTAAACAAACTGGTTGGCTCTCACGAGGTATGCAACATAGATGGCACTGAAATAGAAACCAAGTCGGAAATTAAATACCTAGGCGTCATTCTATCTGTTGATCTCTCCTGGTCGTCTCATATCTTGGCGATTTCCTTCTTACCTTCTACATCAAGAAGTTAAAACATTCTCGCACAACCCAACCCTTACTCCTACAATTCATTAACTCTCGCATTCTGCCTATTATTCTCTATTGTTCCCCCTTAGTTTTTCCCGGGCTACTGAAGAAAGACTATACCTTATTACGCAGGATGTTAAAGGTTGTCAGCAGGGTAAGCAACGTGCCACTTAACCAGCTTGTTAATATTCTGGTTAACGGACGCATGGACTCATGTGAAAAATGGGCCAAATCCATCTTATCTAACTCACATCACCCTCTTCATTCATAACTCTCCCCTTGCATCTCATCAGGCAAAACCAGAAGCCTATATAGGAAACTATATGCTCGCACCAGCAAGTACAAAACTCAACCATACCCTACTTAGCTCGTGTTCTGTGCGATAAAGAAAGCATTAAGTGTGACGCCTATAATTCATTAAATAGTCAGTAGTACAACTGGATCTCGTCTTTCCAACTAATATCATTTATAGGTACAACATTTTCTTTCTTTCTTTTCTTATTCTCTCTCTTTCTTTTTTTTCCGTTATGTGCTGCTCTTTGTTTCTTTGTCTCGCTTACGCCAGTAAATATGACAGCACCTACTTTTCTGACACCTTCAAACACTGTTCAGCGTTGGCTTTGCTACCAACATGCCAATATGTTGTTGTCATAATGAACTGAGATTTCCTTAATCTATGTAGAATTTTATTTATTGATAATGTACTAACTGGATGCAATACTGTAGTAAAAATGCTGAGAATTCCATTCTGTATCACAAGTACTGTTTTGGAATAAAGCAAATTATTATTATTTGTTTAACTAATTTCGTCTGACAGTACTCGTTTTGTATGTACATATACCTATTGTATATTATGTGAGATGATAGAACTGATGAAAAATAAAACAGATTTGCAACATTTAAACTTTGAAATCTCTTGGAGGAACTAAATATACACCCACTACACTAATGTACTAACCCATTTTTTATGTAAAAGCTGTGGGAATCTTTGACTAGAGTGCTAAACGGGAAGTCAATGGAATCACTGTTGAAAGTTAGTTAGCTGGCCAACAGCTCAGCTAACCTAAACGCATGTAGTCACTAGAGAAGCGCTATTCAACATGTATAGACAACCGGAGACTATACGTGAAACGAAATGTACCGTGAAAGTCGGATTGAATATGCATAGTAAACGGATGGAAAGAGGACAGATAACAACAGCTGAAAAAGGAGATTACTTCATTTTTAATCAAGGGTTGATATTCTACAGGGAGAATCACTGAAAAACCTTGAAGTACTGGACATGCGTTTCGTCCTGATTTTAGACTCTTTGGCGGTACGTGTCCGCTGAACAGTTTTGTTCGGCAGATAAATAAAAACCTGAATCTAGATGAAATGCAGTACAACTCAGATATCCCGTAGGTTTTACACTTGGTCCTCAGAAGGATAATGGTTGAATAGTAATGAAGAGGTCGAAACTTGGATGGATTAAGCGTTTCCCAGAGCAACTTTGTCCTAAGCTACTGGGAAACTTTCAGAGCAACAAAGTGTTTACACAAGCTACGATATTGTGCTAATACGATTTAGAACTCTCTAATAGTATGTGAATAGACGCATTAGTTTGTAAGACAGGACGTTAAAGAAGGCTTCAGTAATTCCTTTTGTACAGTATAGACAAATTAGTATATACACACAGAGTACTGCTGTACCATCCAGTCAATAACAGTCGACACGGATGAGGATGTTAAAGCCAGGATGAAGAAGGGAATTCATGAGTCCACCAGTCTGAATTTGGTTTGGAGAATCAAAACGCTTGTCACAAAGAATAAAATCTGTAATTTTATTAATGATGCTAAGGTAATACCTCTTGATGGTGTTAGAGACTTGGTGAGTTATCAGAAACATACCCAACAGCCTACAGTCTTTCACAAATACTTGACTTTCTTAGATACTGAAGATCAGGTGTCTGGCCAGAGAGTAAAAGCAATGAAAAACACAAACGAACACAGAGATGCATTATAAATTATTTAAATTAATCCCAGCGTCTTAAGAAAATCAAAACAAGATTTTTCTGAACGTTTCATTGTGTAAGCCACAGCTCAAATTACTCCAGGAAGTTCGTTACACCTACGGCCTGGAAACCTATAAGAACATAGAGATGGTTGGAAAATTTGCCGGGAAAACACTCAAATGAGATCATACGCCAGACCGTTTTGACAGTGACTTGTTAGACGTGTGAATGTAACATGAAAAAATTGTTTCAACATGAGGAAATGAAAGCTTATGGGGGCAGTTGTGAAGCCAGTTGGAAATGATATCAAAAAACTGGCTGCAGTAGATAAATTCTACTGAATCCTTATGTTTCACTCAGAACAAATCAAGTGAATAATAATATGGGCATACTGCTGAAAAGTCTAGAATTGGGACGAAACTGTTGTCTAGTACTCCCAAGTTACCTCGTAATCAAATCTGTGACTAATCAACTCGATAATTACTCCGACGCTCACTAGTGACTGACTCTATACAGGAAGTTACCCTTGAATTCCAGTGTGAAGTCTTAACTAGGTAGAGATCAGATATTCGTCTATGACACTGGCTGGCAACTGCTCTACACATAAGGCCAATAGACAGAAGTTGAAATTCATGAACAATTGAATCTGGTCCCAGTGGCTGTGAATGGTCTGCGAGCACGCGTCGTAACCAGAAGCTCATGAGTTCGAACCCTAGTAGGTACGCATTGATGAAGGGTTCGAAACTAGGCTGATGAAAGAGCTGGTTGCCCAGTACTCCTTGAATTTACAGTATTTCTCTAGCTGATGTAGACTCGTGACCAAACATATGACCAATAATAACATCAATCACCTTAATTCATGAAAAATCCCCATTCGAAGATTAATACAGAGAGAAGACTAGCAGTTCAGCGAAGAGTCTCTTCTCGGCAGCGAATTCACTTCCTAAGCTGTACAATGGAAAATATACATATGATTATCTTTTATGTATGTGTACAATAAATTTCCCAAACGAAAATACAGTTAGTAAGTTCAGATGAATTGGATGTTGATATAAGAGGGTGGTAACAAAAGTGATGAGTTGTCACAAACGATTGTTAAAGAAGAGTTACGTAATAACATGAATAGTTTGATGAAAGAGTTATCCTCAGGGCGTACATGGAGATTAAATAGGCATACAAGCAAAAGTTAAGTCAAATCAACAAAGTTGTTACCATAAGAGTAGAAAAGGTCGAATAATTTCCTTTCCTGATTCTTCTAACTGAATGGCTAGGGTTTCTGCAATGTAAAAAAAACGGAAACGTATTGTCTTTGACAGGTTGTTCTTTGCTTTGTAGCTTACTTTGAAGCAGGAGGTGTTTGTTGAGATGGAATGACCAGTGGTGAAGTGATGTTTGATTATTGCACTCCTTATGTAGCCACTATTTCCTTTCTGCAGCCACACTGGTTAGTGTTCTTTGACCTTTTTTGACAGGATGTGCATCGAACGACCGGGCCAGGTACAACGGTAACAGCTTATGATAATAACTCTGTTGATTTGATTTAACTTTTCCTTATTTGCTTGTTTTTTCTAACTACTCAAAACTCTTACGTAATTCCGTATGTTATTTAATCTCCATGTACACCCTGAGCACAGCTCTTTAATCAAACTATTCATGTTATTACGTAACTCTTCTTTAACAATCGTTTGTGACAACTTATCACTTTTGTTACTACTCTCTTATATCAACATCCAGTTCATCTGAACTTACTAATTGTATTTTCGTTTGGGAAATTTATTGTACACATACATAAAAGATAATCATATGTATATTTTCCATTGTACAGCTTAGGAAGTGAATTCGCTGCCGAGAAGAGACTCTTCGCTGAACTGCTACTGGTTTTCTGTCTAATAATCATCTTAGGCTGAAAATCTCCGCATAAATAAAACCTTTATCAATGTAATGAACACTAATTATGGTACATAATATATGCACTATGCAAATTGGTATTAAAGAAAGAACCATTCTCCCACATATATATATATATATATGCACATTTTCGGAACACATTATTCTAATAAAGGCCGAAGAGGCATGAATTTAAATGTCATTGAAAAAATAAAAATTAAAAAAACAAACAAAAAGACAAAAGAAGGATGATAAACTAAATGTTTATAACTTTCAGTGCACGTAAATGTTACACATGTTCCTAGTGTGTTCCTAGTGAAATTATCTCAATGAAAAAGTTGTTGCTCATATTTTAGCTGTTTCTAATGTGAGATACACATTCTGTCTGTTTCTTTATCTTCTAATATGTATGCATAAAAGATGCTGTCTTTTTACTTATAGAATAGAAAAAGTAAAAGGGAATGTGTATAATCTTTGCATTCATATACACAGCCTTTTTTAGCCCACTGGTTGATATTTCTTTAGAGAATAATAATTCAAATAATATTTTAGTCTGGTTGGCATTATGTAGACTATTGGTAATATGTTTAGTCTTTTCAGTTAAGTCTAAAACCTACATATGACTTCACATTTGACAGTTTTGTGCCTGTGTACTTCTGGTATAGAATGCTCGTCAACTATGCCTGTGGTCCAGGGTTCAAATCCCCGTAGTTCTGAACATGAGCGATCCAAAGGGAGGACACAAGGAAACGGATGTAGTGACTTTAATCAACCAATCCGCTGAGTCCACAGTAAATGCGCATAATTTGAAAAACCTCTTTAATAAACATCTAAGTCATTGTTAAAAACAGTTATATGGGGTAACAGTTTCTCGTCTATATTCTAAGAAAGCCTCCTTATCCCTTATTGAAGTCTTTAGCGATGATCGAAACCTATTTTTGTATATAAATTTACCTAAACAACTGTGTATCATGGTGTTTCGTGACCAATACAGCACTCTACAGTACCCCTAGACCTAAAACGGTTGCGACATATCTTCTCGGACATGTCCTCTGTAACGACAAGCCAAACATCTGTAGGAATATCTATCAACAGTTACTGCATACCTCTGCAAACACATTCCTCCTTCACATCTATAAGCTTCGTATAATCCTATTATTCCTACGGTACTCAAATATTACCTTTTAATGGAATTTACAATGTATTTCATGTACTGTAATTATATTTCGGTGTTTTTAGTATGGGCTCATCTGACTGGCTGATCAAGGTCATTTCGTTTGTTTACTTGAGTTGTTCGTTTGGATCTCTTACCTTGAGAGTTAACGTATTCCAGGAGGACACATTCATAAACCTCGCTTAGTCTGAAGTAATCCTGAAAGATAGGGAAGGTTGGTCGTGAGGTCAGCAACTTCACCTAGTAAAAAAGATAACATTAACTGTACTGGAACTGAAAAGCTCAATCTTGAAGCCTTATGTTACGCTCTTTACCCTGATGTACTTCTCTGTGGACAGCGTTTACTAGTCTCATAGATTTTGACGGTTTCAGAGGTAAGCCTAACTGCTATTCACAGTTGAATACACTGCGGTCTGCTTTGACTTTAGACTATCAAAATACCATCTTCAAACAAATCCCATATTGCTCTGATATGTTCCTATACTTTAAAAAAAACAATCAGTTACTAATTTCTTCTAATCGTAATATTTACAGTAGCATACTTATAAAATCTTTACAGTCTCTCTAGTCAAGTTATTGTCAAACGTTGAGGAAAACATATAACTCCCTCCGAAGTGAGAAGTGCAAACTTTAGAACTCGCCCCTATAAAGTCAACTATCTACAAATGTGTATTAAAATGCTGGCGTTTTAACAATACATATGGATTGGTTGCACTATCAATATGACCTTTATTATTTTATTTCATTACATGGATTTAAAGTTTTTTTGTCAAGATGGACATCTGATTTTCAAAATTGCACAAGAGGTGGTTTTCGTGGCCCAGCTGGTCTAGGGAATAAAACTTTGTCGTTTGAGACGATGGTTACTGAGATTTCGAGTAACAGTGCAAACATCACAACTCACTGAGGAATGCAGTTACTTCCAGTTGAAGAGTCCCAAATAGGGTGAAATGGGCGCCTTGGATTCCACTGCTAGTCATTACTCGCCAAATTACGTCAAGATAGGCAAAGTTAGAAGATATTGCATGTTATAGAGGTAATGAAATGGTCTACGTCTAACCGTATATGCCTTAATTTTTCCAATAGCAACATAAGTTGTATCGCCGTTAAGTGTCGTCTAAAACATCTGTGCAAATATTCGTAAATGTCTATATAACAGAAGATTACAATCTCTCAAATATATTCATTTTGAAGATTAATTTACTGAATTTGTTGTTCTTATCCTTGGAAATTCCTTGTGTATAGTCTGTGGCGGATTTTAATTCTTGCGATCACAGCTTTCTTACATTGTTCAACCATGAGGACCTCATCTAGACAAAACCCTAGACTTGGTTCCCATGAATGGTTGTGATATATGTATGACGCTTCCCTGCTGAATTCAGACCATCGCATTATTCATGTTTTTCATTGAAAGTGTAAGGCAAATTATACAAGAGGGATTTTGTTTACCTAACGAAGAAAATTCTAGAACAATCCTATTCACACGAAAAGGTTAACAGCGTCTTGCTGGGCTAATCAAATACCATAGAATGTGTCCAATTATTAGCTTGCTCTTAACCTTATGTCTTTTGAATGAATTAGCAACATTTCATTTACTGTTAGTCTTAAATCCATGATTAAACCAAAAATCTGGGTACGTTATATCGATGATACATTCGTAATAATTAAAGGAAGTGTTCTGAAATACACCCACAAATTAATCAACAACATATTTTTGCGTCGGTGGCACAGCGGTTAGGACGCTCGCCGAACATGCACATCGTCAGACGTTCGATCCCCTGCCACAGGCACACTCTTTTACTTCGCTAAGCCAGAAATAATGCTGGTGAAGAGGAAAGGTAGGGCATGAGGCTAGAAACCACATCCAGTAAAAATAAACACCACTGCTACTGAAACTTCAAGCCTCTAGCTTGAAGACCCACGTTCCACTGGGAAATAGAGTAATAAAAGAAATATCTGAAGACATTAAATTCAAAAGAGAAAAAGAATCGAACAAAAAATTCCATTCTTAGATTTCCTAGACAAGAGAACAGACACATAAAATTTAGAAACACAAGTTTACACAGAAAATCAACACACACACACAGGTCAAATACTTAGCTGTAACAGCAATGAAGGAATGGCTCACAAAAGGAACCATGTGAACACATTGTTTAAAAGAGTTCAGACACATGGAAGCACCCCAGTGCTAAAGAGAGTATGTGAGAAGTTCCTCCCAGTTGTCTTCAGGAAGAATAAAAACGCATACGATTTCATTAAAAGCATTTAACCTAAAATCGAAATACCAACAAGAAACCGTCTTCAAAAACCACAAGAAAATTCATTCTGCCCTATATAAACAATATCTCTGAAATAACAGCTAGAATGTACGTCAGTGGCACATAGGTATAACGCTCACCAACCACTCAGGTGGTTCCGGGCTAGATTCCCGGCCACCGAAGCACTCCCCCTTTACCTCGCTAATCTAGTATTAAGATTGGTTAAGAGGGAAGGTTGGACATGAGGTCAGCAGCAACTCCATCCCGTAAAAGTAATAAACACCACAGCTACCGAAACTTCAAGCCTATAGCTTGACACCAACTTGTGTTCCACTGGGAAAGTGAAGGAATTAAAAAAACTTGAAGACTAAGACCACTTGAAATAAATGGCACACAAGCCAACACAGTCCCTTGATTCAATATTGTACAAACGAAAGCATCCAACAGCGAAAGAAGATAAAACCAACACATCATTTACAAAATAAATTGCATAAACTACACTAAACACTAAACTGATCAAAGTGGGCGTCTCCTTCGAGTTCAAATTCAAGAACAACATTAAATGGCTGTGAAAAGACACGATATGTATTCTTTCATATCGGTTTGATGCATGTGTAGACAATTATAGACACCTGTTTGACTGAGATAATATAGAAAAATTTCTAGCACCCTGGTACTCAAATGAATCAGCTATTACACAAACACATTACTATAGATCAAATGTACTAACTAATAAAAAGTAGATCACATGACAAGAAAGTTCAAACTCCAAGTCAATAAAAATGATCACTGTACATTGACAACCAATCACAACAATGGCTGTTGTTAGGCGATACAATTATATCATCATGCATGGAAAAACAATTTAAACCAGGTTACGTTAAGAATGTTGTCTAGAAGGGGGACAACGTAAGCTTTTCAATTAAATCATTGATCTCCTGAGAGAACACAACCAAATCAAAATATTATTTTTCTATTAACTTTCATTTTCTTTATGTATTTATTTATTCGTATATAAAGAGAGATAATTTGTTATGACATATGATGTTAACTATGCTTTCAGGGTCATTTACCGCATACCAACCAACAAATCTTAATTTCGCCTTAAGAGTTCGACTACTAAATATTGCTGAAGCTGTTAGGATCCATATTAACAAGCCTAATTTATGTATCCAAAAGACGTTATTTCGGAAATTATCCTTACCTTGGCCATCTAGGTTTGAATGATCCTGAGTTTTTGTGGAATTTCCTTAATTTCAGTTGATATTCTATTTGCTACTATATCTTTATTATTATTATTTAAACATCTTCAATGAACTATAATTCCATTACGAATCGATATTATTTAAAAACACTAATATTGTTATTGACTACTATTCTAGAGTATTCTATATGTATATATATATATATATATATTGATTATAGCTTGATTCCATACCGTATTTTTGGTACAAGTATGGGATTTTCAGCATGTGATATCGGTAGCCCAAATTCTGCAGGCCGACCATTGATATCAGGTGTGCGTCGGCAGGGGATTGAATCCCGGACCATGTGCATGGTCGGCGAGAGTCCTAACCACTGTGCCATATATATATATATATATATATGCATATATATATATAATTGTAGAGCCAGAAGAGGAAATTAACGAAGAGGATATTCTTTACTCAATTATTTTGTGTGTTATAGATGTCTGAATGAATATTTTTGCTATATGTACAACACACTGAAAAATTTCATTCTCTATGCAAAATTATTGTCTAGAATAAAGGTGGTTATTATTATTACTATTATATTATTGAATTGTTTTATTTAATTAAACTATCTATCTATCTATCCATCTATCAGTAGTGGTAAATTTGAAAGTTTATTTGACAAATATCACATAATAGTTAATCCCATCTACATATTAGAATTCTCACCACTAACGAAGGTAGTCCGGGGTTTGATCCCCGCCCACAGACGCGCTCTCCCTTTACCTCACTAAGCCAGTAATGAGAGTGGTACAGAGGGAAGGTTGGGCATGAGGCCAGCAGCAACCCCATCCCGTAAAAATGAATAAACACCACTGCTACGGAAACTTCAAGCCTCTAGCTTGAATCCCCCAGTGTTCCATTGGGGACGTAAGGGAATTAACAAAAAAATATATCAGAAGAAATTGCAGTCATCATAAATATGATGGTAATAGTAATAATTTGGTAACTGAGCCATTCCACCTTTCCCTTCATCATTATGTATTTTATTCCCACCCTCTCCACCCCTCTTTCAAAAACTTTATTCCGTATATGATATCAAGTAAAACAAAATAAAGGCAAACAGAAAATAAGAGAGAAGAAATGTCTAGGGATGGAGTTGTCAGCGGTAAACTATAAGAAGAAGAAGAAGAAGAAGAAAAACAAGAGTACATTGCAATAAAATATTGAATACTACACACACAAAGGCATATATCTATCTATATTGATTATAAATGAATAAAAAGGAGTTTATTTCCTTGGACAATAAGTTCCGTTGTTTGTCTGTTTCTCTTCTAAACCATGCTTTAATCAAAGTAACTATATTGCGCACTGAAAGAGGGAATTTAAAGAGCATTTTAGGAATATATATATTTCTAGAAAAAAACTGACTAGATGTAATACTATCACGGCAGTGTAGTCAGACAGATGGACAGATAGACAGGCGGACAGACAGACCGGCTGGCTGACTGAGCGATTAACATTATCAACGGAAAAAACTACTATCAACACTACTGTAACAACAGAAGACACGGGCCAGGCAACAGATCCTTTATTGAGAAAATAAACAGATATTTATAGATTTCTTGTACATTATTATTCGTTATTGTTAACACAGAAGCAACGTCTTCTGACTGGTTGTTCCCTTGCTCAAGGTTATTCTGTCGTCTCCTTGTGGCCGTTTCTTAGAAAGTCAGGCCATATACCTACCAATCATATTCGCACACGTAAAGTCTGCTGTTATTGGTTACGTTAGGCTTTGTTATCCTTTTTCTCGTGACCCTGATTCGGGACGTGAGCATTGATGCAAATCGTTATCTACAATAAAGCTAATAATAATGTACATAAAAATCTAAAAAATTTCTCTTGATTTTCTCAATAAACAATCTGTTCCCTGGCCCTTGTCTTCTGTCATTACACTAATACTACTACGTTTTACTTATCCAAGTTGTCAAAAATAGATATTGTATATCACAGATATAAATTTGAAGCTTTTTCTAAATACTTTTCTGTGCATTTTAAGAGGCGAAATGTCTTAATTCAATGGAAGAGGACTTTTTAACATTATGTGACTACTTCATATCTCATCCCCTCCCACCCCGCTATTTGTTCATCTCTATAAGAGATCACTGTTTCGTCTGACTTAGAAAGAAGGTTACCTATGTGACTACCATCAATCAGAAACAGGGTCTTTTTAGATTTATTTCGTCACCTTCTAGATTATGATTAGTTTTGTATACTCATAACAGCTAAAGGAAATGTAAGGTTGATGTGTTATGTGATAAGACTTTCAATTTAACGCTGGAATTCAGATTGAAGTCAACAGTCGGATGTTGTTACTGTTTCACCTGAGACTTGCAACCAACTTCAATCGCTTTAAGTGACGAAGAATTACTTACTGGGTTACTAAACCATGAAAACACTATTTGGTAGAAACCATTCATAGAGAAACCTGAAGGGTTTTTGTTCCTTCCTCTACTACATAACCAGACTAACTGGTCTCTGTCGACTCCCTGGAATGAAATTTCTAAATATCTCAGTGGCGCACAAATAAAATCCCACTTTATGAAATGAGGGGCCTCTTTGCATTTTAAGTAATACAAGGTAAGAGTACACTAAAAAAATAGGTCAATTGAATAATCACTATTTTTAATTTCTTTACGTTCCCAGAGGAACATAGGGCTTCAAGCTAGAGGCTTGAAGAAACTGTAGCAGTGCTGTTTATTGCTTTTACGTGATGTGGTTGCTGCTGGCCTCATTTCCAACCTTCCCTCTTTACCAGTTTTAATAGTGGCTTAGCAAGGTATCGGAGGAGGAGTGCATCGGTGTCCGGGAATCGAACTCCGAACCACATGAGACTTGGGTGGCGAGCATTCTACCGCTGTGCCACCGACACGAATAATTGCATAGTTCATATTTAATTCATATTCCTAACAGTTATATTCATTCTCCTTATTCATCACTCATTCCAACCAGTACTGTTTTCTATGCGGATTAAATTAGTCTGACAAGCGATTATATAGGTAGGTACTCTAAAATTCGAACTCATTTTACTCTCCTAAACCTGGATGCATCAAAAGTCGCTAGTCTGAAAAGGTAACGACTCTGCACAATGATATCTTTCTCATTCCTTATATTCTGAATGAAACATTAGTGTTGTGGTTGCTTTTATCGGGTGTAGTTACTAGCTATAATGGTCAAACTTCCCCCTTTTTTTTCAGGGCTCACTACAGGACAGGCATGACTCAGCTCGTAGGAGGACCTGAATCACACATGTGGCCTGTGAACTTTCTAGAATTGAATTACCAACGCATGCATGATTAGATAACCTCTAAACTTTAAATTGTATGTCAACGTGAGATCAATAAAATATTTGTAAGTTGAATACTAACTGTGGAGTAATTTATATCCTTGAAGAAACCTGAATACATTAAGCTTAGATTCGATAGATCTGGAAATTTGTCTCTCATAAGAATCACAGACTTCACAATGAAATAGCACAGAATTATTTTTTTAGTATTGCATAACATATTTTTTATGTCTTCAGTCTTAAGTGTCTGTTGGTGAGACAAACAAACAAAATAATGGTGCATCACCTTTGATTAGCTGAATAAGATTAAAGCCAGTTTTATTAGCAGTTGGTTGCTCTGGGAACGTAGCTTTTAGTGCTCAGAAACACCTACCAGTATGATTAGATAAGAGTGTTATTAAAACCTTCAACAATTTTATATTGGACAAACCTCGTGCAAACAGGCCACAAAATTATCATTAAAGAGACTTTCTCTACCATCTATCGGGTGTCGAATAAAATTACCTAAGGCTCTTATATGCAGAAAACTACAAACAGCAGTGGACATTGTGGTTCGCCTGGAAAAACCGGGTCTCTGTGTGCAGGAGGAACAACTCTAGCCACTGCTTCTGCCCTGGCCTGCTTTCCAACCTATAAAATTTAGGAGTTTTCTCGTCTACCTCGCCTAAAGTATCTGATATTCAATCAGTTTAGTGTTCTAATAATGCACATCATCTCTCTCTCATTCTCTCTTACTGATGCTTTTGAAATGTAATCAACTATCGGTACTATTGATCTGATATAATTTAAATATTGTTACTAACAATATTTCTTTATTAATTACCGTTATATAAATGTAGAGGCTAATGACTAATTCATCGAAAATCTGAATTTACTCATTGTTCATTAATTAGGCCCTTTAAAATATTTTTATCAAAATCCAGACCGCTGTATTTCACTCTATGTTTGTTCAGATATAGGATACCAATTTTAGGTATCTGTTCGTGTTTCTGATTCGTACCTATTGAATTTCTGGCAAAAATATTGGCTGAAATTATTTTCTGTGCTTTACAGTGGTGTTCCAGACACAAGAAGGTAGAAATTTAGTTATTTTAGTATTTTAATTTACACTACTAATGAGTAGTTTGTTCTATTATTTAACAAACCTTTTCATTCAGATTAGTCCATTTTACACATTTGGATAGAAGACGGGGATTACATGAAAAATGTGATGTATTCGGGCAATATATTTCGAACAATCTGATCACAAACACATTGACTTGTCAAGTCAGTTTATATGAGAAATAAAGGCCGATTCAAATACACAAAATGACGAAAAGTATTTAAGAATAATAAGAATAACTAACATTACGTTTGGTCGCCCAAACAGATAAGGATTACCAAACTAGGTTATGAGTCATAACAAACTGTTTTTGAACACAAAGGGGGGAGCCAAGGCTTATAAATAGATATGGCCTCAGCGTATATCAATAATCGCCCTTGACCATTTTTATAGATGACCTTAGTAGCTGTGTTAAGGTCAGTCTTATGATTCCTATCAATTAGAGGTTTGGCTTTAGACGAAGTTGGTAGTCTGCCACTTACGTGTGTTGATTCTCTATTGATTTTTTTATCTGTCTTCCTAACCATTTTGGAATATGCTCTTCCACCCTCACATACAAAGGGCAATTACTCCTCTCTATCTTTGTGTGTCCACACACGAATGCACACGTAAATTGGTGAATAGTGTGGGATGTGACACAATCACTTGTGCACTTTTGAGGTTTGTAGTGGAACATCATTATCACAAAGACTCTTTTGGTTAAGAAATTAAGTTACCTTCCTTATACAACCGCTGTAATTCATCAGAATGTTAAATCGACACGCTTATTTGCTTGTAAATGTGACTATATTAAGTTGTGTGAGTAACTTACTCACGAAACAATAGCTTGCGGACTATCGGTTTTCACTCGTATTATGAAACTCACGAATGTCTATTGTGTAAACCGTATACTGCATGATATTAGGTTGAAAATTTCATTATGAATATGGAGCTATGTTACTATAAATGTACACTGCTAGTCCAAAGGAATGT
The DNA here is from genome assembly GCA_944472155.2 of Trichobilharzia szidati. Taxonomy (NCBI): domain Eukaryota; kingdom Metazoa; phylum Platyhelminthes; class Trematoda; order Strigeidida; family Schistosomatidae; genus Trichobilharzia; species Trichobilharzia szidati. The sequence continues at coordinate 58,447,304 of OX235276.1, forward strand.
GTTATGATAACCCCAGTGATAAATTTTACGCTACGTAACTCAGTACTTGATGATATTAGATGGTTGGCACTCGTCAGCAAGGCGTATCTGCAACCTTGAAGGAACTCATGTCCCTTCTGAGATTCGAACCCGCCTCACCCTGTGCTACCTACAGTCAGAGACGTTACCACTGAGCTATTCGGGCTCGCGATTGACCTCCTGTACGACTGTAGTGGATATTTTGATTTGACACTAGTAACTAGTGTGATGTGTCTAGTCCTCTCTATGGTGCAGACTGACTTCTATCAGTCAGGTTGTAATGTGACCACCATTCTAGGTAGCTCGTCACCATAATTCAGTACTACTGGAAAGGTGGCTTTTCTCCCTTATGAAACTTGTCTGGTCTATAATTGTCAGCTAACTAAAATGTCAAGTCAATATTAATAGCATATGAATTGGTTAAAAGAGCTCTGTTAATCATCGGACTTACTACTCTGCACACCCCTACAGCAAGTAAACTGAATGGTAGAAGCTTAAAGTGGATAAATCACGGAGAAATATGAAGCCATTGCAGGAGAATATTTGAATCAAGATGGAAACACTTAGATAGAAATGTATGAATTAATCCATAATAACCGATTTTGATCCGTTTTTCGTGGTGACTACATGGGTATGTGGGCTACACTCACTTAACACCCAGTTGCTAACATGGTTACCATCGATTGTCACATGTTTTCACCTGTTGATATTATTGTAGTTCTAGTTTCTCATTACATTCTTTAATCTTGATTCTTATTTCACTAAAATAAAAGACTTGAGTAGATTTTTAACTGATATTTATAGTTCAGAGTGCATCTATCTAGACTGCTTAAATCACCATGTGAAATTTTGCATGGTTTTATTTTTGTTTCCCTACTTTCCAACAATGACTCCTTTAAGACATGTAGATGTGAAGAAGTAATATATTTTTACAAAGATGAGCAGCTACAATTGACAGGTATGTGTATAGATGACTAGACTGCAGAAAATCTATTCAAGAAGGTACATCGTTCCTTTTTTAGAGTTACGGATGCTTTAGGCACTTTCTTCTCCAAATCGAAGTAGCCTTTAACGAAAATTCTCATGATGTGATACAACTGGGTCTTTAGAAGACCAGCTACGGTAATGGCGTTCAAATGGAAAATTCACATGTGTTTGCGGTGCAGTAGTATCCGTACTGCAGAGATATAAATAACTTCATGAAAAATGAACAGTATGACTCAGGTACTTGGTGGCGTTGGGTGTAATTATTCACATGGACGGAACTGTACTTATTAAAAGGAAACAATAATCGCGGAAGACTGACTACCAATCAGTAATGGATTTTAGGATTATATGACAAGACATTTCAGAAAGGATATATAAAGACGATATCTGGAAAGTTTTACTGCAACCAGGTACAACTGTACTTACACAGATCGATGGAGTAGTTACAGACAACTATCATCTCCTGATCACATTTACAATGTGATCAATCATACAAGTGATTTTGTTAAGCTTCTCCATAGAAAACACACAAATTTCATTGAAAGTTTATGGAGCTATTTAGGGGAGAGGATCAGAGGAGTAAATGGATCCCGCAGCAAGATATTATCTGTATAAATTCAAGTACGATGAATGGTTTGACCTATCGATGAGAATTCCTACAAGAAATTTGGAGGTATTCTTGGAACACACACACACAATGGCGTTATCTTGTACAACTATTTTTTTAGACATTACCTTACTTTTCTATAAGCACCTTTTTTCAAACTACGCGCTTTCACTTCGGGCTCATATGATTGGTTGAGAGAGATCTACCAAGGTCATTGTGACAATCGTTTGTTTTGCGTCGCTCCAGTATAGAGTTAGTATTTAACATACACACGGATTTTATACTATAGAAGTTAACATCTGCTAAACACTTAAATGTATACATTTACATTGTTCCATGTCTGTACGGTGTATGCATACATCCTTGCGTGTGCGTGTGCGTGTAAGTGCGCCTAATTAAACAAACTCAACTACACAGCATGCACACCTATAACTTAGATATATTGATACAAGAGGTGAACATGTGACGTAAGCCTTCTATGTGAAAGATTAATCTGCCAAAGATTATATTTGCATACCTAAACACACATATTATTGAAATTTAGTTCATGCAGATTATCAGGAGATATAGTAGTAGTAGTAGTAATAGTAGATTTGGTTGATGTTGGTGTTGGTGTTGTAAGTCATAGCAATAATGGTAGTAATGTCAGTAATATTGTCATCAATAGAAAGAAGAGTGGAATAGGTAGTCAGTCAGGATGGTACAGGATGAAGAATATTTAGTAAAACATAATCCAGTATATGTAACAGAAGTAGTGGTGTGAGTGGTAATAGTAATAGTACTCACAGTAGTAGGTATACTAATTGCGTAAGTATGAACGATAGTGGTAGAGTGAGTATCAGTGTTAGCAGTTATAGAAAACATTTCAGTCCCTTGGTAAATCTTTTTAAGACAACAACTGTGAGAAAAACCAGTATTTATTGAATTCCTAAGTTTCTATAGAAGGACTCCTCAGCTGAAGACTACTCTACAAACACTGTTATCTACACAAATCTGTTTTGGGTGAAATGCATACAAACACTGCCCAAATGGCTTTCGAGTACTCACGATGGTATCCTAAGGAGTTAAATGACACAATATTTTTTCCGGCTGTGATGATTCGCTGACACTGAGCAAAAGCTTTATAGTTATCAATAAGCTGGTTTTGCTGAAACCAGCACAATCCGATTAAAGAAGTTAGCTCTGCGTATATCAAAAGAGACGCTAGGTAGCTTAAGTCTACCTTCGTAGCATACATTGATTTTACTTCAACAATTTTCCTTCGCATCCCTCTTCCTTCTATAATAGTTTTTCAATCATTATTATTATTTTTTTTATCTGATATGTATAGGCGGCCTGTTTAAAACCTGAACTAACAAAAAACTTCCACCTCTCTATTGCACATATTTTCTCTCGTTTGGGTTGTTTAAATTGATTTAGATATGACTTCTAACGGTATTATCTGCCCTTGTATTCATTTAAAGCGTTTACAAGCTGCTGTTTTGCAAGCTCCTACTAAAGGCCCGATTGTGGGTGGTAACGTGTCCCAATAAATGAAATAACTCTTCTCCAGTTATTTCTTTTGCTCTCAAAATGTACTTCTGAACATCTTACGATTGACTTTCAACTAGATCAACATCGTGGATTTCTTGAAGGAAGGAGACAGAGTAGATATATCATAATGGAATGGTTTGCGTTTCGGCTCAGTGACCGTTGTGTCATTGGATATACTACTGTCAATTAATTAATATTTTACTTGAAGATATTGTACGAAGGGAAATACTGTGCAGAATAAGGATATCATTACATTATTATTACTTTCTTAGGATGTGTGCAAATCGAAAATCATAGTGGAGTGTTAATCTTGTTAAAGAGTGGTCAAACTATCTTATGAGTTTAAATCAGACATGTTAAATTCCCGCAATCAGTCCTATATGGTTTATATATGTTGAAGTTATTTATTTGTGCTTTTTACGAAGGTTCCTTGTATTTTAATATTATTATTATCATCATATCTAGATGTTTATAGCTGTATTAATTCTACCACAATAACTCCAGTTTACGTGTTCATATTGGTTTAGATGATGAATATTATTCACTTAATAATGATGCTAACAGATGATTACCACTCTCCACTTATAGATCATATTTGTGTTGAAATCGATACTTGTGTGTTGCTGTCACAATGCTCACGTGTTTGTATGTAGCTAACATTAAATTATGGTATACATAACATTTTCTCTAAAGTATTCAGCTGGGGAGTTCTACTACTGCCGAAATTTGAGAATTCATTAAATACTTTTTCTCTATAGTTTGGTTTTTAAGGGTTAGTTTTGTTTTTACGAGTTGATCACGGATTGATATCAGTTAGAGAACCATTGAAAGCCAGTAGTGGAGTACTGGAAAGCTGTTTCATCAGCCTAGTTTGGGAATCATTGGCAGTACGCACCTACTGCCAGGGGTCGAATCCAGGATCTTCCGGTTACAAGGCAAACAGGCTCGTATACCACTCAGCCACTGGGACGCAATTCAGTGGCTCATGAATTCTAACTTCTACCAGTTTGTGATGCATTTAACGCGACCCCAACCAATGTCGTTGGTGGGACATCCATCTTCACACGTGACTGAGTGGACCTCACTGGTAGAAGTTAGAACTCATGAGCTATTGAATCGGGTCCCAGTGGCTGAATGGTATACGAGCCAGCTTGCCTTGTAACCGGAAGGTCCTGGGTTCGACCCCTGGCTGTGGGTGCGTACTACCGATGATTCCCAAACTGGGCTGTTGAAACAGCTGTCCAGTACTCCCTGGTTGGTTTTCAATGGTTCTCTAACTAATATCAATCCGTGATCAATTCGTAAAAAGAAAACTAACCCTTACAAACCAAACTGTAGAAAATGAATCTGATGCTCGCTAGTGCGTGACTTGCTACAGGATGGGGTTTCCTGGAGTTCTAGTGAGAAGTCGTGACCACTGAGGTCCATTCAGATTTCATTATATACTACTTTTTTCACAATACTAGTAATAATGGTAGTGGTAATCGTACTACTAGTAGTAGTGTGACGTGTGCTACTGACAAGATTTATCAGTAGTATATAGATGGAGATTGATAAGAAGCGGCCTAAATTGAAATCAGCGTTTCAGTGGATGCAGAGATAGACATGTTTATGCTTCAAATCTGGATCTAGTTTACCTTGTGGACATGAAATAACCTTCATTGGACAACTACCAACCAATCAGAACAATCTGTTCTTCTCTTACCTAGGCAGACTTTAATATATGGCTAAGAATGTATAAATTGTGATGTGTTTCTCCTTAATAAAAAAAGTCTGTTAACCAGTCGCCTACCCTCTTGCGTTACAGTAGCAGTATTTTATTTTAATTAATTCGTTTGCTTCCAAAGCGGAACATTAAACTTAAGGCTTGTTATTCTTTGAATTTTCAGTAGCACTGTTGTTTATTTTTTTACGGGGTTAAGGTTGGTAGCCTTACGTCCAACCTTGTTTCTTTACTGGTATTGTTGCCGACTAAGAGAGCTTTACCAGTGCCTAGACCCAGGATCGAACCCTGGGCCACATGTGGCATCACTGACTAGTATTCTAATAATGAACTATTGACACACAGTAGCAGTGTAACAGCAGGAGATAAGATACTTGGTAACAGTCTATTTTATTAAAGGAAAAACACAATATATTTAAACATTTTTAGCCACATTAAAGTTTGACTAGGTCAGAAGAGAGTAATTTATCCTGATTGGTTGACAGTTGTCCCAAGGTTAAATTAAATCCAGATTTGGGGAAAAATCACTTCTGATTGACTGACTGACTGGTTTCAACGAAGAAGTTTGCACAAATATGCAGCAGTTTGCGTTGCCCCACTCCATGTAGTACACAAAGCAAAAGAAGAGATTGAAGGTAGATAATAAACAGAAATGTAAGTCAAAACGAATAGTAATATAGAAGAACAATAGAATTTTACTGGATATTATAAATCACAACGAGTGAATACATATGCGCCAGACAGTGAGAACGATTTTCAGCCATATCACCAATTGTCTGTAGTCTTCATGGGTTCTTACCATCCCAAGGACCCCAACCAGCCAGTCAGGAGCGTACACCTCCCTGCGTGACTGGCTGGCTGGCTTAAACTAACTGTTGTAGATTTCATTGACTGGTGAAGCTATGTTTTAGTTTGACGACCACTACCCTTCTCTTTTCCAACCTGATCCATCCTATATGAGTCAGCTAACATTGCTCATTGTCGAGGAAGGCAATCGATGCCTAGGCATGCATGCGTAACACATACCCCAACCACCTCTCTCAAATGACGTAACTCCTCAGCTTCATCGATTGATTTCCCCTCTTTACATAGTACACTACCGAAGCCTCACCTCAATATTACTCACCCTACTAGATCACTTAACATGGGAGATAGAATGCAAACAGACACCTATGATCAAAGATGGCTCGCCAGCCTTTTTATGTCTTCCATGTCTCACAGTCATAAAGGAGGATGGAGATAACTGCAGAACAGTACACAAGGCCTTTCGTCGACAGCCAGCTGGATATCACGTGTACGCCAGTGTAGCTTATTAGGTCATTGAGATATGCAAGTCCGACCACCACGTCAAGGTATCAGCTATCGGTCAGGACAAACACTTCCACCTATGCAGTCATTGGCCTAAAATGGTGATTTCAATTTCGGCTGCTTACTACCAGTTTACATCACGTCACAGTACTACAAGTGGTAGTACTAGCACAGCAGCATAAGCATTAGTAGAAGTAATAGATAACCTTTCAAAAAATCAATAACACAGTTATTGAATACATAAATATCTAAAGTTCATTGCTACATTTCAAATAACGATTTGCACAAATTACATCCTTATACAGCTTTGTTCACACTTTCTCTCTCTCTGCCTCATGCGCATACATACACGCACGCACATGTAATCTCTTTATTACTGTATATTTGTCAACAGTTAACTTAGCAATAGAAATCGATAAACTCTGTTACACAACTGATACATCGAAGAAAAAATACCAACCAACCAACCAAGTAACGAATCAGCCAATTGTTTTAAGTTGTCAAGGTCAACTGTAGAAATTGAGTTTTTTTTAAAAGAAAGTTCAAATCATTAACTATTCATCATCATCATCATTATAGTGTTTTATTTTATAATAATAATAATAATCGTAGATTAGGTACTCATGGTTTCCTTTTATGTGCTTGTTTTACTCTTCTCTTCCTTGAAAAAAGAAAGTTTTTGCCGGTATCATCGTCATCATTATTATTATTATCGTGGTCGCATTTAAGGGGTCAACATTATTCATGTATAGGTTATAGTTAGTTAAGAGTTTTTAGTATTTCAGTGAACTTCTAAACATAGTAGGATTTTTTCTTCTTCCTCTTTTCTTTTTTTGTGTCATAATTCCAATTAAATGACTAGTGATCATTTGGAATATTTTGTCTTTATTTTATTTGTCTTACAATAATGACTAGAAAATAAATTCTTCTTCCTCCTCGTTTTTTTTTAGGGGGGGGGGTGGCTTTTTTATTTCAAGAATTAACTAGATTTCTGTCAGTCATAGCATACACTTTAACAATGATATAACAATAATAACAATAATAAATAAGGAGTTAATATAAAGATGAAATGAGATGAACAAAACAAAGGGTTAAAATGTTAATTTTAATGGAATGAGGAGGAGATATTTTATTGATTTATTCAAATATTCAAGAAATGTGAATTATTACCGTCTTAGAGTTAAAAACCCGATGAGAGGCGCGCATATATTGTCTCTGATTATTCTAGTTTTTTTGTCAAGAAAATTGAAGATCTCAGTGTTACTTCTTTACTCACACATGTTCTAAGTCACTGTGACTGTTCACTTTACATGTAGGGAAGCTAACGATAAACCTATTTCAACAATGGGACTGTAAGGAAATTGCTACTTTTATTTACTAATAAAAAATATCCACTGTCAGTTCGATGAATGTCTATTCCGTCAAACTGATGGTATTGCTTACAGGATTTCATCATGAGCTGACATTGGTTGGAGAACAATTGGAAAACCTGGGAGTAGATGCTCACTAGCGACTTGCCCTATTCAGGTAGGTAGTTACCTGGAGTTCTAGTGGGAAGTCGTGAACAGTAGGGTGCAGCACGTCGGGTGTGAGGACAAATACTCGCCAGCGAAGACATTGGCTAGCGGTTGCGCTATATCGTGAATTGACAGAAGTTAGAATTCATGGACTGGCTGGTCACTGGATCGGGTCCCAGTGGTTTAATGGTCTACGAGCTAGCTTGCCTTGTAACCAGCTCATGATGAAATCCTGTAACCAATCAAATCCCTACAAACCAACACTTGATGGTACTGCATTGAGAAATCCCTTAGGTCGACTGATTGCAGATTTATTTGTGTCAGACCTAGAGTCTGGTATCCTGCAACAGCGTGTTTATATACAATAAACGGAATTATATCTAAGATAATGTTGATGACATCCAAATCCCACCTTCAGGACAGGACACGATGAAATTGCTACTATAAAATTCCTAGACGTTCCTCTAGTGAGAAGGATTGATGGCACAATGAAAAGAACTATATTTAGAAAGTCTTCATTAGATGGGACAATGTGTAAATTTTAAAATTTTTGTTCTAATCCAATATAAAAAGAACTTAATCAGAACATTGTTCAATATAGCAGGCAAAATTTGTTCTGAAGGTACGATTTAATATAAAACACAGATTCTGAAGGATATTTTATCCAGGAATGGATATCCTAAGAGGTTCATCAATAAATACTTTGAATAAATAAGGCCCGGTAAAACTATCCTAACAGCTCCAAAGAAAGCTGCTTATATCAATTTGCCTAAGGCTTGATAATGTTATCACAGGAACTCATTATGCTTCAAGACTCGTTTTCCTTGAAACTACCAAACAAGTGCTTCAACAACCTGAGAAAAACCAACTACCAATCCTCAACACTTCAAACTACATATATCAATTTGAGTGTGTTTGAGGAAGCAAATACATAGGTCTTACAGAAGGACTATTGTCTATTCACACGATGGAATGTTTGCCGAAGTTGTTGAAAACAGCTGAAGATGATTAAGTGCCAGACATTTCGGTACAAAGCATCCTGTAGACTAAGAGCATGAAATTGATACTGTCCAGCTATTCATTGTTGTCAGCAAAAAAACAAACAGGAAGACGTTTGCAGTTGAGGAGACTTGTACAATTAGAGTTTACAGATCCAGTTTGTACTTACAGAAGGAAATTTTAGTCACTCTGTATCCACCATCGTAATATACCTTAGTTATTATTTGCTATTACTAATAATATTTTTATTCTACCTACAATTACTATTCCTGATTCATTTAAAACTATCCTTTATCAGTACCGTTATCTTGAATCATTCTAACATTATTATTATTCATACATTTATTCCCCTTAATGAATTTGAATAAAGCAAGAACAATAGTTTTTGAAGAATAAATTGGCTCCTCATCAGCTGCTTACAGGCCAAAGTCATTATTAAGTGTATCCACAGAAACAATTTTAACATACTTGTACAGAGTTCATTTTCAAACGAAAACCAACCAATCAATATATGCATACAATAATAATATATATTATGATATTAAACATGATTCCGAACAATAATGATCATACACAATTGAAAATTTCGGCATTACGTATCCATATAAAAGAGAAATTAAAATATCCAGTGACCAGGGCAAAGAAAGACTGATAACCACTTTTTTCTGGACGCATAAATCAGGTTTCAGGCGGTTGATGGAGATCACTTCGGCAAACTCAAGGAGAAATCAACTCTTTTGCCTATTAATAATTTTGAACGATCTTGCGACGTCCACCTCATGACCCGTGTCAAGGAGGTGCCTGACGACAACACTGTTTAAAGCGTTTGTTGCCTTTAAACACAGGAATAGTGTTTAATATTATAATATATTTTACTGTGTGCGTATACTGATTGATTTTTGTTTAAAGATGAACTCTGTGCAAGTAGGTTAAAATTGATTCTGTAGATATACTTAATAATGACTATGACCTGTAAGCAGCTGATGAGGTGCTTTAATATTAATCAGTCCGCAATTCTTGATGGATATTCAAGTTCTTTCTCTGACAACTAATTGTCAATTTAGGTAATGTAATTGAATCGTAATGCATTTTATCTTAATTTTAATCCCTCCTACTCCCTTCTCCTTATCTATTTGAAAATGACCTCAAAACCATTCACATCTGCTGTTTCGCATAGCTGATTCAATGTAATTTATTTACTTATCAGTCTTATATTCCCATTTAATTCTTATTATATATTTGTACCCCTGTATGTAGAGTATTCAGTTGAAAAGTACTTCTACCGAAGCTTGATGAATTCATTAAATTCTGTTTTATTAACCTTTATTGCTTGTTTTATATTCAGGAGTGGGGGACAACTAGGGTGTATGTATGTATCATCAGCTGATTAGTGTCAGCACTGAACCTTCAGTTGCTGAAGTTTAAGACTTGTTCATGATGAATAAATTTGAAACAACACAAAAGCTACCTAGAGTTTTACTTTACCAGATTCCACAAAGACGACATTAAAGACCTTCTAAACTTTACGGAGGTTCTACAAGAATACACAAGTAGACAAATGTAAAATGTGACTTTCTACGCAAAACCTGTTCAGTTACCGAAGTTACTATAAATGAAACATAGTTTAGCACACTGTAAAGTGATGTATCTCAGAAACAACCATAGTGATGTGAATGGATTGATTTCTTATTTTCTACTAATTCTTATGTCACTTTGTATTTTCTGCATATCATTATGTCTCATACTATGCTATAACTTCCGTGTATACGATTCTCATTGTTCCCTGATTTGCAGAAATTCTGGAGTCAGATCCATCCATCAGCTTCAGATTAAAAAGTGAGCACATAATCACTTAGCAAGTATGTCAAGATCCTATGTCTAGCGAATTCTAATCTCTGTTATACCGTTAATATAGGGACACTTCCATACAATGTCATCAATAAATATCTTTCCGCATATCCAGCCTAAAGCATTCCACAGGTTGCATCTTCCTATCTAACCCCAAAGAAGTCTATACCATAGAGAGTCACTAGTGAGAATTGGATTGATTTTTAAATCTTTAGTGTTTTTGTCAGGGTGGGAAGGATATTTCATTCATTTCAAGGTGGATGACTCTACTGATTGACTGACAGACTGGTTTCAAAACAGAAGTTTGCACGAGCATGCAGCAGTTCGAGTTCCCCCCTTGTACCACATAAAGCAAGAGAAGGGAGTAAAGAGAGATTCTAAAGAGAGATATTAAACTGAAATATGAGGCAAAAAAAATAGTTATATGGAGGAACAATATAGTTTTATTGAATATTATAAAACACAAAGAGTGAATGCATCTGCACCAGTCACTAAGAATGATTTTGAGCCATATCACCAATTGTCTCCAGCCGTCATCGGTTTTTAACAGTCCCAAGGACCCTATCTAGAAAGTCTACACCTTCCTAAGTGGCTTAAAATAACTGTTATGGATTTCATCGGCTTGGCCACCACTGGCTATTTTCCATCCTGATCAATACTATGTCATTTAACATTGACTCTACTAGGAACCACAGGTGCTTAGCGTTACTAAAAAGCAACTACTCTATAGTACTCTATATAGTTTCTGGTGGCTGTCTAATAGATGTCGGTCTCCATACGAAATCTACTTTGAAATCAAATGAATCTTCATATATACGAAACACATCTGGGAATTACAGGATAAGTCAATACAATTGCATAACGTCAGAAGATCAGATGGTCAGTCAGAGAGAATCACACCAAGAATCTATCACATGACAAATATGTCCAAAGAGACAGAAATGGATTGGATATGCTTTGAGGAGACCGCTTAGCAATGTCATATATCAGGACGTCGAGGACAGATGAAAGCTTTTACAGCCTAATGCAGAGCTCAGGATGAAATGTAAGTATACTGTTCAAGACTTATATTCCACTTGGGGACTCCGCAAGGAAATCAGACGAAAAAGAAGAAAATGGAAAGTAACCTTTGAAAATGTGAACATCTACACAATTAAAGTAGACAACGACTCATCACATGATTTGTAACAGTTATCTATATATATTTTTTTAAAGTTCCTGTTTCTTTGTTTCTTTTCCCTTAATTCTTTTTTTAAATTGTTATACTACATACCTATTTTTTTCCCTTTAATAACCACTTTCAGTGGATGAGTCTAAATCAGTAAGATAACTATCTATAATATTTGTCATATAAAGTGAAATGAAATGTAAAAAAGATAGAGGAAGGTAGAGATAAAAAGAAAAGTAGAACTTCACAGTTCACATACACAAACACACACAGAGACAATTCAAGTTGTCAAACATTTTGACAACAGGATAGAAGAATGAGGAAATGCACTAGATGCAGGTGAAATGATGTTCACCTCAACTATTGGAGTTACTGAGTTTACTGGTTCATAAACTTCTATATTTTATGTTAAACAAAACACAGGTCAGTGATATTATATCGACCGAGTTTCTCAAAGGCGGCGGTAATAAAAAGTCTTGAAACTCCATGAAGGTTCTACAAGAATATAACAGTAGACAGCTGAAAGTGAGACTTTCTAAGCATAACCTATTCAGTTACCAAAGACATATTGTAATCGTTAATTTATAGTGGCACCACTGTCACTTGACATCAATACATATCTGTTCACACATGGAGGTTGATGAATTCCACGGTTGTGGGGAGAAGGGACGTGGTGATATTGGTGGAATATTTAACTCATTTGAAGGTGAGTGACTTCACTAAGAATCATAGATGCGGAATGCTATTAAAGAGCAATTGTGGCACTCTGCAGTTTCTAGTGGCTGCCTAGTAGAAGTTAGTCTCTTTACAAAATCTGCCTTAAAGTCAACTGAATCTTCACATATCAAGTATTTCAGAATTACAATATAAATCAATAGGATTCTATAACTAGACTTACGTGCTTTATTCCTTTACCTTCCCATTGGAACATAAGGCGCTTTCAAGCTACAGGCTTGAAGTTTCGGTAGCGGTGGTGTTTATTTTTACGGGATGGGGTTGCTAGCCTCATCCCAAACCTTCCCTCTTTACCAGTCCTATTACTGCCCTAGAGAGGTAAAGGAGTGCGCCGGCCGGGGACCGAACGCCGGATCACCTGTATGGCTGGCGAGCATTCTACAACTAGAAGATCAGACAGTCAGTCAGAGAGGATAATTAACAAGGAACTCTTGTAGTGAGCAGCACCAAGAATCTATCGTCCAACAAATATGTTGGAGCAACTGGAGGTAGATTGGGGTATACGCTGAGCAGACCATTGGGTAAAGTCATGCACCAGAAACTTGAGGAGAAATGAAAGTTTACGAGGCTGACTAAAAGTGAATGCAGAGGATACGATGAAATGATGATGTACACCTGAAGTTCTTCCGTTCCACTAGGAACCCAAAGTAATAAATAATATGAAAAAGGAGAAAATGGAAGGTAACCTTTGAAAATGTGAACGTCTACACAATTAAAGTAGAAATCGACTCATCACAAGATTCCTTTATTTCTTTCCTTTTTTATTCTTTTTTGAAATTGTTATATCATATATAACTATTTGTTTTTCCCTCAGCAACCACTTTCAGCGAGTGAGTCTAAATCAGTTAGATAACTATCTATAATATTTGTCATATAAAATGAAAAAATGCCGAAGAGAAAGATGGAGGGAGGAGGGAGATGTGAAAGAAGGAGGATTTCTCAGTTCCCATCCATACACACACAATTCAAGTTGTCAAATACTCCGACAACAGGACAGAAGAATGAGGCAGTGAACTCGATGCAGGTGAAATGATATATTCACATATAAACAAATTAAAGTAAAAACTTCGATATGGTTTATTCATATGATGTATTTTTTTTTTCAATTAATTTAGTGAAGTTTTATCCGAAATAAAATTATTGAAATTCTGTTAAGAAAAGAAAAGGAATGATACGTACATCTTTTACTACTAACTTTTCTCCAGTAAAGAACCTTCTAACAGTTTGAATAACACCAAAGGTCAAAGAAAGAGTCTATACAAGAAAAAAAATGAAAACGGCCAATCAGATTTGAGCAGTATTTATCTCTCAAGAGACTAACTGGCTACAGAAAGAAGTTTCCCTAAAATTCTGGTGAGAAGTCGTGACCAGTGGCGTTCATGAAATCTGGAGTGAGGATGCATACGCGCCAATGACACTGACTGGTAGTTTGTGTTAATGTCACGCATGAATTGTTAGAAGTTAGAATTTTTATTCTTTATTTATTTTTGATTATAACTTGATACCACATAGCAATTTTGGTACACCTATGGAATTTTCAGTAAGTGATATCGATAGCCCAAATTTTGCAGGGCCGACCATTGATATCCAGATGTGCGTCGGCCGGGGATTGAACCCCAAACCATGTGCATGGTCGGAGAGAGTCAAAACCACTGTGCCACCGACACACACACTGAATCGTGTCCCAGTGGCTGAATGCTGTGCAAGTTTGCATTGTAACCAGAAGTTCCTTGGTTCATATCCCAGAGCCAGAGGGTGTGTACAGATGTGAAAGGTTCCAAACTTAGCTAAGATTAAACAACTGTCCAGGACTCTACCTGCTTCCTGGTTTTCATTGTTTGTTTAACCAATACCAATCCATGGTGTTATACATGAAACAAGCGAAATTCCTACAAAAACTAACACTCATGAAGAGAAGTGATTTACCATTTAATCCCTTAAAACAGCTAAAAATAAATGTTATTTCTTATACATATTAGAATAAGTTTAAAATAAATTTATTCATGGAAAATTCCCATTCGAACATTAATAGACAGAAGACCAGTAGTTCAGCGAAGAGTCTCTTTTCGGTGGCGAATTCATTTTCAAAGCTGTACAATCGCAAATATATATGGTTGTTTTGCATGTGTGTGTACATTAAATTTGTCAAACGAAAATACAATTAGTAAGTTCAGATGGATTGGATGTTGATATAAGAGAGTAGTAACAAAAGTGATGAGTTGTCACAAACGATTGTTAAAGAAGAGTTACGTAATAAAACAAAATTACAATTATTAAGTTTAGGTGAATTAAGTGTTGATATAAGAGGGTAGTATGTATAAGAGGGTAGTGACGTCCTTAGAAGGAGAATCTCCACCTCTTTAAGAAGAAGTTTTTTTGGGGCAACATTGAGAGTAGTCTTCTCTAGTCGCCCGCTGATCTGCAGAAGCACCTGACCACTTCTGTGTGTATATATCAGTTCACCTGTTGCTGTGGAGCCAGGTACATCGGTCGTTCAAAGAGTATCCTATCAAAAAGGGTCAAAGAACACTATCCAGCGTGGCTACAGAAAGGAAGTAATGGCTGCATGAGGAGTGCAATAATAGAACACCTCGTCAACACTGGTCGTTCCATCTCAACAAACGCCTCCTTCAAAGTAATCTAACAAGGTGAAGAACAACCTTCCAAAGACAGTACGATTCCGTCTTCTTTGCATCGCAGAAGCCCTAGCCATTAAGCTAGAGAAACCAGAACTGTGCATACAAAAGAAAATTATTCAACCACTTCTACTCCCATGGTAACAAATATGTTGATTTGACTTAACTTTTCTTTGTTTGTTTGTTTGATTTGTCTTAACTTTTGTTTGTATGCTTATTTTTCTACTTAAAACCCTTGTGCAATTCCGTATATTTTGTTTCCATGTACAACCTGAGTACAACTATTTCATCAAACTATTCACATTATTACATAACTCTTCTTTAACAATCGTTTGTAACAACTCATCACTTTTGTTACTACTCTCTTATATCAACATCCAATCCATCTGAACTTACTAATTGTATTTTCGTTTGACAAATTTAATGTACACACACATGCAAAACAACCATATATATTTGTGATTGTACAGCTTTGAAAATGAATTCGCCACCGAAAAGAGACTCTTCGCTGAACTACTACGTCTTCTGTCTATTAAAATAAATTAAGAGCATAGCAATAATTCCAACAGTCTGAAATGTGTGTCAGTGTATTTTTTCTTAAATGTAAACACTGACATATGTGTTCCAACTAAATAACTCTCTCACTAACCAACTAACTAAGCAACTAATTAACTAAACTTGTTGGCTAGCTGACAGACTAATAAAGTACCGTAAGATATTGGTAAATTAATGTGATTGTCTGAAACAAAAACGGCATGACAAATTTATCTTTGTAAAATAAAATGAACCCTGATAGATAGATAGTTAGGTGGCACATGATGATGATGCATCCATTAACAATGAGATTAAATATTGCTTTTTTCGTAAAAAGAAAAACCAGAAAAAAATGACAGAATAGCGAATTTTCTTTTACCTCAAAAGTTAGTTTGTGTATGGATTTCATTTGTTTTTTGAAGTTTAATCACGGACTGATATCACTTGTAGAACCACCGAAAAGCATGGAGTACTCGACAGATGTTTCGTCCTAATTCAGGACTCCTCATTAGTACACACTTATCAAGATTCAAACCTGCAAGTTACAAGTCAAGCTTGTATGCCATTCACTCAGTAGGTCCCAAATCCGATTCTTAATTTTAGCGTGACCACTAGTCAATGTCATCAACGATAATTTATCTTCACTCCTGACGTGGTGTACCCACTGGTCACGAATTCTCACTAGAACTTCAGGAGACTTCTTCCTGTAGCCTGTGCGTAGCCAGTATCAGTTTAATTTTCAAGAGTTAGTTTGTAAGGATTTGATTTGCTTCAAGTTTGGTCATTAACTGATGTCACTTAGAGAACTATTGGAAACCATAGAGTACTGGACAGGTGTTTCGTCCTAGTTTGAGACCCTTCAGAAGTGCACACCCACCGAAGTTCTGTTTGTATGATTCCATTTAGTTAAAAACAATAACTGTGAAAGAAAGATACTGCTATGCAACATAGTGAAAATAAAGAAGTTCAGACTGTTTGGATGAAGTATTCAAGACTTTAGATTCGAATCCTGATATGTATTTTATTTCGGTCTAAATAACAAAGTACTTTCATTTGTCTTTGCATTAAAATATCATCATTAAATAGGTCAAATGGAACTTCATTTGCAGGGCAGAGAACATTATCGCATAGTCGCCGTCCCCAGCATAACGTACAGACGTGTAAATCTAACGAAGCCCAACGCTAATCGAACCGGATCATTTTGACTACAGCAGACACACAGCAATGTCCAAAGTGATGAACACCCTAAAAAAGGTGCAGTGACTAGCAGATTCAGACATCCCCCACTCTAATGAATACAGCACATGATAACCTTACCACACACGCACACTTACTATTAGGCAGACAAACTATTATTATTGTTGTTTCCTTTAGTTCGTAGAGGAACATAGGCCTTCAGCCTCAAGTCTCCATTACGTTCGGTTCTCTGCCAACGTCTTCACCTGGCTACACATTTTCGCACATGCTTCCATCTCCTCTTCACATGACCTCCCCCATGTTACCCTCGCACTGACGACCAACTCGCCGCTTCCCGTTCGGGTTCCACTTGAGGGCCTGTCTAGTGATGTCACCTGATGGTTTTCTCAAAGTATGGCCAATACGCCCCCACTTCTTCCTACATATTTGTTGCGCAGTCGGTTCCTGGTTGGTTCGTTCGTTCCCAGAGATCCCTGTTGCTGATCTTTTCTGGGCGGCCATCTGATCTTGAGTAGTATTGAGCAAAAATAGTTGTTGATGAATCTCTGTAGTTTGTTCGAAGCGCTCTTCGTGACGTGGCGCCAAGTCTCTGATCCGTACGTATAGTAAGCAGCACCGACTTCACATTGGAGTTTAAAATCCGCATCTTATTTTTCATGCTGAGCGCTGTTGACCTCCACGCAGACTTGAGAGTAATGGAAGCTTGCCTTGCTTTCCCAATCCTCGCCTTGATATCTTCATCAGTTCCCTCCGCCTATAATTGAAACGATGCTTCCCAGGTAGGTAGGTAAAGGAGGTTGCTTCTTTTAGAGGCAAACACTTGCAGTTAGACAAATAATGAATGGTAGTAAATATTCCCAAACACAAATCATGCTCATAAGGATCACGGTTCAGCTCCATTCATTTACCTTTGAGTGGTTTCAATGAGTGCTTACTTTCCTTCTCTCTATTTCTCCCTCTTCAAAGTAGGTTTCCAAATCTCCTTCAACGTACTTGTTTTTACTATCGAACTTGTGTAATCAATATCAAGCAATTGAATAGCATAACAACAACAACAAAAATTCCTTGTTATTATAATAAGACAAAGTTACAATAGCCTTTTTAAATCAATTATTGATGGGGACTGGCGCGTGGGGAGGGGTGTGTGTGGAAATAAGAGATAGATCATTTCAAATTAGGTCACATTTTTTTATAAATTCCATTGTGAAGAGAAACAATCACTTATTCTATAGAAGGCAGAAATGATTGATGCCAGTTGGAGTACAAAAAATTAAATTATTTATTTTCTATATTTTCCACTTTCAATTTTTTTTTCTTAGATTTTATTTGACTCAATTGAGAAGTAGTAAAATGAATCAGAATACTCACTAACCACTCAAAGCCCATTAATCGATAACTTCAGAAGGATTGTCTCTGTTATTTAGGTTGATGGTGATTAGCAGTGAGATCCGAGATGCGTATTTCATTCTATTTAGGACTCGTCAGCTGGGTGTACCTATATCTCAAGTGAGTTATGGTGTTCTCCCAAGGACTCGAACTCTGCATTCATCATTTCAAATTCCAAAGTGTTATCCACTGGATCACTGAGCCACAAAAGCCACCTTCTGTGAGATGAGTGTCAGTTATTATTTATCATTAGGTTAAAATTAATTTAAATTTTCTTTTCGACGAAGTTATCAACTGGATCGAGCTGTACATTCGTGTATTTATCTCAAATGTGTGAGAAAGTTCCAGAGTTATTTCCGGTCAAAGGTCAGATTAATAAAATTACTAAGTGTAATAAGCAGAAAATAGTTAGTGGTACTATTCTAGAAATATTTCAGGTCAAAGGTCAAATTAGAAATTACAATGTGTAACAATCTGGGAGGTCGGGTAGGAAAGGAGTAATAAGATATAATTACTCAGAAGTGGCCGCACAAAGCGCACACTTTCCAAAACGCATCTCTGAACATTATCCGGCATGGTTAGCAAAAGGATAATGCAAGACAGTTACTAGCTGAATTCTCGAGGACTTGGTGAACTCAAGCCATGCAGTTCCACCAGAGTCGTCTTTCAAGATTATCTACAAAGTGAGGCCAAATGGTATTATAAAGCACGTCAGGTTTCGGCTGGCAATTCGTCAATTCAACCCCGAACTCTGTTTACAGAAAGAGTTTGTCCAGTCTCTTATTCTACCATGGTCTTAACCTCTTCACCAGTCGTTCCTTGTGAAAAAGAATTCTATTAATTTTCAATTTTACTTTTTAGTTTGTTTTTACTTTAATAATTAATTCACTATTATCATTCTCATATGTTCCTTTTGTTTATTTTCACACCCTCTTCACACTTGTTAAACTGACACTCAACTACCTTTAGCCTTATCAAATTTCTAGCCCTTTCTTCCTTCATGCAGTTGAGTACTAGGTAATTTGAAACTTTTATTTTTACTTCAAAAGCCACTTCTGAGTAATTATGTCTTTTATGTCTTTCCTACCCGACCTCCCAGATTATTACACTTTGTAATTTCTAATTTGACCTTTGACCTGAAATATTTCTAGAATAGTACCACTACCTATCTTCTGTTTATTACACTTAGTAATTTTATTAATCTGACCTTTGACCGGAAATAACTCTGGAACTTTCTCAAATATTTGAGATAAATACACGAATGTACTGCTCTATCCAGTTGATGACTTCGTCGAAAAGAAAATTTTTTTCGTTGAATTGTCTTTCATTTTCTTGATGACTCAATGGGTATTTTCGGTAATTTAAATTTAATTCAATAAAAAATTAATTTCAACAAGAATAGCTATGCATTAATCATGAAGTAGTGACTTTATCAATCAGTTGATATTACTTTTTGTTAGGATTGAGGGAGAAAGAAAGATTACCAGTCATCACAATTTTGACAACACAATAAGACAAGACTTCCTACTAACACAGATTATATTCTTGATTGTGGTAGGCTGGATCATATGTCGGAATGTTGGAACGACAAGAAGACTTTAGAAGAACTGAACTTCGCGGATGATTTATCTCTGATGTCACATAAACTCGAAGACTTAGGGATGAAAACCAGCAAACCGGCAGACGAGTCAGGCGGCAAAGACACGGCTTTAAGTGAACATAGATAAGATGTAGGTGATAAAGAAAACTAAACAACGGCGATAATAAAAAGCACCAGTCACTATCAACGGAATAAATTTGAAAAGGATTACACTCTTCACTTATCTAGAAAGCGTCTTTTGAATATTGACAGTCGGCACGGATGACGATGTCAAAACCATCCACATCGGAGAGGCCAGACAGACATTCGGCATTTAGAAATCATTTTGGAAATCTACTTCATTCATCACAAAGAACAAGATTTGAATTTTCAACACCAGTGTTAGGTCATTTCCTTTATATGGGTCAGAAACTCGGCGTGCACGTCACCAAACGAATTTCAAACAGATCACTACAACTTTGGTCAGCAGCTGCCTTCCCTCTACGCTGAAGACCAAATGACCAGCCAGAAAGTGTCGGCAAAAAAGAACTCTGTCAGTAAACCAATCAAGAACTTATTGCTCAACAAATGAAGAAAATGGAGGATACACACTGAGCGTCTGGCAGTTCCTCGATTGGAACCCAAATGGGAAAAGACGAGTTGGGCGTTAGTCTCAGGATTACATGGAAGCGATGGTGTGAGAAGGGGATACGCGATTGTGGATCCAGCTAAAGACAACTACAGAGGAAACGACAAAGTGAACATATGCCGCTAATGCTCTGTATATCACTCGGAACCTAAAAGAATACTAATAATATCATAATATAGTCCTCCTTCCAGCTTGAGTAGTGCTCAGATGTTTGAGTTCACTTCACATGATTAACTATGTACAACATAGGCTTGCTACCGCACATCATTCAATATTATTTAGAAGCACATTGAAGTAGACAGATACCTTGCATAATGTTCACATAGCAGTTTATTCAACATTATGAATTAAACACATGATACTAGTTATACCTTAGCGATCAATCACAGTATAAAACAGCTGAGAACATGAGATTTGACATTTCAAAAGTAAATGTAGGAACTAAAACTAATATAATCCTTTATATCCGCACAAATGTGTGCGACAAAAACTAATATGTTATTTGAGAAAACTTATGTAATCATATGAAGTGGGAATGCACATGATTAAATCATCGGGATAAAATGAGAAATCAATTTTTGTGAACATTTTACATTGACATATCAGTGAACTTATCACGAGTAAATCAATCAATTCACATTATTCAGAATCCGAAAAACAAACGCATCGATGTAACTTATGACCACAAATTATATCATACACACATACACAGTACTAAC
The DNA here is from genome assembly GCA_944472155.2 of Trichobilharzia szidati. Lineage (NCBI taxonomy): Eukaryota > Metazoa > Platyhelminthes > Trematoda > Strigeidida > Schistosomatidae > Trichobilharzia > Trichobilharzia szidati. The sequence goes on from OX235276.1 coordinate 58,468,447, forward strand.
TGTTATAAAAGCACTGGTAAGACATTCACGCTAACCAGTAATACCTGGCTTGTTCAAATCGCCCAAATTGTGGTTATATTTATGACCATATTAGTGTATCAGTGGTTTATTGACAGAATGCTTGCCAGCTGAGCATGTGATCCATGTTCGAGTCCATACCGACACACTCTTAAATCACCCCTAACCGATAGTAGGATTGAAGAAGAGGGAAGATTGGGTAAGGAGTTAGCAGTCGTACCCAGTAAAGACAACTTGAAAATTTGAAGCACCATGTGTTATGGAAAAATGTTTCGAAATCCCCTCGTGAACCATCTAATGGTCACAATCTTTATACTTATTTGGAAGTTTCAGCTAACTTTGCAATTGGCTGAAGGGTTTCATAATGAGCCGACATCGGTTAGAGGATCATAGGAAAACCTTCAGGGAGTACTGGAAAGCCTACTGTTTCGTCAGCCTAGTCTGGGACTCTTCATCAGCACGTACCCACCACCACAGTCCGAACCTAGGGATTACTGGTTACAAGGTGAGCTAGCTTCCAGACCGTTTAGCCACTGGCACTCCATCCAATGGCCAGTGCATAAATTCTAACCCCTGCCAATTCATGACATGGCGCGACCATTTTGCAATGTCTTCCTCTTAGATGAGTTACTGCCTCCCCTTCACCTTGCTGTACCCTACTGGTCATGGCCTCCCACTAGAACCCCAGGTAACTGCCTGAATAGGGCCAGTTGCTAGTGAGCACCCTCGAAGCAATCAAACACAATCCCTTCAAAACCAATACTTGAAAATTAAAATTTGTAATTACTTTCCTCTTTCCTCTTAGGCTATATATCATTGAATTAATATTCGCATATCACCTATTGACTTAGTGCTTATTATTTTTCTTGCTTCCTCTTTAGTCTCTAATTTTAATGCTTCTCTTTGTCGTTGTGGTATGGATGATATTGATACTGTGTTGTTTTCCGATATGAATTTGTTTGAGTGAATCAAGGAGATTCGGATCTTGGACAACTGTCTGTGACAATTGTTTGGTGTGTGACAGACCTTTTGATCCCGCCTTGTTGACAATATTCTACTTGATTCTAAAGTACCTGTTTTGTATAACTCCATTATGGATAAGATTTTATCTTGATAAATCACACAGTCTTATACAGGAATATTAACTGATGACGTTTCAAGCACAAACTATTGCTCATAATCATATAACCATAATGGAGTTATACTCAGTCTACCACTGTGCCCAAGTTTTATACTTATACCTCTTTTGTACTTAGAAAATAACCTTTACTATATAGTTGTTGTGGGTAGCGAGGAGAGAGGAATACGCCGGACCACCGAGACTGTAGGAGGTCTGGATTTCACAGATGATATAGGTCTAATGTCACACAAACTCGAATATTTACAGGTGAAAACCAACAAACCGGTTGAAGAAGCAGCGAAGACGGGACTCCAGCTGAACACAGGGAAGAGGGAGGTAGTGAGGATAACCAACCAAAAGCAGCAAAAACAACCAGTACTAATCATCATCAATGTGAGAGTTTTAACAGAGGTTACTTCCCTCAATTATCTAGGAAGCATCGCTTCAACAACGGGAGGAACGGATGAAGACATCAAAGTTAGAATCGGAGTGGCCAGATACGCCTTCAATAACCTGAAACTAGCTTGTAAATCTTCCCCACTCAGCACAAGGAACAAGATTCGCATTTTCAACAACAATATCAATGGAGTCAGTTCTTCTATACGGGTCAGAAACTTGCGATGCATGTCACAAAAAGCATTTCCAACAGGTTGTAGACTTTCATCAACAACTGTCTTTGCCGGGTCCATACTGAAGGTCAATTAGCCGCTGAAGCAATTAGTAACCGGAAACTGTGGAAACAAACCACCCAAGAGCCAATCGTTCAACAAATATGTAGGAGAAAATGGAGATGGATCGGGCATACATTAAGGAGACCGTCGGATGATATCGTGCACCAGGCAGTCGAGTGGAACCCCAATGGGAGGCGACAATTGGGTTGCCAGTGCGTGGATGACATGGAGGATATCGTGTGAGTTGCATGAGGAGATGGGAGATTGAGGGCAATCGTGGGCCAAGCTAAAGAGGACGGCAGAAGATAGGAAAAGGTGGAGATGTGTTGTTGAAGCCCGAAATTCAAAGGAATAATTATAATGTAGTTGTCAATATTGTTGAAATAGAACTACACACAGATTCCAGTAACGAATTACCATCTTTTTGCTGTCATTGTAGAGTTTTGTGACTTTGTGCGTGTCTCAAGGAAGTTTCGGACAGCTTTATAGTAGAACGCATATATAATTGTTCAGATCATAACAAGTTAGTTTTGGCTGCTACACTCTGTTCCGCTTGGGAAGACAAGGAATGACAAAAAAATAACATGAGCCAACTGAAAATACATCATGAAAGCAGGTGCCTGTGAATAAGAATTTCAGAATGGAGTTTATTCATGATGTCTTTTGAAAGATAATTTCATGTATGTCGGCCAGATTACAAACAGATGATTTATACAGGTCATACATATATATATTTACATATGTAGGCTTTTACAGGATTAACAAGGCGTCCTATATATTTATCTAAGTATATCATATAGTAGTTATTTGTAAGGTAGAAGAGTAATTGTGTACGATAACATTACCTTTTAAATATATTATGTCTGACGTGTTCACCAAACTAGTTCGAGAACATTTAAAGCCTACATCGTCTTCTTTATCATGGTACCTAGATAAATGATATGCAGCTGTCGACGATAGCTGAGTGTATAGGATAATGATATGCCCCACGTTCGTCGGTTGCACAGAGGTTAGGACTCTCACCAACCATGCACATGGTTTGGGGTTCGATCCCCTGCCGACGCACATCTGATATCAGTTGGTTGGCCTGCAAAATTTGGGCTACCGATATCACATGCTGAAAATTCTATACTTCTACCAAAAATACGGTGTAGAATCAAACTATAATCAAAATAAGATAAAATAAATATCACAAGGTGAGTGATGCAGTATTAACAAGTGGATGACAAAGTTTCGAGTATAAATTATTGCTGCTCATAATCATTTCAATTTTAGTCATACAGTTTCACAATTGGTCTTACATATATATCTAGTTCTCTCTTTCTGTCGCCCCCACCCATCTTCCCTTTGTTGTTTGCTGTCACTTTCCATATGTCCTGTATAGGCGTTGCATCATTCCGGCTGCATATTTACGGTGTTGAATCGATAAACAAAGCTTCAGTGATTAACCGCTCTCTCTCACCCTGTCCCACCAACCCGAATTTGGGATTACACACAAGTGAGTGCACTGCAGTGACTGAGCTTTTTTCTACGTTGCTGAACTTAGCCAGGTCAATCAGCATTCTAGGTCTAGCTAAATTTTCTTATGTTCCAATAATGCAGTTGACTCGGATCTACTAGTTTGACTTACCTATGTAAGTCAATTGATCTCACTAAGAGACATTACATAGTATTTGGTAAATTATATAAATTAATTTTCTTCATTGGATCTATTGGATACTTAAGAAGACAAAGTTTATCTCTGAAAGAGTTGGTTGGTTGGTTTAAATGTCACCCTAATTCCAGCTCCTTTGAGAATCCTACATAAGGCCTCTAACGTTCCTTCTTTTATACGATAGAGCTGTTAATGCTGCATTACTGTGTCCCTATTAAAATAAATTTATCTAGCTGTACGAAAACGGCACATGTGAAGTGGTCCACAGAGGAAAACTCAGGGAGGCGTTTGGAGTAAACACAGGAGTCAGACAAGGGTGCTTATTATCACCAATGATATTCCTAAATGTGGTGGACTGGATTATGCGTCAGACAGTGGGAAACGAGAAGACAGGGATATCCTGGACCAAAGTGAAGAATCCAGGAGACCTGGATTTCGCGCGTGGATGATTTATGTTTGATGTCACATAAAATCGAAGACTTACAAGCGAAAACCGACAAACTGGTCGAAGAAGCAGCCGGCGAAGACAGAACTCCAGGTGAACACAGACAAGACGGAGGTTATGAAAATAATCAACCAACCAACAACAACAGCAGCAACATCCAGCGCCAATCACCATCAACGGGAGGGATTTGAAAGAGGTTACTTCATTCACTTATCCAGCTAGGGAGCATTGTCTCAACTACACGAGGAACGGACGAGGATGTCAAATCGAGAATCGGGAAGGCGAGAAACACATTCATCAACCTGAAACCAATCTGGAAATCTTCGTCACTCAGCCTGAATCAACAACCAAATTCGGATTTTCAATACAAACGACGTCAAGTCAGTCAGTTCTTCTATACAGATCAGAAACTTGGCCAGTGTGTCACAAAGAATATTTCCAACAGCCTGTTGCAGACCTTTATCAACAGCTGTCTTCGCTCTATACTGAAGATCAGATGGCCGGAAAGAACAAGAACCAACAAGAAACTGTGGGAACAAACAAAACAAGAACCAACTACTAAAATAATATGCAGGAGAAAGTGGAGATGAATTGATTGGACACTCGCTGAGGAGGCCGCTGGGTGACATCCCGAGTCAGGCCATAGCTCGAGTGGAACCCGAAAGGGAAGCAGCGAGTGGGTCGTCAATGCTAGGGTGACATGGAGGAGATCGTGTTAAGAGGAGTTGAAACAGTATGGACTAACATGGATGCAAGTGAAAAGTACAACACAAGACAGAAGCAAGTGGAGACGTGTAGTTGGAGCCGTATGTTCCACTAGGAACCCAAGGGAACAATAATAATAAAAATAATAATCTAATATGGAATTACATTCTACCACAGTGCCCAAGTTCTACACTTACATTAATGATAATGATATATGTATATATGAATATGTACTTGTAGCCATGTGAATAATATATTCACATTCTTGTCATTATTGACTAATCTTCATTTCTAAACGATAAACTGAATCCGTTAACATCATTACTGAAAAAAATACTCCATGAGTTGATTGTACGTACGCCTGAAAGCTAGTCAATCTACTTAGGATAACGTAATTAATTTTGCTTTCTTATTTAATTAATTACTCATTAATAGTAGTACAAGTACGTTATCCTGTCATTATTCAGGACTCATTTTCTCCCTCTTTCGCTCTCTCTCTCTCTTGCTGTCTGTTCCTCTCTTACATCAACAGAATATACCTTTTGAAAGAAAAACCAAAAACGGATGCATTCTACACACACACACACACACACACACACAAGTGATGATCACCATAGGAATAGAATACTTTAAAAAAAATGAAGGTTAGTGTAAGTTAGTTATATTAAATTAATGTCATATTTCCTGTCAAAATTGTGATTCATTCATTAGCTCAACTTTTTATACAAAAAAAAGGGTAATAATAATAATAATAATGGTTACACCTATTTGGTTAGTTAGGCCTATGAAACAAGAGAATAGCGTACTCATTGCATATATTATACGCTCACTGAGTTAACTGATTGCCATCGTAAAAACCATTAGTCGGAATAACGTAATAATAATGATAATAATAACGTAATTCTTAATGATGTCTTGTTTGCTTTCAACACAACTGTCATCCTTCTCTTCAATTCAATATAGAAAGGGAATCTGAACTAAGTATTGCGTTTGTTGATGTGTACCTTAGAAGAGGCAATGACGGATCTTTCAAAAGATCCATCCACCGGAAACGTACATGGAACGGGCAACCGACTAACTAATTTTTTATAGTTGGGTGCATATATCCAGAGAAAAGGAACCTAATTCATTTGTAGTTCTGATTGCGTTGACTCAGAACTTGACTTCGTGAAAGCCCCGCTAGTAGAAAACGCTTACTGGAGCCGATTTATTGACAGTAACATGGAAAATAAGCAGTCTAATGTGGTCAGCGATTCAGTTTCAAAGAAAATCTTATCCATGAACTTGGAATTCAAAGGTGATGACGCTTCAGATATGCTCAAAAACCGTCTCTCTAAAGCAGTAAGTAAGACATTCTCTGCTGCAAAATTACAAATGACGTTCAACAGCCGCAAGCTCCCCGTCTGGCCACCTCCATGTGCATCTATCATTTCACCTGCTCTTATGGAGCAAGGTTCAGTGGTCGTAGCCAGAGAATGCTTCCCACACAGATACGAGAATGTATCTGAGCATGGCTTTATAAAGGAGAAAGAAAGTGTGTGCGAATCTCTATTCTAGAACAACTGGTCGACTCCTGTCACTCTGTCAACCCTGACCATGATATTAAGATCATAGAAAAGAAAAGGCGTTCAGCAAAGAGTTACTCTTTTCGGCGATATCATTCTCAAGCTGTACAAACCGCAAATTTATAGTAGTTTTTCTTGGCAACAAAAGGAATATTTCCAAAGATGTGTTAATGCAATTGTTAATTTTTGACAACAAATTACGTAATTTAGAAGGCGTCAATCGGTTAGAAACTAAAATAAAATAAATTAAGATCATCTACCGAATCCATGCTAACTCGCCGCGTTTTCTTCGTTACAGACTTTTAAAGACAGCAGAGGCCTTGGCGATTAATGACTTTAAGCCAGACCCTTGTGTACAGAAGAAGTATGTACAATCCGTACTTCTACCATGACCGTAGAGGGATAGACATTTACTTATTTTGTTTATTCTGTTATTCAATGTACCTTTCCCTTATTACTGCGATTATTATTATTATTATTACTATTACTATTCTCACTCTGAACTGTTTCCGCTTGTCCCACTTGTCATTCTGAATACAAAATTATATTTTTTTATAATACTGAATTCTATTTTATCAAATTTCACACTGTGTTATGTAACATTTTGTATTCGTCTATTAATCTTATAATTATGTACCCCCTTCCAAAATCTATACACCTTATGTATTATTCAATATATGACATTAATTATTTTGCTACTTGACATTTAACTATGATTATAATCACAAACATTTTAATTGCATTTCATACTACTATTATTTCATGTATTCACACCTTTGATCTAATTCCCTCACCGGATATAATTTCTTAAGGAAAACCAAACATATACGATTTTACAGGAGGTCAATCGCCAGCACGAATAGCTCAGTGGTAACGTCTCTGACTGCGGCACTGAGAGACGCGGGTTCGAATCTCAGAAGGGACGTGAGTTCCTTCAAGGTTGCAGATACGCCTTGTTGATGAGTGCCAACTAGCACGAAACCTAGGTTCAAGGCTTCCTGCCGACTGCCTCCGACTCTCTAATATCAAACGATTGTACAGCTTGATAACAAATTCCTTGAAAAGAGTCTCTTCGCTAAATAATGCGTTCTTAATGTTACAGTGGGAATTATTAAATAGTCTGAATGGCCCACTTCAGTATACAATGTGATACAAGAGTAGGGTTGAATCATTTGGAAGTGAAAAGAAGGCAGTGTTTTACCTGTCTAGTGTACAAAGGGGAAGAAGTATCCACGGGGACTGAAGAAAGAATTGAGGCTGTATTGCGAAGAAGATTTCCCGCTGATAGATTCAATTTACAACATGGTAGACAAAACAAGTATCCTACTCATGTCAACTCGAAGTGTATTTACCAGTTCACCTACACTAGTGGCGACAAGTACACATGAGAAGGACTGAGAGGAGGAGAGCATCTACTAGATTTTCTGAGCATATCCCTAAAATTGTCCCCCTATGAAAGGTAGCAAAGTGTTCTCAAATGCAATTGCCAGGTATATAATTGACATGGGAAATATATTGGGAACTAGTCAGGCTTTCAAAATAAGCATTGTACAAAAAGAAAACCACGGTTATTTTTTGGTTCTCAGAAGCTAGCGCTTCCAAAAGATTTTAATCCAACCTCTGTATACAGAAACACACAGCATGAATAATGTAATCTCTCACTACCTTGGTAACTGTAATTTTTGTTGTTCTATTGCGTAACACTCCACTTCATTCTGATTTTGATTTTCACTTACTGAGTTGAACTCACTATTGACTTTCCACATCTACTTAATTGTTTGGTTTATATTAAAGTTTCACTTAACTATTCATTCCCCACTCTCTTGAACTCTCCATCATAATACATATATATATATATTCACTCTATTGTTCCATCTTGTATACTGTCTCTAGTCAGTTCTTGATTCCAATCTAAATCTGAACTTTACCATCCCTCTTATCTAATTATACTACAAATAGGTTAACCTATTAACACTGAATAATGCGCCTAATTACACGATTTTTGGAATTCTGTTGACTACACCTTCTATCTACGATTCGAATTCACAGTGGAAAAGAAGTATGTTCAGAAATGTTGTAACCACGCAGGTAGTACGGGATTCTGTCCCCGGCTGATGCACTCCTCCTTTACCTCGCTAAGCTATTAATAAGACTGATAAAGAAAGAAGGTTGGACATGAGGTTAGCAGCAAATCCATCCCGTAAAAATGAATAAACATCATTGCTACTGAGACTTCAAACTTCTAGCTTGAAGCCAACTTGTGTTCCACTGGGAATGGAAAGGAATACATAAATAAATAATAATACAGCCCACTAGAAAGAGGCAAATTTTTTCACTGTTTGTCACATATTGTTATTCCTCCTATACTTTAATTTATTTTGTCATTATCTGACAGTGACCTTTAACTTTTGTTGTCAATGAAGATTGCATATACATAGACTGTATCGATTTGAAGAGAGAAGTTGATTTATGTATTTTGAGGTTAGAACTCAAGGGTCACCGAATTCCATTCCACTGGCTGAATGTTCAGCGGTTTTATGTCATTACCCAAATGTCCTAGGTTCGAGTCCAAGGTAAAATGAAGTAACTGCCTATTACGCTTTAGTTTTCAATGATTCTCCTAATGATAACAAGTAATGATAAAATCCGTGTATTGAAAAGGAGTAATAAAAATCCTCAAAAAAAAAAAAAAACAACCCAAAATCTAATCTAAATCTTAAATCTCATGGTAACTCTAAACTTCAGCGACCGAAAAACAAAAGATCCAAGTACACGGATGAAATGGTCTTCATCAACCAACCAATCAAATGATCTCGTTATTTAAAAAACCCTCTTTCATAGACGTCAAAGTTAGAGACAAAAAATAGTTTATGTGGGGTAAATTTCTCGTGCCTGTCCCGTGAAAATCTCATGATTCCCTATTGAAATATTCATTGATAGTTCAAACCTTTTTCTGAGCATAAATTCATGCACACAGCTGTACATCTTGATGTTTTGTTGACCTATTTACTGCTCTACAGCACCACTAAACTTAAAAACAGGAACAACGTATCTTCTCAGACAGATTTTCTGTAACGACAGCCTCAGCATCTGCACGTATATCTACCAAAAGTGCCTGGATACCTCTGCAAACACATTACTCCTGCACATCTACAATCTTCCTGTATAAACCTATTATCTCGACAGTACTCAGATACTACATCTTGATGGAATTCGTAACCTTACTCATGTACTGCATTTATATTTCCGCATTTTTACTATGCTCTAATCTGAATGTTGTTTGGTCCAGGTCATTACATCCGTTTTTCTTGAGTATTTCGTTTGGGTCGTTATAAGTTTAGAATTAAAAATCATCTCATTAACTTCAAAATTTCATTCTCACTGGCAGTAGGTGTTTCAACTCTCTATTTGAATGTAACGAAAATATTCATCCAGATATTTAGAAACAACAAGAAAATTCGAGCAAAGAATATTCTCTTCGATAATTTCCTCTTTTGGCACTACAATTATATATACATGTTTAAACACATAGAATATTCTAGAATAGTTGTCATTAACAATGTTTTTACGAGTTGATCACGAATTGATATCAGTTAGAGAACCATTGAAAACCAACCAGGGAGTACTGGACAGCTGTTTCGTTGACCTAGTTTGGAAATCATTGGCAGTACGCACCCACTGCCATGGGTCGGACCCAGGACCTTCCGGTTACAAGGTATACCATTCAGCCACTGGGACCCTATTCAATGGCTCATGAATTCTAACTTCTACCAATGAGGTCCATCCAGTCACGTGTGAAGATGGATGTCCCACCGACGATATTGGTTGGGGTCGCACTAAATCACGAATCGCTAGAAGATAGAATTCATCTGCAAGCCAATGAAATGGGTCCCGGTGGCTAAATAGTATACAAGTTTGCCTTGTGACCGGAAAGTCCCGGGTTCGACTCGTGGCAGTGGGTACGTACTGCCAATGATTCTCCAAAACTAGGATGAAACAGCTGTCTGGTAGTACTCCCTGGTTGGTTTTCAATGCTTCTCTAACTGATATCAATGCGTGATCAACTCGTAAAAACAAAACTAATCCTTACAAACCAATTATAGAGAAATTAGCAATATTGGTGTTTTTAAATACCACCTATTTGTTAAGCAAGATCAATACAAGTACAGGTAGCCTCAGCAATATGTAATAGACGAACTCTTAAGGTAAAATTAATTAGGACTAGTTGGTATACAGTGAATGACTTTGAAATCCGCCTTGTTAACATCAATCTTGTGTTCTGCTGTATCCATAAGATGAGAGAGAATAGGGCTAAGAATGGATTTTGTGCAATCAAATACGTCGGAATTTTATAGGAGTTATATGGGCAAAATCGTAGTAACAATAATAATTATGATGATAGTGATGACTGTAATGCCAACAGTTGTAATTATCGACTGGAAAGCCTCAAGTATACGATTGCTTTAATGCCATTGTGCATATGTATACATATAGATGTCTACATTACGATCGCATGATTTTACAGCGTCAGATGAGAAATTAAATGAAAATTGCACGGCTATGTTACTATACTTAACATGTGTATGAAATAACAAAACCCGCTTTTATCTTTCACCTAAAGTTATCATGTACTAAGGCTTTAGTACATGCATATCAATATTACTTAATACTAACAGTATTTCATATCGCTTACGTGAAATAAATGTATCATGTGCACCAGACTGTAAGACACGTAATGTTATAGTGAGGGCTGATGAAATGATATGTGTATATTAACTAATGATGGCGTGCATAGAAGAATGCCGTCCTGTCACCTGGAGCGTACTGAACAAACTGTTTAAAAACCACTAGGTACTGAATATTCCAAACAGCAGAAGCTATAGCGATTCGCCTAAATTATTATTATTGTTCCCTTAGGTTCCTAGTGGAACATACGGCTTCAACTGCACGTCTCCACTTGCTTCTGTCTTGTGTTGTACTTTTCACTTGCATCTATGTTAGTCCATACTGTCTCAACTCCTCTTCACACGATCTCCTCCATGTCACCCTAGCATTGACGACCCACTCGCTGCTTCCCTTTCGGGTTCCACTCGAGCACTGGTCTGACGCGCGATGTCACCCTACAGCGGCCTCCTCAGCGAGTGTCCAATCAATTCATCTCCACTTTCTCCTGCATATTATTTTGGTAGTTGGTTCTTGTTTTGTTTGTTCCCACAGTTTCTTGTTGGTTCTTGTTCTTTCCGGCCATCTGATCTTCAGTATAGAGCGAAGACAGCTGTTGATGAAGGTCTGCAACAGGCTGTTGGAAATATTCTTTGTGACACACTGGCCAAGTTCCTGATCCGTATAGAAGAACTGACTGACTTGACGTCGTTTGTATTGAAAATCCGAATTTGGTTGTTGACGCAGGCTGAGTGACGAAGATTTCCAGATTGGTTTCAGGTTGATGAATGTGTTTCTCGCCTTCCCGATTCTCGATTTGACATCCTCGTCCGTTCCTCGTGTAGTTGAGACAATGCTCCCTAGATAAGTGAATGAAGTGACCTCTTTCAAATCCCTCCCGTTGATGGTGATTGGCGCTGGATGTTGCTGCTGTTGTTGCTGGTGGTGGTTGGTTATTTTCATAACCTCCGTCTTGTCTGTGTTCACCTGGCGTCCTGTGTTTGCTGCTTCTTTGACGAGTTTGTCGGTTTTCGCTCGTAAGTCTTCGATTTTGTATGACACCAAAAACATAAATCATCCGCGTAATCCAGGTCTTCTAGGTTCTTCATGTCGGTCCAGAACCTACTAGCTCGCTAGTTTTCTAGCCGATCCCAGGCCCGGATAAAGAGGGAGGATTGGGGCGTGGTGCTAGCAGCTCCACCCCCAAAACTTAGCCAAATTGCTACAGAAACTTCAACACATAAATATATTAAAAATACTAAAAATATAAACAATAACCTTATTTTTCACTGTAGTCGGGAAGTGAAATGACGCAGGCTGGTGAAAACCTTCGGGAAGCCAGTCAGCCTCCTTTCGATGAAAGCAAAAATAAGGATGGGGACATGGAGTGTTCGTGCAATGTACGAAGCTGGAAAGGCTGCCCAGGTAGCCGGAGAAATGAGAAGATATAGAATAGAAGTGTTGAGAATCTGTGTGAGCAGATGGAACGGATGCGGAAGGTGCCAACTACCAACTGGAGAGACAATAATCTACTCCGGTCACCCAGAGGACGATCACGAACACACCGAGAGAGTGGCCATCATGATGTCACCAACAGCAGCCAAAGCTCTCATGCAGTGGGAACCAATCTCCTCCAAGATAATGACAGCTAGGTTCAACTCAAAAGGAAGGAAGGTTACAATCATTCATTGCTATGCGCCTACAAACTTCTCAGAACAAGAGAAGAAGGAGGATGTCTACAGACAACTACAAACAGTAATGGATTTGCCTAAAGCACAAACATAACTACAACCGCTATTCCTAAGTTGGCTTGCTTTGGGATCTATGAAATTCATTAAATATTATGTTATATCATACCATTCAGTGCATAGTCTTTTTTTCCTGTATTTATAAATTCCTATTTTTATTATTACGCGTGTACAAATGAGCCTTTCATCTGCTTAATTTGGTCATAAACACTGATACACACACTGATTCACACAAACACACATGCGCTTACCTCATGTTCTGTGTCTGTTTTTGGTATTATCATTCATCTATATGAAGTTATTTTTATTAGTCTGAATAAAGTTCAATGTGAGTATTAATCATGAGTATTTAATGCTGTACATTCATTGTTATACTATTATATTATATTGTTATACATTGTCAACCAAATCCCTACAAACTAATACTTGAATATCAATGAAATGCCCACTGGCGACTGGCCCTATTCAGGTAGGTAGTAGTTACCTGGGGTTCCAGTGGGAAATCGGGACCAGTAGGGTACAGCAGGTCGGATGTGAAGACAAATACTCGCCGAAGACATTGGCTAGCGGTTGCGCTATATCGTGAATTGGCAGAAGTTAGAATTCATGGGCTGGCCATTGGATCGGGTCCAAGTGGCTTAATGGTATACGAGCTCGCCTTGTAACCAGGAGGTCCTGGGTTCGAACTCCAGTGGGTGCGTACTGATGAAGAGTCCCAAACTAGGATGAAACAGCTGTCCAGTACTCCAGTGCTGGTTTTCCGATGGTTCTCTAACCAATGACAGCTCATGATGAAATCCTGTAACCAATCAGCCAAATCCCTACAAACCAATACTTGAATATTCATTGTTATATGTTGATCAGACACTAATTACTGAGTAGTGTTATGCATCTTGTCCTCTGTTTACTGTAGACTTAATTCTATCAGTCAAGTTTGCAATATGGTCAACTATGCCACTAGGTGGCTCGTCTTCACAGTGAACTTTGATTTGTTGAAGTAAGAACAAAATATGTAGAGCGAACAATTGTTTTCAATAAATTCTTTCTTCTTCAGGCTCTACAATTATCAATCTATTAATTTAAGCATACAATAGCCAGCCAGCCAGTAAAGGCAAATTAAAATCATAACAGAAAGTGTATTGTGGAACAAGTATAAGATGAGGTGGGATGGAACAATAGTCAGTTAGTTTTTTAGATAGTTCGATGCAGTCGATAGGAAGCCTCGCCTGACCAAGGTTTTGTGCTAGTTGGCACTCCACCAGTCATTAAGGCGTATGTGCAGTCAGCCTGCGGGAACTCATGTCCCTTCTGGAATTCAAGCCAGGATCATCACCCAGTGCTACAGTCAGAGACGTGACCACTAAGGTATTCGGGCTCGTAACTGACCTTCTGTAGGACTGAATGTATCGGATACTTTCATTGGAGACTACTTAGCAATTAGTGTAGTGTATCTAGTTGTTTGTTTTTATTCATGATGGTATAATTTTGAAGGTTATTCCTGCATTTATGCATATGATCACATATACACACACGCATACACATTATATGAACTCTAATATGTTAACAGTCTACTCGCATATACCTCTTGAAATTTCTATGTCAGTTATTCGGTATTATTTTTTTAAAAGCAAAAAGTACCGGGTAAATATTTTGTCCTTCTTTGGGACTCATAGACAATAATAATAATATGAGAATAAAACTTGTGCACTCTGGTAGAGTGTAATTCCATTATAGGTAAATTTTGTTTTGATAAAGTCTCCCAGTGTTATACAGTAATGTTTACTAATGATGTTTCGAGCACAATTTATTGCAGCTCATAATCATATCAAGTTACTCACACGACTTCCTAAATTCATTTATATAGTTCCGTTGTTTTTCACTTGATTTGACTGGTAACAGTATCTTCCATATTTCGGGTATGAGTGATGAATCATTCCTATTGCATGTGTTGGGTGTAGATTCGATGAACAAGGATTCAGTAAATAAAGCAGGAATTAGGGTGGCATTTAAACCTACAAACTCACTCAGGGACAGGCTCTGTAGGTTAAAAGACCCAGTTGACCCAATTAAACAAAATAATATAATTTACAAAATACCCTGCAATGACTGTGAGTTAAGTCAACTACATAGGTCAAACTAGTAGGTCGGGAGTAGTCAGATTGTCAGAACATAAGAATTTAGATTAGGTAAGAATGATTGACCCAGAGAAGATAAGTAATTTAGAAAAAAGCTCAGCAATTACAATGCATGCATTAGCACACAACCACACAATAGGGTGGGAGAGGGTTAAAATTCTAAGTAGTAATATAGGTAGGTAGAGAGGGAGAGAGGTTGATTACTGAATCCTTGTTCATCCAGTCTACACCGAACACGTGCAATAGGAATGATTCATCACTCATACCCGAAATATGGAAGATACTGTTACCAGTCAAATCAAGTGAAAAACAACGGAACTATATAAATGAATTTAGGAAGTCGTGTGATTACCTTGATATAATTATGAGGAATAAATTGAGCTCGAAACGTCATCAGTAAACATTTACTGTATAACACTGTGAGACTTTATCAAAACAAAATTTACCCATAATGGAATAATAATAATAATTCTTCACTGTATTATGGATATATATATATGCAACTGCAGAACCCTATGAAGAAGAATTTACTGCAAAGAATATTCATTGAAGATGCCCATTAAAAATTTAAAGGACTGATTAATGAACAAAGAATATTCAGATTTTCGATAACCTCTTCTTCATTCATCAGGTTCTAAATTTATATGACAGGAATAATAAGAGAAATATCATTGTTATTTACAACATTAATATTGTTTTAAATCACGTTGAATCAACAGTAGCGACAAATTCTATTTCATATTAGATAAGTCTCTTATTTGATATAGTACACAGTGTACAGTGCAGTATTAATAACTAGAGATGACGTTTTGAGCATGATTTATTGCTCATTATCATAGCAGTTTAATTTCATTGACTTCATGACTTACTACATATAGCGCCTTACTCTCTCAGTTGTTTCCTACTGTGACTTGTCGGATATACTGGGTGTAGGTGTTGTAGAGCATTTCGATTGTATGTGTTTTGTGTTGATTCCACCAACAATATTTCAGTGATCAACCCTTGTCTCCACCTTTTTAGCGCTTCTACCCATCCCATCCTATGCTTTGATTAAATACAACTGTGTACATAATAATTGGGAGGAGGGCTTTTCCTCAGTTATTCGACTTAGAGGAGGGGTCAATCACACTGTGTTGATGTAGACAAATTCTTAAATTTCGATGGTTTGACTGACTGAGACCACCTACTCTGAAATGCGTCACTTACGTTACATTCACTGCATGATATTTGGTAAATTATGTTATTTTTCATAGTAGGATTTATCGGTTCCTGAGGTTGACAAAGTCTATTTTTGGTTAAGTTGATTGGTCTAAATGCTACCCTAATTCCAGCCCTATTCAGAATATTACGTAGGGCCTATGATGTTTTATCCCATAGGTGTCAGTGCTATCCACATTTTGAACCCCCTGTTATTTGATTGGAGATGCTTATTAAAAATTTATAAGACTCACTGATGAAGAATAAATATTCAGACTTTAGATAAATTCGCCACCAGGGTCTACATTTATATAACAGTAATAATCAAAGAGGAGATTCATCGTGCTGAAGTTTCTGTAGCAACTTTGTTTACAGGGTGGGGTTGCTAGCCTCACGCCTCACGAGGATATCAAAGCAAGAATCGGAAAAGCAAGACAAGCTTTCACTACTTTCAAGTCTGTGTGGAGGTCAACAACACTCAGCACCAAAAATAAGATCCGGATTTTCAACTCCAATGTCAAGTCAGTGCTACTTACTATACGGATCAGAGACTTGGCCAGTGCGTCATAAAGAGCATCTCAAACAAACTACAGACCTTCATCAACAGCTGTCTTCCCTCAATACTTTAGATCAGATGGCCAGAAAAGATCAGCAACAGAGAGGGATCTCTGGGAGCGAACCAACCAGGAACCGATTGTGAAACAAATAGGCAGGAAGAAATGGAGATGTATTGGCCATACTCTGAGGAAACCACCAAGTTACATCACTAGACAAGCCATTGCTCGAGTGGAACCCGAAAGGGAAGCGGCGAGTTGGTCGTCAGTGCAAGGGTGACTTGGAGGAGGTCATGTGAAGAGGAGATGAAAACCTGTGGGCAGACTTGGAGTCAGGTGAAGACTCTAGCAGAGAACCGAACGCAATGGAGACGCAAAGCTGAAGCCCTATATTCCTCTAGGAATTAAAGGAAACAATAATAATTAAAGAGATATTCTTATTAACAACTTTAATGCTGTTTTTAATTACATTCAATCAATAGTTAGTGTCAGTAAAACAGAAATAATATGCATTAATAAGTATCACACTAAACTGATTGAATATCAGATAGATTAAGGGAAGTAACACATAATTAATTTATGGATTTACAGGTTCAGCACGAGGCCAGGGTAGAAGCAGTGGCTGGATGCACCTGTTTCTGTTTTTGCATCCAGAACTCTAGTTAATCTAAGCGGATTGTGCAGTGTTCGGCATTTAGAGGACACTGGTAATTTATCTGATACCTGACAGATGATGACAGAGAAAGACTGTTTAATTCTGTTAGCTTTCTGGGATGTTCGGACAAGATGATTTGAATTCAGAGCTGTTAACGGTTTCAGCAACACCTGCACTTAACCACACTGGTAGGTGTTCCAGAGCATGAAAAATTGTGTTCCTAGAGAAAACAACCGTCAATATAACCAGCTCCACAGGTGCCACTGAATTGTTAGACACAATCAGAGGTTAACTAGACTGGGTCACCTACAGCTGTGGTTCAATAAAAGTTTTTTTTTAAATCATCAGGAGTTCCGTATTGAATAACCCTCATTCAAACAGGCTAAAAATATTGCTAATAACAATATCTCCTGAATTATTATCGTCATATGAATATAGAACCTGATAAAGAAGAGGTTATCGAAGAGAGGAAATCGTTCACACTAGTCTGTCTTTACAAGTTTGAATTGTTGTAAGTAATTATGCCAGTAATAACAGAGATTATATTAACAGTGATAATAATGCCTATAAATAACACGAATGATAAGAAAAGTACAAATGATTGAGGCAGGTGGCAATAAGATCAATAAATAAATCAATAAATAAAATTGAAATAATCCGACAAAACTACAATTTGCATAATACTAAAGATGAATTGTTTAAAAATAATCTAAATTTAAATAAATACGACAAATGTATGACATGGGGTGAAGTTTCATTTTGGTTTACTAGATTGACCTAGTTCAAAGCGAGAGACAAATTCAAAACAAACTTCATTTTGAATGCAAAGACTAGGTGAACTCTTCAGAATCACCATAGTTTCGAGTAGGTGTAAGCCGAAATGAGTTCAAATTTAGTTTGAAAAGTTCAACAGAATGAGAATGATATGAATTCTAATTAATCAAATTAGACAAAATCGAGCTGCAAATTCAAATTTTTGTTTAACCTTTTCAGAATCATAATGAAAGGTGTTCAGTAAAGTGTCTGTTAAACTGCCTGATTATTCGCTGTAATATAGCCTTCTATATAGGAGAAATTAAGTTCTTAAGTTTGCACAGAAATAGCACATGAGTGATTACTTTATGAAAATGATGCAATTCAAGAGATAAAGGAATTTGAATGGATTTCAAAAAAATACAAAAAGGCAGGCCGAGTTAAGTGTCTAACACACCGAACAGTAGCACTAAGTAGCACAAGAAAAGACCTAAATGACGAAATAAAACAGATAGAGGAAGCATTAGTGTTGAATAACTATTCTATAAAATTCATTAGGAAGATCAAAAAAGGTCAAAAGCAAATTAAAAATAATTGTGGAACTAGTAATCATAACATAAATAAGAGAGAATATAAGTCATCCACTGTTATACCATATAAGGAGGGGACATCTGAGACCCTACGTGGAATTCTTAATAAAGCAGGAATTAGGGTGGCATTCATACCTACAAACTCACTCAGGGACAAGGTCTGTAAGTTAAAGGACCCCGTTTACCCAATTAAACAAAATAATATAATCTACAAAATGCCTTGCAATGACTGTGAGTTAAGTCAACTACATAGGTAAAAGTAGTAGGTCGGGGGTAGTCAGATTGTCAGAACATAAGAATTTAGCTAAGGTAAGAATGGTTGACTCCGAGAAGAAAAAAGCTCGGCACTGCATGCACTAACACAAAACCACATAAAAGGGTGGGAGAAGGTTAAAATTCTAAAAAGTTATCTATGTAGGTGGAGAGAGAGATTGATTACTGAATTCTGCCTGGTTTATCGAGTCTACACACCCAACACAAGCAACAGAAATGACTCAAAGCAAATGCCAGAAATATGGAAGATATTATTACCACCAGTCAAATCAGAAGAGGATAATAAATAATCTCAAAATTCTATTTCAATTCAAACACATCACAACATTCTAACAAGTAACTTATTATGACTATAAAAACACTCGTCTTATTTCCCAACTGATTGTATTCGACTGATAACACTCATGTTATTATTTCTGAACGTACATTATCCCATATTGATTTTTATTCAAATATCTAGTTAGTTCCACACATGTATATAAATGAAGGAAAAAAGTTGTGTGAGTAACTTGATATGGTTACGAGCAGCAATAGTTTGTGCTCGAAACGTCATCAGTTAATATTACTGTATAATAATGTGTGATTTATCAAAATAAAATCTTATCCAATATGGAGTTATGCTCTACCACAGTGCCCAAGTTTTATACTTATATCAAAAATACAAAAAGAAACAGGAGTCAAAACTTAAGGTGATCATAGATTCCGATACTATTGCTTACCCCATATCTTTATCAACTTCATTCAGCAACTGGCTATATAACAACGCCACGTGTCAAGTAATCCATAAAGGGAAACTCATACAGGGCTTTCATTTGAATATAGGAGTAAGACAAGGCTGCCTACCATTACCCAAGATGATATTCCTAATTGTGGTAAACTGGATTATGCTTCAGACTGTGGTGCCTGGGAAGACAGGAATACGTTGGACCGATAAGAAGACTCTAGAAGAGCTGAACTTTGCAGATGATTTGTGTATAAAATATCTCATTAGTTCGAAGACATACAGGTGAAGGCCAAACAGGTAGCAGAAGAAGCATGCGGCGAAGATAGGACGACAAGTGAATACAAAGAAGACAAACGTGATGAAGATTACCAACCAACAACAACCAACACAAACACCAATCACTATCAACGGAATAAATTTCAAAAGAGGTCACTTCCTTCATTTATCTACGAAGAATCATTTCAACCACAAGCTGTCGGCACGAGTGAGGATGTCAAAGATAGCCAGAATCAGAAAGGCAACACAAACCTTCATCCCTGTGAAATCAGTTTGGAAATCTTCTGAACTCCTCAACAGAAAGAACAAAGTGTGTGATTTTCAACACCCTTGTTAAGTCAGTCATGTCAACAGAAGCATTTCTATCAATAACTACTGCTTTCGGTAGCGCCATACTGAAGACCGTTTGGTCAGTGAGAAAAAATTATCTACAAGAAACTCTGAGAACGAACCAATCAATCAAGAAAAAGCAGATGGATCAGACACATACTGAAGAGAATGAAAAAACAACAAGTCGGCCATTGGTCTAAAATGTGACATGGAGGAAATGACAGCTTATTATGGGCAACCGCATAGGCAGACGGCAGCTAAATAGGAACATAGTGAACAGGACAAAAGTGGAGATTTGCTGATGAAGGTGTGTATGGCCCACTCATAACCCAAGGGAATAATAATAATAATAACAAATAAGGAAAAAGAAATCAACAAAGACTTACCTTTTACGTGGTTTTTTGATTTGCATTTCCATTGAACAGATAGACTATTGAACTGTTTTACAATTGACAATGATAATATTAACGATAGGAAATAAGGACTAATGTAATCTAGTGTTGATTAGACTGACAATGGATAACACAGATGCTTGTTTCACGTCTTATTTTTCCATATATTTTGATTGAATTTCTGTCAACTGGTCAATTAGTTAGTTAGTTAGGTGAGTTGTGTTTTGTCAAACATGAATAGCCAATGTGTTTATTTATGTATATATACCTTGATTAGAGAGAGATATGCGCTAATTCACTCGATTCAATTTGATATGGTCTGATCTGATCTGATCTGATTTGATATAATTTTATCATCCAAGATGAATATTTTCTATCACTGTTTCACTCGGTTTACATGTGTGTGCATGTGTGTGTTGGGGTGGGTGTGGGTAGTTGGGTGGGTGTGCCTTTGTCTTTTTTTGTTAATCATTGTGTTAATCATATACGCATACAACTAATTCATTATGATTAGGGTTAGTAGCATCATTAGAAAAATCATATTTTTCTTAGTTTTCTAAAAAAAAATCAAGAAAGACAAATAAACGAATAAATAAATAAATAAGTCGTTTTGTTTTACACGAAAACATGTAAATACAGATTTGTGAAACATCAACAACAAGTGACAGATAGTAGTAGGTAGTCGTACTCCCCCCTCCCCCCTACTATTACTAACACTACATGTGAATAACGCTCAGTGGTAGACAACCAGTGTGTGTATGAAGAAACCAAGAGATTAATATATGCAGCAGCAGCAACAACAACAACAAAAACACCAAAAAGTAGAAATATGATCCATGGTAATTAGAAAGAAGAAGTATTAGTATTGTATTTATTTAGTGATGCTACCGTTCATGTTGTATATATATATATATATATATATATATATATATGCTCATACCATTCAGAGTAAGCGAATTCGAGTGCGAGAGAACCACGCACAACTCATTTTTGGAAAGAGTATCAGCTATAAAAAGACACACGAATGTCAGCGATAATCTCTTTTTTTCTCATTTTTCGTGATTCTTTGTCTTTTCATATAAGAGGTATTAGTAGAATAGTAGATAGAATAAAGAAGGAATTAGAAGTGTTATTAAAAAGATAGGTAATGGAATCGTCAAGAGATTATTATTTCATGAAGGTGTAGATGAAGTAATCTGAGTGATAATTTAGGGTGTTAACTGGGATAATATAAAATGGGTACAGTGGGTAGTAGGGATGGTGGTGCGGGTGGTGGTGGTGGTGAAGTAAACAAAAGCGTGGACACTATCTGGCTTCGTTGAACGTCTTTTCCGTATTCACTAGTGTCTCCTTTCTATTCAATTTCATCATAGATGTACTGATGGACTTAACTCTAGCTGACTTCAGAGATTCAGGGATTGACTTGTTACTAGGGAATGATCTCGTTGACTTAGAATATGCAGATGAAATTGTCCTGTCTCCTAGGTGAAGACGCTGACAAAATGCAGAGTCTTCTGAATATCTTGTGCTGAGCTGAAATCTTCGAATGTTTGGCATGCCATTCGCTCCCGCCAAATGTAAGATGATGCTTCAGGACAGGACTACACTGACTCCTAGTTTAGAAATAGGGAGTGAATTGGTACAGCGTGTTGGCCAATCATTCGGTGCCAGCGGGTTGATAGCTGAGGAAATCAGAAGGCTCGTTTCGTATATGCCAGTTTACGCCGTCTCTGGCGTAGAAGTGATACCCGCTTGGATTTCGACCAAAGGGCTTGTGTACTGCTCAGCAGTCCGCTCTGTTCTCCTTTATGGCTTTGAGACCTCGCTATTGAGAGTGGAAGATATGAAAAGACTAGCTGTCTTTGATCATAGGTGCCTGCGTTCTTTCTCCCGTGTGAAATGGTGCAGTAGGATGAGCAATATTTATTTTAGGCATCGGTCGAGTGAGTGCTAGGTGGTAGGTGGGAGGGATGTTCAAAGGAAAAGTTACTCTTTCCAGCGATATAGTTCTCTAGCTGTCCAATAGCATGTATATACAGTAAATTTTATTAGCAACGAAGGGAATATTTTCAAAAATGTGTCATTAGAACTGTAAACCTTTTTAGATAACAAATTACGTAATATAATAAACGTCAATCGGATAGAAATTAAAACTAAGTAAACTGAGTGACGTAATATAATTGACGAAATTGAGTGGAATTCAACTAAAATTGAATGAGAGTTTAGTTAACAAGAGAGGTGATCAAGAGGTGAAGGAAGAAAATAAAGTAGTTAAACACATAAAAATTATGTATCGCGGGTTAAGACAGATCAGGTCTACAGTTGACCTAGTGACTGAACAAACTCGTTCTTCTGTATGCAGAGTTCAGGATTCAAAGTGTGAATTTTCATTTCTATTTTTAAATTCATGGGAAATTCCTTCACCGGATATAGTTTCTTAAAAACCATATATATACGATTGTACAACTTGATAATGAATACTACAAAAAGAGTCTCTTCTCTGAATCATCTGTTTTGATTTTCTAATTGTCATTGCTTCTGCTGTATGAAGGAGTCTGATTCGTAATCTTTTAGCGAGGTTCCCACGCATTCTGTAGATTACTTTGAAGTTAGTTTGCGAGTAAGCCTGGTATCTGAATTTAATCAGGTGTTCCAGAATAGATCTGTGGACATGAAGCATCTTCTTCTCCTTTATAAAACCACGAGGTTGAGTTTTTGATGGCACATTTGGACGTCAAACGCTAGGTAGGGCGGACAAAGCTAGCCCCACACAAGTAAATGAATTGATAGAGAAACTCTGATGAGACCAGCAGTGGTAGCTTATCCATCACTTTCATAAGAATCACTAGTTTTGTAGAGGAAGTTAGCCGAAGATCGGCTACGAAGAAGGTTTTCTTCAATGAGCTGGGAGGCGGACTCTCAGTATTTGAGATAATGAATCTCTACTGAGTTGCAGATTCAAGTAGAGAAGTCTTTTAAGAGCAGAAAGTGTTGGCGACTTCAGTGGTTTAGACTTCATGAATTTTGTGATGAAATGTTCCGCTTAGTCATTTTTAAAGAGGATTCTTTTCAGAGTATTCAGATCCTCTTCCATAGTGTCAGGCATACAAATGATGCAGATTCAGTGGTTCAATGAACGAATCAGGTTTCGTTTTCTAAATGCATGTTTGTCGACTCAAATAATCGGAATGTTAGTATATCGACTAAGTATATCAAAAAACTGATCCTAAGATGCACGATGAGTGTTCAGTTTTTATTCGTTGGTCTGTTGACAATCAGTTCTCCACTCAGTCCATTACTCGCCTATTGCTTCATGGTGTATCTTGAGTCAAATGTCCGCTTACCAGCAATCAAAACGGTTCGAAGCCTACAATTGGTGAATAGATGATAAATTTATCCTCATCGATGAAATTACTGACCTAAACAAAATCCTGGAAATCTTCAACAACAATACTCATCAGTTAGTCGAATTCAAAAGTGGAACGGAATCAGAAGGTAAATTATGCATCCTAGATGTTCAGCTTACAAGAAGATCAGATAGAAGCCTACATGGATCAATCCAGCACAAGGTGAAATTCATTGGACAGCTAACAAACATTCACACTTTCGTCCTTATAAACAGAAAAAGAAAGCTGATCTATATTGTGACGAGAATCTACCATATACGCACTGAAGACACCCTGGATAAGGAATTAGAATCCTTCACAAAAACTCCAATCCAAAAATGGATAACCAACCTCTATCATCAATAGAAATCTAATTGTAAATCTGAAATTCAAAGCAGATGCAATTAGAGAGGCTGCACCTCTGCTCCTCAACTTTTCCACACATGCTCTTATTCACTAAAAAATCAAAGGAAAGATCACAGTGTAGGAAACTTCAGCGTGCATTTACCAATTCACCTGCTCCTGTAGAGCAATGTACATAGGCCGCACCAGCAAAACATTGTCTAGATGTGTCCATGAAAAATTACCAGCATGGTTTTGAAAAGGAGAACGTAGAATAGTCAATAGCTAAATTTCGGAACATACTATTACCTCTGGACTTACAGCATAAGTAGAGACTTGTTTCAGGGTCATATATATAAAGTACAGCCAATCCGCTCGAGAGGAATTCGCCAAAATTTTCCTTATATAGCTGAAGTCTCAGCTATCTATTAGGAGAAATCTGAATATTGTGTTCAGAAACGTTTGATCCAGCCTCTTTTAATACCATGGCCCTAGTACTAATATATACTTCTTCCTTCTTTGTCTTCCTGAATAACTAACTGTGTAATAAGCTCTATGTAGTTTTATGATTCTGTGTTGTTGCAACCCTTTTTCAATCTTTTTATTCTCTTGTTTCTTGTGAACTATTCGCAAACGATTATTATTCATCACTCAACTGATTAGTTGTCAACCCACTCGATTACGTAAGATTAGCCTCAATTTTTCAAACATGTTTATTACTCATACACTTTTCCACCAAGTGATAATAACCTTTGACCTCTGTTGTCAACCTACAACTTCCTAAATAACTGCCCAGCTTTGAAATGAAGTTACAAAAAGAACGGATCTCTTTGCTGACTCATGTGATCTTAATAATATAAACTATGGCACAACTATGCTTCTTGTTGTTTTTCGCTAACCGAAGAGCTTACCATATTATATATATGTAGCTGAAAATTAAGAGTACTGCAAAGCCATGTAGTTGTGTCAACAGTCTTTCTGAAGAAAATTTTACCCATACTTAATTTATCAAAAATACATGTAGACAGATCTGGTTATTGACAAAGTTGTTTCTAGAGTCAAAAATATCCTGGCTTCAAAATGGATACCCGACACGATTCGTGGAGAAGAACATGAATATTAAAGCCAAAAAGAGAAGAGTGTAGTTTAGTATCAGAGAAAATACTGCATATGAATCTGGACTTCATGGGGAGACTTAGAGGCAGATATCCTAAAGAGGAGAATCTCTAGTTCCCTAAAGAAGGCAACGCTAGCCACCCATTGCTTCTAAGCAATGTGAACTACTCCAATGTGCATATCTCAGTTCACCTGCTCGTGAGGAGCTAGGTACATAGGTCATTCTATGCACATCCTTTCAAAATGTGTTAGGGGACATTACCCATCATGGTTGCAAAGAGGAGACACTAGTTCAAAAGCGTCATAATTGAACACCTTGTCAACATCTGTCACAATATCTCAAGTGACTCGTCACTCAGAGTCATTTAAAAAAAGCAAACAAAAGTCTACCGAAGGTGGTACGTTTCCAACTTCTTTGTGGAGCAGAAACCCTAACCATATACATCGGAAATTCTGAGTTATGTGTTCAAAACAAACCGGTCCAACCTCTAAATTTACCTTGGATCTAATTCAATCAGACTCCTTACTAACCGATTTTTGTTTTTTTATTCCCTTCATTATCTTCACTTTCAGTTACAAAAAAATTATTATCTCAATTTTTCTATGCTTATCCCGTTCACTGTGTTATACATAACGGAACTATTTTCTAATCTTGTGTAATTTTGTATCTAAGGTCCTTGTAATCTATATTCACACCTCTAAACTTTCATATCAAATTAAAACTTTTATTTTTCTTAATTTACTTTTGATTATAGCTTGATTCCACACAGTATTTTCGGTACAAGTATGGAATTTTCAGTATGTGATATCTGTAGCCCAAATTTTCAAGCCAGCCATTGATATCAGGTGTGCATCGGCAGGGGATCGAACCCCGGACCATATGCATAGTCGGTGAAAGTCCTAACCGCTGTGCCACTGACGCACCTTTAATCTCCTCCTTCGTTATTATGCGGAGTTAAATAATAATTGTATCTATGTAAAAGTATGTACATAAATGGAATTGTACAGGTGCTTTTGAGGATGGACTTTCCTCTCTAATATCCTAATGGACATTTTCCACGATTTAATTGTCTATCTATTTCTCATTCTATCTGATTTTTCGACTTTCTTTATCTTCTTAAGAAAACACACCTTATTTATCGATGTAAGCTGCATCCTTCAGTGAGGTATGTTTCACACACACACAATACGGTTATATCTGCGCCCAAGGTATAAATGGACAGTTGAAGAAGTATTGACTTATGAGAAGAAATAAAGCAACAATTTGCAAGGTTTTGGATTTACACGGGTTTCATTAGTTTCAGGGTAGGTTCATCACTCAAAAAAAGAAAATTTAATCATTTGAAGAACCATTGAGGCTTCTTGTGGAGTTTATTAAAACAACTATTCATATATTTCTGTAATTTTAACTGAAACACCTGGCGAACTCAGTGTTATAATTTCAAAAAGGAAAAAAGTGATCTTATAAACAACATATTTATCAAAGATGGATTTTTCACCAAACTATCAGTCAAAGATAAAAGTTAGGTACGCAACAACTTTAAAAAATAAGCAGTGCTTAGTGAATTCATAACTTTCGTTAGAAGGACTCGTCAGCTGAAAACCTACAAACACGTGAATGTGACAACAACAAATAAGTACCACTTTCAACAAATGTATGATTCAGCCACTAGGACCCGACTCAATGACCAACACATAAAATTCTAACTTCTACCAATTCGTGATGCATTTAGCGTGACCACCAACCAATGTCATCGGCGGGACATCCATCCTCACACTTGGCTGGATGGACCTCACTGGTCAAAACTTTTCACTAGAATTCCAGGAAACTCCGTCCTGTAGCAAGTCACTCACTAGCAAGCATCAGATTAATTTTCAAGAGTTGATTTTTAAGGATTAGATTTGTTTTTACGAGTTTGACCATGGATTGATATCAGTTAGAGAACCATTAAAAACCAGTAGGAGTACTTCAACAGCTGTTTCATCCTAGTTTCGGGACTAATCGGCAGTACGTACCCACCGCCAGGGTTCGAACCCAGGACCTTTCGGTTATATAAGACGTGAATGATAATCTTTTAACATCATTATTAAATGAAAATTATTCATCATCAAAGCCAATATGAACAAATAAACTGGAGTTATTGTGGTAGAATTAATACAATTATAAACATCTAGACATGATGATGATAATAATAGTGAAATACAAGGAAACTTTGTAAAAAGTACAAATAAATAAATCTAACATATAGAGGCATAACAAGATTTTAACAGGTCTGACTTAAACTCATAAGATAGTTTGAACACTCCTCACCACGATCAATACTGAACAATGATTTTCGATTTACACCTATCCTAAGAAAACTAACAGTATGTAGCATAAAATAATGGTGATAATAATTATAATGGAAAAAGACACTGTAAGGAGAAGAGAAAAGAAAAATTGTAGAGGTAGAATCAAAATATGCTACCAGTGTAGATTTAAGGTAACTGCTGTCTCTTTTTGTGTATACATAGATGCGGTTTCTTTAATCTGATTTTGTAAGCGTCAATAAAACGAAGATTGCTTTTTAATAATTTTCTTACTGATGAATATAAAGGTTTTTTAATCAACGTCACCGTATGATCAGAGTCGAATCAATATCGTGCGACTGACCACCTTGGGATGCCATCATGAGTACTAGTACTACTTAGAGATCCCAGGTTTTCCATTGGTTCTCTAACTGATGTCAGCTCATGATGAAATCCTCCAACCGATCATTTATATGCTGAAATTGATATTTATTTGTTATCACGAACGAAGTCCATGTGTTTGTATGTGTTTAACCTTTAAAAATTGTCTTTATAACATTGTTTTTAGAGGGGTATTCAACTGATGAGTCCTTCCACCCGAAACTTATGAATTCATTAAATGCTGACTTTTTTCATATTTGCCACTTGTTTTAAATTTACTATGAAAAAGAAATGTTTTCAGTAAGTTAGGTAAACATTAAAAGAAGAGTGGTGAATTTAATTTGTGGAAATCAGGATGCGCATTTCGTCTTATTTAGGACTCTTCATCTGGATATACGTGTTCCCACCGAGGCTCGAACCCAATGCCCATAATTTCAAACGCCAAAGCCTTATCCACTAGACCACTTGGGCCACGAGAGCCACCTTTTTCTTGTGCAACGCGTCATATTGATTATTTAATTCAAAGTCGAAGCATCTGCACAAGAAGCCAACACAACATGTCAACCTGAGACTGAGCACTCTGGTCCAATCAATCGATGGGAAAACCTAAAGTTGAATTAAAAAGTAGTGAATCTTTCCCAGAAACTTATCTATATATATCAGAGGTAAAATGTTGGAATGTTAGTGATACAATATATATGAGGGTCTATATAATGTCAGTGACAGAAGGGAGCCGACTGACACACTTATCAACGCTTAGGCTTGGAAAAAGCTGCAGCAGTTCATATTTCCACCCTCCGAATAAGCAAAAATAATGTTGATAAAATAAATCTATTGAAATTGTAATGAAAGAGATGTAAGCAATAAAGACCAAGTGGATAAAGATTAGTGTGGAGTTACTGAATCTAGACCAATGACATGTGAACAGAAGTCATTGATATTAAGCTACTCGACCAGCAGCTACCAACAAGCGATTACACCAACAGACAAAAGGTTTTCTCATTTGTGCACTAAGATGATATTAATCATGAAATATGCATTGTAAACTAACAGATTACCATAGAACTTTGCACAGAAGTACATCATTTTAATTTTATTTTGATTACAGCTTGATGCCACACCGTATTTCAGTACAAGTATGGGATTTTCAGCCCAAATTTTACAGGCCGACAATAGATGTCGGGTGTGCGTCGGCAAGGGATCGAATCCCGTACCATCTGCATAGTCAGCGAGAGTCCTAACCACTGTGCCACCGACGCAAAATAATAATAATGGCTTTATTCCAAACAACAATACTCAGAAATAATAAGTGTCGGTGGTTCATTGGTGGAGTGCTCACCAAGCACGCACGCATTCCGGGTTCCACTCCCGACTGGTACACTCCGACACCTGGCTTAGACCATTATGTTCCCTAAAAAGAGGGGAAGTTTCCCATGAGGCTTGTATCCCAACTCTGCAAACAAAATACCATGCAATCGCTAGTTAGGCGTCAAAAATAAATCTGGGAGCCTTAAGTTCCATTCAGAGTCCAAGGAATCCCAAGTAAATGGAAAGGAACATGTAAAAGGAGAGAGAATAATTAACTGAAAATAAATCAAAACATTTAAGATTTCGAAGATGGTAGAGGAAATGAATGGATGGATGTGCATACCTGTGAACAGTTTCCAGTTATATCAATGAATCATTACTGAGAGTTTCCAATCACTGAACACCCGCTGGACAAACTAAACGTAGGAGAATAAAAGTTAATGATTATGAATTTATACTATGTTTGTTTTGGTTGGAGGAATTCATCATGAGCTGACATCACTTAGAGAACCATTGGAAAACCTACAGGGAATACAGGACAGCCGACTGCCTCGTCCTAGTCTGGGAATATTCAGCAGTACGCACCCACCACACAGGGGTTCGAATCCAGGGCCGCCTGGTTACAATGCTAGCGAGCTCGTAGACCATTAAGCCACTGGGACGCAGTCCAATGGTTAGCCAGTCCATGAATTCTAACTTCTGCCAATTCATGACATAGCGCGGCCACTTCACAATGTCTTCCTCGTTGATGAGTTACTGCCTCACCTTCAACCTGCTGTATTCTACTGGTCACGGCTTCCCATTAGAACTCCAGGTTAACTGTGTGAATAGGGCCAGTCCCTAGTGAGCATCAGATCGACTTTCAAGTACTGGTTTTTGTAGCGATTTTGTATGAGAATTGGAGAATTTCTTCATTAGCTGACATCAGTTAGAGAACCATTGGAAAACCTGGAAGTACTGGACAGCCAGCTGCTAAGTTCTAGTTCGGGACTCTGGGGTTCGAACCCAGGACCTTCTAGTTACAAGGCTAGAGAGCTCGTAGACCATGTTTTATTTTTAATTTACGATAACTGACTCTTTTCCAGGCTAATCCTACTTCTGGCGACATCATTTTTCAAAGAATGCGACAAACATTCTCCATTTAAATATATTCTCAAGATAATTAAGATTGTACTAATTAATGGTCTTAGTACTCGATAAACTTAACTGTTTATTAGATTAATTAATGAACAAAGCATATTCTTTTTGCGAGAGACAGTGATAATTGATAATAATGATAGTAATAGCCATCGAACCGTTAACAATTCTATATTTGACCACATCGTTCAAAAAGGCCACAGAGCTATCAGCATTAAAGAGTCTTTCTCTCTCTCGTCTACCGGGTATCGAATAAATTACCAAAGTCCTCTAGACACTGAACACTGGAAATAGAAGAGGCTATTGCAATTCGCCTAAATCAACCTGAGCTCTGAATGCAAAAGAAACAGGTTCAGCCAGATATTCTTGCTTTACAATTAAAAGCGTTCTCTGAGCTGGTTGGTTTAGTCGCGAAGCTTTCGTCATCCTTCCGGACAACATCTTCAGCGCCATATTTAGCACGAAGTGAAATGATTTAAATTTCCTCATGCGTGATGTAATTGCGTCTCCTGGTTACTATCTTCACATATGTATTGACCACTTTCTATTGACTAGGATTTTAAACTTTTTGGTCACCTGATTTACTTTTTATTAATTGGTATATTTCATCTATATTAACGTGTTTGTTAATCGCATTTTCGCTTGAGTACCAGGCCACTAGGAATTCTCTGGCACTTTTCGTGTTTCTTCGTGTTTCCAACCAGCTCAGAGAACGCTTTTAATTGTAAATCATCCACCTGAGCTACAAATCTTCTCTATTATTTCAAGATATTCTTGCTACACTGGCCTCCTCTCCAACCTATAAACTCGTTCATAAATTCTGTGTGTTACTTCATTTATTTTTTAAAATTTGCATTCCTGTACGTTCCCAGTGGAACATGGGACTTCAAGTTAGAGACTTGAAGTTTCGGTATCAGTGGTGTTTATTCAGTTTTACGGGATGGGGTTGCTAGCCTCATGCCCGATCTTCCCTCTTTACAGTCTTATTACCGGCTTATCGAGGTAAGGGAGGAGTGCATCGGTCGGGGATCGAACCCCAAACCACCTGTGGCGTGGTTGGCGAGCATTCTACCGTTGTGCCACCGACGCAGTTACTTCCCTTAATTTACTTGATATTCAGTCAGTTTAGCCCTATACATTAATCCATATTACCTCTCTCTCACTTAGTGATGCTTTTTAAATGTGTAGTCTGTCAATACTAACTATAAATTCAATGTAATCTAAAAGAGCAAAAGTGGTGTTAGTATGATTATTTCTTTAATTATTCCTGTCATATAAATGTAGAACCTGATGATGAAGAAGAGGTTATTGAAAATATTAATATTTTTATTCATTAATCAATCTTTTATGAGTAAACAGAGGAGTCAGACAAGGGTGCTTATTATTATCACCAATGATATTCCTAATTGTGGTGGACTGGATTATGCGTCAGACAGTGGGAAACGAGAACACAGGGACATCCTGGACCGATATGAAGAACCTAGAAGATCTGGATTTCGCACGTGGATGATTTATGTTTGATGTCACATAAAATCGAAGACTTACAAGCGAAAACCAACAAACTGGTCGAAGAAGCAGCCAGAGAAGATAGGACTCCAGGTGAACATAGACAAGACGGAGGTTATGAAAATAACCAACCAACCAACCAACAACAACAGCAGAAAAATCCAGCGCCAATCACCATCAACGGGAGGAATTTGAAAGAGGTTACTTCATTCACTTATCTAGGGAGCATTGTCTCAACTACAGGAGGAACGGACGAGGATGTGAAATCGTGAATCGGGAAGGCGAGAAACACATTCATCAATCTGAAACCAATCTGGAAATCTTCGTCACTCAGCCTGCATCAACAACAAAATTCGGATTTTCAATACAAACGACGTCAAGTCAGTCAGTTCTTCTATACAGATCAGAAACTTGGCCATGTGTCACAAAGAATATTTCCAACAGCCTGTTGCAGACCTTTATCAACAACTGTCTTCGTTCTATACTGAAGATCAGATGGCCGGAGAGAATCAATAACAAGAAACTATGGGAAGAAACAAAACAAGAACCAATCACTTCACAAATATGCAGGAGAAAGTGGAGATGGATTGGACACTCGCTGAGGAGGCCGCTGTAGGGTGACATCGCGCGTCAGGCCATTGCTCGAGTGGAACCCGAAAGGGAAGCGGCGAGTGGGACGTCAAAGGGTGACATGGAGGAGATCGTGTGAAGTGGGGTTGAAACAGTATGGACTAACATGGATGCAGGTGAAAAGTACAGGAGAAGACAGAAGCAAGTGGAGACGTGCAGTTGAAGCCCTATGTTGCACTAGGAACCCAAGGGAACAATAAATAAAAATAAAATCAGTCTTTTAAATTTGTAATGGACAGCGTTTGCGTATATAACATTACTACTATTCAAACTTTTCGAGGTCAGCTAGCATACATTTAGTTTACCCTAGATGGTATGTATCAGTATATGCAATGTCATAAATATTATTTATATAGACTGAAATAAAATTAATAAAATCGGATACTATGAGGACAGTAAGTACATATTGATAAAGTATAAATGCAGAATGTTTGACACATATATACATACGTATGTACTAATATACTAACATTCATCATTCGAATAAACGGTCATACATTCCATTCTTACACTAGGTAATAACAGATGATATATATATATATATATATATATTAAAATATGGTTACCAATACAAAATGTCATCTCATCTAAGCGTCGAGTCGGTCAAAGTAAAATGTATTTCTATATATTTGTGAAATTCTTATAAATTCTATTCTGACCTCTGTTTATTCAAATACTCACAGTACTAATTGAACAAAAGTCAGACACACGATGAAATAAGCCACTGAACACTAATCAACATTATTCACTGAGTAAATTCTCACTAGGCGCATAAAATCTGGTTAGGTATATTTGTTTCTAAAAGCTTCAGATGTTTGAGAATTCGGGGAGACAGTAGTATGACGATGGTAGGTTGGTACTACAAAACGATATAGATAAATTAGCTGAATGGGTTAACCTCTGAAAATTGAAAATTAATTCCAAGAAAAGCGCGGTAATGCACCTAAGTCAGAAGTCTTACATGTCGTACTTCCGAAGGGACACAAAACTGCCAGGACAACGGCAAATTTTAGTGGGGCCACAGCTAAGGCTTTTCGAATGCTATGGGCACTTCAAAGGGCTTTCAAACGATTTGACGAGGGTATGTTCCAAGTACTCTATGCAACATATGTCAGACGTCATCTAGAATACTGCATACAAGCGGTTAGTCCATGCTTCAAAAAGGAGACACATTTCCTGGAAAGAGTACAGAGGGTAGGAATCAAAATAGTTAGCGGTATCTCACACCTTGCTTATGATAAGAGGATGGAGCAATTAAATCTCTTCCCATTATCGTACTGAAGGAGAAGAGGCGACTTAATCTTGGCATACCGTCTATTAAAGGGTGATTTAGGGATTGACCTTACAAATCTTTTCTCTCCCTCTAGGATACATTTGTGAGGTCACCAAAAGTAGGTGCTCAGTATCTTACAAAATTCCTTCCCATAGTTTATGTGCTGTTTCATCTTTACCGTTAGATAGTTTTCAGAATTTTGTAGTGTCATGTAGAATATTGTTCATCTTATGGATGTACTCAACTCTATCTAATGAAAAGACTCTACCCACCCCTTCATCTGGTCTTATTATAATTAGTGATTTCGTTTGATCAGATTCTCTGTAAAGGCTTCAATATGA
This sequence comes from Trichobilharzia szidati, assembly GCA_944472155.2. Lineage (NCBI taxonomy): Eukaryota > Metazoa > Platyhelminthes > Trematoda > Strigeidida > Schistosomatidae > Trichobilharzia > Trichobilharzia szidati. The sequence goes on from OX235276.1 coordinate 58,502,623, forward strand.
ATAGGGCTTGCTAAGGGTACTTTTATTAGCACAACTTCTTGACTGATACTGATCACAGTTTTCGGAAAGACAGGCTTTGAATTATTCTAACATGCAATAGAGATAATGAAATTAATTCATTTGTTTGACTGAAAAGGTTTTCAAACTGTAATTCACTTTCCAATCTTGTTGGACTGGGTATTTTCTGGAGGAAATTATAGGTCAGCCAACACACCCATTTTACAGGTCGTTCGTTGCTGCTGTAAACAAAAGAAATATCATCGGTACCCTGATGTTTTGTGCTAGAAATATCTTCACAGCCAACACTCTTTAGGATGAAATAAGGAAAGTAGGAAACATGTCATATGAGAATGGATACTCAGAGAAATTTGTTCAAGTCTCCATGATGAGAACAGATAGAGATAAATGCTTGTAAACTGTGCAGAAGAAACATATAGTGCCTTCAAAGTCATCTATCGTATTCCATCGAGTCTTTCGAACGGAATCAGAACCCGTCTTTTACACATAGCCGAAGCTATGGGAATTAATTCGAGAGAACAATCCTAGTCTTTGCATACAACAAAAGAAGTTTGTTCTATCCTTGTCTCTCCCTTGGCCTAGGTGAATTCTATTCAAAAACCCTCCCACCCTTTCTTATTTTCCATCTCCTTCGTATTTTTAAGATATTTATTTAAACTTTGGTCATCTGTCCACTTCACCTTTAGTATTACGTAACTTTTTATGATTTGACCGAATTTATCTAATGAATTGCACATATATTACTACCTTTGTTATTCTTATCGCCACCTGCATGAACGTTATTATCAATATTTTGTTATCATTATAGCCATCGTTATTAACTAGGTTCAAAACATTTACCACATTATTATTATTATCATTAGTATTATGATTTGATCCACAAAATCACCGCCACTGGTTAAAATTTTTATATATAAATCTATGTAAATTAGAGTAAAGCCTGAAGAAGATCTAATTGAAAACAATGTTGTTTGCTTATATATCTTGTTCTATAGTAATGTATTTGTTAATCGTTGATGCATATGAGTGCCAGGATTATAGAAATTCCCTGACATTAGTGTCTGATGTTTCCTCTATTCAAAATTTCTGCATTCTCGCAAACAAATTGGTGTACATAATGCATTGATATAAAAAAATACATTGCGTGCCTTTTCACAACTGATTTATGTCCCTGAATTTGGACAAGAAGAGTACGCCCACTTTAACTGATGTAATGTTTATCTCAGTTCATACAATTTATTTTGTAAACTGTGTTAATTTTATCTTCTTGTTCTCCATTATTTAATAGAATAATACTAAAATTTTCAAGTATTGGTTTTGTAGGGATTTTGTTTGATTGCATGGAGGATTTCATCATGAGCTGACATCAGTTAGAGAACCACTGGAAAATCACCAGGGAGTAATGGACAGCTGTTTCGTCCTAGTTTGTTACTCTTCATCAGCACGCACCCACCGGGATTCGAACCTAGGACCCTCTGGTTACAAGGCGAGCTCGTAGACCATTGAGCCACCGAGACCCGATCCAATGGTCCTACGAGCTTGCCCTGTAACCAGAAGGTCCTGGGTTCGAATCCCGGTGGGTGCGTACTGATGACGAGTAACAAACTAGGACGAAACAGCTGTCCATTATTCCCTGGTGATTTTCCAGTGGTTCTCTAACTGATGTCAGCTCATGATGAAATCCTCCATGCAATTAATACTAAAATAACAATTATTGATAGTAGCATTATTATTATTATTATGACTAATTGCACAAATTCTATGCACTATCTTATCACATCCTAGTGACAAATCACCAGGTGACCGGTTTATATTTAATGATATTTATTTGTAAATTTATGTAGGTATATTAGAGTTAAGCTTGATGAGATCTAATTAACATCACAGTATGCTACACTTAAACATGTGTTGTACTAAATTTTTTTCATTATGTTACCTTGTGTTACATGACATGGTACACAGCTTGACACAATCAGATAACCTGTACCATCGATAATGTGATTACTTAGTCTGACAATAAATTAACTGGCTGTGTTTTAATTTGACAAATTATGGGTCACACTATACTAACTAATCTAACTACTACTAGTGAGTGAAACTCAATAAATGAATAAATCAATAAATAACGCTAGACTATTTGTTAAAATACTTACTTCACTGATAAATATTCAGTATAAATATGCATACACATATAGAGAGTTCTATAAATAATAATTATAATATTAATAATTTTTCAATATTAACTAAAACAGGCTAGTTAAAAATTCTATTAGTATGAATGAAAGTGCATTGTGAATAACCAATCATATCTGCATAGCTCTAATAATTTTTTTATTTTAGATAAGAATTTATAGTGCATTATAGTATCAATACCTATCTTTGTGTTTATCAAACTACTCGGACTATTTTTTTTTAACTAAAAGTCACTTCTCTATGGCTCTGAAACATGGCCAATACGACTTGAACACATGAAAAGGTTGACTGTTTTTGATCATAGATGTTTACGATCTCTTTCTCACGTTAGGTGGCATAATAAGGTAAGTAATGTTGACGCCAGGCGTAGAGTGTTGGGCAAAGAGGGAAAATCAATCGAAGAGGCTATAAAGTTACATAGACTGAGATGGCTAGGTGACGTGCTGCGCATGCATGCCTAACCATCGCCTCCCCCTCCCGACGGGCATTACTAGATGATATAGGTGCAGGTTGGAAAAGAGTAAGTGGTGGCCAAACAAAAACATGGCCTCATCAATCCATGAAATCCTTGACAGTTAAACTGAGTCAGGTAGGGAGATGCAGACTTCCGGGTTGGAGCCCACCCTCGGGACTCTAAGAATCAATGGCTGGAGACAATAGGTGACATGGTTCAAAATCGTTGTCAATGGCTTACGCAGATGTATTCAGTATCTGTAATCTTTCATATTCCTTTCTACCATTACTCATTCTGTTTCACTCTTATACTTGTCAAAACTCTATTGATTCTCTTCACTCATTTTTTTGTCTACCTTTGTGTGCTATTTGGAACGTGGCAACTCGAACTGCTACACTTCTGTGCCAAGTTCTATGTTGAATCCAGACAGACAGACTATTTGAAATGACCTTTCAGTTATAAAACATTAACAGCTTTAATAAGCATAATAAAAACCTATACTGTTAGATAACAAAGTTGGTGAGTGATACAGTGCTCGCCAGGCTGTCAAGTTCAACCCGACGAGTTGGACGTTGGTCCTAGGGTGAAATAGAGGAGATAAAATCTAATGGGAAATCGTGTGACCAGCTGAACACAACATCAGAGGACAGGACAAAGTGTAGACGTGCTGTTGAATATCCCTTTGTTCCACCCAGAATCCATGGGAATAATGATGATGATAATAATAATAAATCATGGTAATTTAGCGTCAGTGTGCGTCGGTGGCAAAACGGTTAAATGCTCGCCGACCATGCATGTGGTCCGACGCACTCCTTTACATCGCTAAGCTAGTAATAAGACTGGTAAAGAGGGAAGGTTGGGCAAGAGGCCAGCAACCCCATCCCGTTAAAATGAATAAACTCCACTTCTGCCGAAACTTCAAGCATCTAGCTTGAAGCTCTATGTTCAACTGGGAACGTGTAGGAATAAAAAAATGTTAGCCTAACAGATCCTCAACTATGGATGTAAGAGCTGAATTTAGACAGTGCAGTATATAATATAGTTCCATATTAGATAAGCTTTCTTTGATATTCATGTCGACGGAAACATTCTTTTTCAATAAAGAAAAAATAAATCGTCGTCTATGTTACTACAGGTTTAGCAAAATAGTGCAGAAAACTGTTGAGCTCTTTCCCGATCATTGGGTCTTTGTAAATTTTAAGTAGCTTAAAAATCCCCGCTAAGTCTTAGAAAAGAAAAGGTGTTATTTGTCATAACGTAAAGTGATACTGTGTTACTAATTGGATAATCTTTCGAGAACATAAGAAAAAGGCGTAAACAGTGAAAAAAATTTTCTTTTTGACGATTCATTTTCATGAGCTGTACAGTCGTAATTATATTTAACAAAGAAATCTTTAGACCAATCAGATACTGGTAAACTTTGTCCTCGAAAGAAAGTATTGCGTAATGTAAGGTGCAACCTAGAAGGGATGACTAATTTTAACGAGTCGATCACGGATTGATATCAGTTAGAAAACCAGTGAAAACCTGGGAGTACTGGATAGCTGTTTCATCCGGCCTAGTTTGAGAATCATCGGCAGGACGCACTCACTGCGATTCGAATCCAGGACCTTCCGGTTACAAGGCAAGCTCGTATACCATTCAGCCACTGGGACCCAATTCAATGGCTAAGAGATGAATTCTAACTTCTACCAATTCGTGATTTAGCGCGATCACCAACCAATGTCGTCGGTGGGACATCCATCCTCACACGTGACATCTGGATGGACCTCAGTGGTCACGACTCCTCAATAGTACTCCAGGAAAGTCCGCCCTGTAGCAAGTCACTCACTAGCGAGCATCAGATTAATTTTCAATAGTTTGGTTTGTAAGGGTTGAAAATGGCTAAATGGTATACGAGCTTGCCTTGTAACCGGAAGGTCACGGGTTCGACCCATGGCAGTGCGAGCGTACTGCCGATGATTCCCAAACTGGGCTGACGAAACAGCTTTCCAGTACTCCCTGGTTGATTTTCAGTGGTTCTCTAACTGATAACAATCTGTGGTCAACTTGTAAAAACATAACTAACCCTTACAAACCAAACTATAGAAAAAAAGACTAATTTTAAGTTAGAAAAGAAGCAGAAGTTAGCATGACGTAATAAGTGTGAGATAATGACTAATCATAACTGTATCAGTCAACTGTGGAACCTGAGAATTTTAGAGAACATTTCGGAAAGGAAAGATTAGATTATGGAGCTGGTCAAAGTTTTGAGATGTGACAAAATACGCATACAAAATTCACATAATTCTATATTTTCCTTTATTTCTATGTACATCGTAATCATAAATCACTCATTAAACTATTCATCTTATTACGTAACTGCACCACGCTTATTCAACTTCTTTTATGTGTTAATAAATAGGTTTTTTTGACAACACATCATCACTACTCCCTTGCCAATCTTCACCCCCATCACCACCACCCTTGTTACATTTTGATTACTCATCACACTTTTGAAATATCTTGACAACAACAATAACCCTAACTTATTTTTATTCTTATCGGACAAATCTAATGTATACACACACGAAATAACTATATATGTGATTGCAACTGTACAGCGAAGTGAATAAATTCACCGGCGAAAAGAGACTTCTCTAAACTACGTGCTTAGTTTTCATTAATGTCTGGATGGAGATTATTCATGAAAATACAAAGTCATATGAAAAAGAGAAGACGTTCAGCGAAGAGACTCTTTTCGGCGAATTCATTCACATAGCTGTACAATCGCATTTATATATAATTATTATTTGTGTGTGTGTGTGTGTACATGAGGTTTGTCAAGTTTAGATAATTGATTAGTTAATACAAGAATGATGTAGTATAGAAACAAAGTTAATCAGACACCAACTAAAGTAAGATTGAGTCAGTAAGCTAGATGACGTAATACAATTGACTAAAATGTTTCAACTTAGATCAGGGTAGCAAGAGAGGTAATTACAGGTAGACACTAAGTAGAAGTGAAATTGAGCAAATAAGCTGGATGACGTAACATAAATGACTAGAAATTGAGCGCTGTTCAAGTCAGTAACAGTGTTAGTGAGGTGTAGGAATTGAATCCGGTGGGGGTAGAGAACAAGAAAGTTGAAAGTGTAAAATATTACAATTGAGAAGACAAAATAATACTAATGAAGAGACAGAAGAAAAGATTAGGTAGAATTTACTTGTTGGCTTATAAGATAGATTACGTCCATTGCAAGTGTAGTGAACGAACTTCTTCTGTATGCAGAGTTCAGGATTTAGCAAGTGAATCGCCATTGCTTCTGCATTTTGAAGAAGTCTGATTCGTACACCTTTAGGAAGACTGCTTCTTACTCTGTGGAGGACTTTGTAGTTTGTTTGCGGTGTAGCTTGGTGTCCGGATTCTATCAGATGTTCTAATACAAAGTGCTTTGATAAAAAAGCTAACTTTATTTTAGGTCTTAAAAATAATATAAACTTATATCTCATATCACGCAAACTTGAAGATCTATGGGCGAAAACCAACATGTTGATAGATGAAGCAGTGAGGAGAGTGTTCTTCAAGTGAACGTAGATACGACAACAGTCACTAGTCATCATCAGTGGAAGAAATGTGAAAGAAATAACCTCTGGCCCTTATCTCTAAAACGTCGTTTCAACTATAGGCAGGCGGCATGGATGAGGATTTTAAATTCAACCAGTATTCAAAAGGCAGGATAGAACTTCATCAGTCTGAAATCAGTGCGGAAATCTCCACCACTCAGTATAAGGAACAAGAACCGAATCTTGGACACCAGAAGGTCAAGTCAGTTCTTGGCATGTCAAAAAGAAATCATTTCAAAAAGGCTATCACACACTTTTCTCATAAGCTGTGTTCGTTTCATACCCTATTGGGTGAGTACTGATGAAGAGTCCCAAACTAGGACCAAACGTTTGTCCAGTACTCCCAGGTTTTCCAGTGGTTCTTTCATGATGAAATCCTCCAACCAATAAATAAGAAGATGAAAAAGGATAAGTAACAGGGAAATCTTGCAACGAGCTAACCAACGACCTGTTAGTCAACATATAAACACCTAGAATTGTTGAAGAGGTGCACATACTCTGAGAAAACTGTTGGCTAATATCACACACGAAAGCTCCGCAACTAAACCAACCAGCTCAGAGAATACTACTAATTGCAAATCATCCACCTGAGCTACAAATCTTCTCTCTGATTTCAACATGAGATAACGGTTCATTTAGTTATGTCATTCACACTCGAAATCTGGCTGGCTGGATTCAACATAGAACTTGGTACCGAAGTGCAGCAGTTCGAGTTGCCACGTTCCAAAGAGCACACAAAGGTAGATAAGAATATGAGTGAAGAGAATCAATAGAGTTTTGACAAGTATAAGAGTGAAACAGAATGAGTAATGGTAGAAAGGAATATGAAAGATTACAGATACTGAATACATCTGCGTAAGCCATTGACAACGATTTTGAACCATGTCACCTATTGTCTCCAGCCATTGATTCTTAGAGTCCCGAGGGTGGGCTCCAACCCGGAAGTCTGCATCTCCCTACCTGACTCAGTTTAACTGTCAAGGATTTCATGGATTGATGAGGCCATGTTTTTGTTTGGCCACCACTTACTCTTTTCCACCCTGCACCTATATCAGCTAGTAATGACCGTCGGGGGAGGCGATGGTTAGGCATGCGCAGCACGTCACCTAGCCATCTCAATCTATTTAACTTTATAGCTTCTTCGATTAATTTTCCCTCTTTGCCCAACACTACGCCTAACGTCAATATTACTTACCTTATTATGCCACCTAACGTGAGAAAGAGATCGTAGACATCTGTGGTCAAAAACAGTCAACCTTTTCATGTCTTCGAGTCGTATTGGCCATGTTTCAGAGCCATAGAGAGGGAAGGAGCGAACTGCTGAGGAGTACACACGTCCCTTGGTTGATAGCTGGATTTCACGCCTACGCCAGAGATGGCGTAAGTTAGCTGACTGTTGGGTGATAGATATCACACATCAGACAGGTCGTTGAGTGAAACCCTAGTTGGAAATGACTATGTTTTGCTAGGTTCCGTAGGTGACATAGAGGAGAGCGTGTGAAGAGGAGTTGACAGACAGGAGATGAGAGAGTAGTCATAGATCCAACCAAAGAGCACCTCAGAAATCAGGATGAAATGGAGATATAACAATAATAACAATAAGATAAACTTTATGTAGATAAGTTAGTGGCAGATTTAAGCACTATCAACTTAATTCGAAAAAGAAAACACGTGATTTTCAGATTCCAAAATTACACACACATACACACACGCATAGCACGTCACATGAAGTGCAGCATTTCAAGTACTCATAACTTGGAATATAAGAAAAAAAATGTTAGAAAATGACAGTAGAATTGTGTTTCACTGATCGTTAGCTGCAAAAACTGTGCTTTATCTAATCAATTATTTTCTATAGTTGGTTTATAAGGATTAGTTTTGTTTTTACGAGTTGATCACGGATTGATATCAGTTAGAGAACCATTGAAAACCAGTAAGTGATTTTAGAATTCATGAGCCAATGAATCGGAACCCAGTGGTTGAGTGGTGTACGAGCTTGACTTGTAACCGGAAGGTCCTGGGTTCGAGCCCTGGCGGTGGGTGTGTACTACCGATGATTCCCAAACTAGGATGAAACAGCTGTCCAGTACTCCCTGGTTGGTTTTTAATGGTTCTCTAACTGATATCAATCCGTGATCAACTCGTAAAAACAAATCTAATCGATTATACCTAGACAACTGGGAAATGCTACAATTCATTACTCTTTTTCAAGTGTAGCCTTTAGCCAATGATATCAAAAGACGTACTATTTAACTGAATACTATCTTTTTGATGAATAATAATAAAGATACGATTAAACTTTTCAATGAAACTACCAATTTTGATTAGGTTATGTCCTCTGAGCTGGTCGATTTCACTGAGAAGCTTTTGTCGTCCCCCATCTAGACAACATATTCAGCCCAGGCTTTCAAATAAAGTGAACCTTTTGATTGAACACTAGTTAGTAACTAGTGTAATTTGTTTAGTCCTCTATTTGACTGCAGCACTGAGTGGTGACGTGGATTCGAATCTCAGAAGGGACAGGAATTCCTCCAGGGTTGCAGACAGGAATTGCTGACGAGTGCCAACTAGGCCCAAGGCTTCCTGTCGCTGATTACCTCCACCCATCTAATAAAGTGAACCTGTTGAAATTGTTTTTCAATGAATGATGTTATAATTGTATCTCCTGAAAACAATTGTCGTGAATGGTTGTTAATTTGAAACATCTCTATTGATTATTTCTATTGACTTGGAATTTGAACTTTCTTGTCATCATGTGATTACTAGTTTGTAGATTGGATCTGTAGTAATGGATGTTTGTTAGTCACTGACTGATTCATCTGGGTGCAGGTTTCTAGAAATTCCGCTCTTGAAAATTTCTACATTCTTCAGGTTAAATTGGTGTGCATATTTTTTACAGCCATTAATGTGAAAGAATACATATCGTGTCTTTTCACAGCTGATTTATGTTCAGAAGCTACCGGTGGAGTAATAAAAATCGATGAACACCAAAACACAGAGTTTAGTAAAAACTAAATTAGTTTAATTAGTTAGTTGGCGGAGAAGGTGAACCGTGTTTTGTGCAAAATTCTATCCGAATTTTAAGAAACACATATAGGTGTTTCATATGATGCAGAGTTGATATGATCTTAGTTACTTCTCAGACTAATTAGTTCGGAAAGAAATTTCATGAAGGTTTCTTTTCAAATCCATTATGAGTAAATTGTGTTTTGATAAAGTCTCATAGTGTTTGTTGTACAGTAATGTTTACTGATGACGTTTCGAGCACAATTTATTGCTGCTCATAATCATATCAAGGTAATCACACGACTTCCTAAATTCATTTACATAGTTCCATTGTTTTTCACTTGATTTTCACTTGATTTGATTGGTAGTAATATTTTCCATATTTCGGGTATGAGTGATGAATCATTCCTGTTGCATGTGTTAGGTATAGGATTCAGTAATCAACCTCTCTCTCCACCTACCTAGATTACTTTTTAGAATTTACCCTTTCCCACCGTATTGTGTGATTTTGTGTTAATGCATAGATCGCAATTGCTGAGCTTTTTTTCTAAATTACTTGTTCTCTCGAGGTCAAACATTCTTACCTTAGCTAAATTCTTATGTTCTGACAATCTGACTACCCCTGACCTACTAGTTTGACCTATGTAGTTGACTTAACTCACAGTCATTGCAGGGTATTTTGTAAATTATATTATTTTGTCTAATTGGGTCAACTGGGTCCTTTAACCTACAGAGCTTGTCCCTGAGTGAGTTTGTAGGTTTAACTGCCACCCTAATTTCTGCTTTATTCAGAATCCTACGTAGGGTCTCGGATGTCCCCTCTTTATATGGCATAACTATAGATGACTTATATTGTCTCTTATTTATATTATTATTACTAGTTTCACAATTTTTATTTTTATTTTGGCCTTTTTCAATCTTCCTAATGAATTTTAAAGGATAGTAATTTAACACCAACGACTCTTCTATTTGTTTTATTTCATCATTTAGATCTTTTTTGTGCTACTTAGTGCCATTGCTCGGATTGTTAAGTGTTAAGTTAATTAAGTGTTGATTACTGAATCCTTGTTCATCGAATCTACACCCAACACATGCAATAGGAATGATTCATCACTCATACCCGAAATATGGAAAATATTACTACCAATCAAATCAAGTGAAAATCAAGTGAAAAACAATGGAACTATGTAAATGAATTTAGGAAGTCGTGTGATTACATTGATATGATTATGAGCAATAATTTGTGCTCGAAACGTCATCAGTAAATATTACTGTATAACACTGTGAGACTTTATCAAAACAAAATTTACCCATAATGGAATTACACTCTACCACAGTGCACAAGTTTTATTCCTTTATCAATGGTTTGTTTTCAAAACCCGCAAAAAACGTAGTCAGATTGAAGTATGTAGCCTGCTTGATACTACATAGGCTGTCAAGAAAATAAATCAAATATGTATACCTAAACTGTTCTCCAAATGTTCAGACTTTAACGGATCCAATTCAAAGGTATAAAACTTCTGTTTTGTGTGTATACATGTTTGTTTAAAGATAGAAGATACAAAGTTGACCTAAAGGCTAAAAATAATATTGACAGAAGTCATTGAAAATATGTACTTCAATCAAGAAGCTGTGTGCAAACATTCATTTAACATTGCTCATTACTTATATTGATTATTATTGGTCTCAATAACCTAGTGTTAAACCGCATGTATGCATATTACTCACTGATAAGGCTTCAAACCCTACAGAAGGAGAGGTTTACCTCAAAGTGATACAAAACCTTTGTGGATAAATATTAGTCGATGTGAGATGCGATTCCAAGACTTCATGAGAACCTCCCTATGAATGACAAACAACAAACACTAGATTTTAAATCTATCTTGTTTCCAGTTCAACTATAGAGTATGATATGTATTCTTTCATGTCGATGTATGTCTGGACAATTACGGAGACCAATTTGATTAGGAGAATGTAGAAATCTCAAATAGAGGCAACATCAGACAGTAATGTCAGGGAATTTCTAGAATCCTGGTACTCAGATAAATCAACGATTAACAAACATCCATTACTGCAGATTAAGTCTGCCAACTAGTAATCACATGGAAGAAAGTTCAAATTCCAAGTCAATAGAAATGATCAACAGAGACGTAAATTAACAACCAGTCAAGACAGTGGCCGTCAGGACATATAAACAAAAACCATTCGTGGAGAATTCAAATAAGCTCATTCCATACTAAAACCTACTCTGAAGATGTTGTCTATAGGGGGGACAACGAAAGCCTTTTAATTAAATTAACCAGCATAGAAAGCACAATTAAATCAATAAAGAGTACTGGCTCAATATCTCACAGAAGCAAAGTTAAACGAAAGCGATTCAGGGAATGCGAACTCATGACTGACTTTGAGACGACCAATCAGGACAACCAATGTGCTTTACATAAAAATATCGTTTATGCCATAGAGAAACACAGATAATAAAAATAGAATACCTAACCGTAATCCTAACCTTAATCACTGATGCATTCGCACTCCTGGAAACTTATCCTTTAATTTTCAAGTATTGGTTTTGTAGGGATCTAGTTTGATTGAATGGAGGATTTCATCATGAGCTGACTTGAGTTAGAGAACCACTGGAAAACCACCAGGGAGTACTGGGCAGCTATCTCGTCCTAGTTTGGTGCTCTTCATCAGTACGCACCCACCACCAAGGTTCGAACCCAGGACCTCCTGGTTACAAGGTGAGCTAGCCCGTAGACCATTAAACCACTGGAACTCGATTCAATGGCCAACCCATGAATTCTAACTTCTACCAATTCATGACATAGAGCGGCCATTTCGCAATGTCTTCCTCTTTGATGAGATACTGCCTCACCTTCAACCTGCTGTACCCTACTGGTCACGGTTTCCCACTAGAACCTCAGGTCACTAACTGAATGTGGCCAGTCGCTAGTGAGCATCAGATCAATTTTCAAGTATTGGTTTTGTAGATAACTATTGGAAAAGCTGAGAGTACTGGACACCTGTTTCGCCTTGTAACCATAAGGTCTTGGGTTCAAACCTTGGTGGGTGTGTGCTACTGAAGATTCCCAAACTAGGACGAGACAGTTGTCCAGTACTCCCTGGTGATTTTCCGCTGGTTCTCTAAATGATGTCAGCTCATGATGAAATCCTCCATCCAACCTATCCTTTAATTTCGCCCTCATGCGTTATCAGTGTAAATCTCACATCTTTCTATGAAATTTCGTTGTCATCTAGTGGAAAAACTATCTTATTTATAACATGAACAAATTCTTCAGAATATGTGATCATGTCATGACATTTACCTATTATTACTATTAATAACTCTTTTCTACCAATCAAAACAAAAACGAGACAATTATGGTGAGTCATACATGGCTAGGTGAAGCTCCGTTACCGCCGACAAGTTGCACATAGTACAATGAAGTCATTAGTTAGAAAAATATAAAACACTTTACATTATTATTCCCTTGAGTTCCTAACGGGACACTGGGCTTCACCGACACATTCCCATTCCATCCTACTTTCTGTAATCCTTTATAGCTGGCTGACTTCACGATTTTTCATAAGCTTTCCGCTCCTCCTCCTCCTCCTCACATGACTGATATCCACCGTGTCACCTTTGAACCCATACCAAACTTGTCATTCCCCAATTCAGGTTTTCCTGAAGTACCTGACATCTGTTGGGTTGTTCAGTGTAGATCCAATCCTTCTTCATTTCTTTCCTGATATTTGTCAAGCAGTAGATTCTTGGTTAGTTAGTTGCCACATTTCCTTGTTGCTTAACCTTTCCCACTGACTATCTGATCTCCATCATAGTATGGAGGCAGAGTATTAATGAAATAATAGAGAAGATTTGTAGCTCAGGTGGATGATTTGCAATTAATAGTGTTCTCTGAGCTGGTTGGTTTAGTTGTGTTAATGAATTTCTACAGCTCGTTGGGAAGGCTTTCCATGGTGCACACACTAAGTCTCTGAACCATCTAGACGTAATGACTAATTTGAAGATATGAATCTCTTGTTTCTTATGCTAACTGGTGTAGGTAGGTTTACACACTGATTTCAGGGTAATAAAAGTTTGTCTTGCTTCTTTGGTCATATAGTTAAAACGATACTGCCTAGATAAGTGCAAGAGTTGATCTCTGATCACTACAGAAACTTCATTGTATTGTGTTCTCTGAGGAGTTGGTTGATTTCATTGAGAAGCTTTCGTCGTCCCCCTTCTAGACAACATCTCCCTTCATTGCAGGCTTTAGTATAAAATAAACACATTCAAATTCTCTATGAACGATTATATAATTGTATCTCCTGGCGACCACTACTGTGACTGGTTTTTGTTCATTTACATCTCTGTTGATCACTTTTTATTGACTTGGAATTTGAACTTTCTCGCCATGTGATTTACTTCTTATTAGCAGCTGGTAAATTTGGTCTATAATAATGTGTTTGCTAATTGCTAATTCATTTGAGACGAAAATTAAAAACCAGTCACGACAGTGGTTGCCAGGAAATACAATTACATCAAGTCTTTGGGTGTTACTGCCGCATATCATATTAGTACTCCAGCACCTCGCAAGTATATCGATCTGACGATTAATACACGGCCGGCACGCCTACAAATCGACACAGCATCCGATATTACAATAATATCAAAGAAATTATGGCAGAAGTTGGGATGCCCTACCATAGAGAAGACAAATCAAATAGCAATTAGTGCATGTGGTGGAAGACTTCGATTGAATGGAGAAATAAAATGCAGCGTTGGTTTTCGCGATAATCATTTCGTCGGCACATGCTACATCAATAATTCAAACCTTGACCTCTTGGGTTTAGACTGGTTCGAGAAGCTGCACCTGTCAGAGGTTCCGCTAAGCAGTGTATGCCATAAGATCGAAAGTATTGAGCCCTCAACAAGAAAGCCAGAAATAAGAGACAGATATATTAGACCTAAGCCCATTAGAAAGAATGACGTGATTAATGAAAAACCAACTTTGAATCGTCATAGTGAGTATGGCTGCGCCAAAAGTGCTTCGATGTCTGTTAGCAAAAAAGTAGCAGCTGTTAGCTCCAGTAAGAGAGGTTCTGCTCAAAAACTGAAAGTGATGTCTGTCATGGCAGCAAAAGATCCGCCACCGAGAGCATGGCCCACGTCAAAACCATGGTCCGGCTGGGCCGATAGAGGGGATTTACTGCCGGAAACCTTCAAAATACCACCAGTCAAACCACAAGCAAAACAAGAGATCCTACCCAGCCGACGATGCCAGCGCAAACGAACACAAACAGTTCATTTCCAAATCGACCCAAGGAAAAAAGATACTAAACTGTTTGCAAGATTCTTTTTAAAAGGGGGAGGTAATATATACACAGGTGAATCATTAATATTCATTATTTATTTCCCACACTAGCATAATCATTGATTTCCCGCATCTGCGTGATTATTGATTTAAATTACTGAATTCCCATGGTTTGTTAATATTTTTAAAATGTGACATTGATTTTCCTAACTGTATAAATACGGAGTTTTTGTTTAACATTTTCGACTGCTGTTAGAGACAGTAAAAGCTCTCGAATCAACGTCCAGTCTTCTTTCTTTGCCTTGCGTGCCCGGTGGGTATTGTTGTTGTTGTTGTTGACGTCACTCATGAAGGATTTGAAAATCTGTTCATGTGATGCTAAACCCTACGCTGAATATGTTGTCTAGAAGGGGGATAACGAAAGCTTCTCAATTAAATCAACCAGCTCAGGGAATATGATGAATTCACTATCATTCCCCTGAACTATAAATCTTCTCTATGATTTTTCAGCTGTCCAAGAATTTCACACATTTTATCCCTTAAGTAATACTAATGATGATGATGATGATAAACATAAGAATACTGTAGATTGGACAATAGTTAGTAACTAGTGTAATGTGTCTAGTCCTCTGTTTACTGCACATTGAATTCTATCAGTCACGTTGGCAATGTGACCACCATTCTAGGTGGCTCACCATCACGGTGCACTTTGAATTGTTGGTATTAGGCGGTTGGTAGCAGTCAGCAGGAGGCCTCGATTGACCTAGATTTCGTAGTTGGCACTCACCAGTCAACAAGACACATCTACAACCTTGAAGGAACTCATGTCCCTCTTGAGATTCGAACCCACGTCACCCAGTGCTGCAGTCAACTATTCAAAGTGCACCGTGATGGCCAGGCACCTAGAATGGTGGCCAGACTGTCAACGTGACTGATATAATTCGGTGTGCACCGACACAAAGGATTAGACACATTACACTAGTTACTAACTAGTGTCTAATCAAAAGTACGCGGCACAGTCCTACAGAATGTCAATCACAAGGCCGAATAGCTCAGTGATATCGTCTCTGACTGCAGCACTGTGTGATAACCCGGGTTCGAATCTCATAAGGAACATGAATTGCTTCATGCTGATTGTAGATACGCCTTGCTAACTGGTGGGTGCCAACTAGCACGAAACCTAGGTCAGATGAGGCTCCCTGCCAGCGATTACCCCTAACCATCTACTATCAAATAATAATACTATAATGAAAATTCTTGAAGTGAACAATAAAGAGAGATATAGGGTTATATATACACATATGAAAGACACAGTAAATATTTATCTACATCCATAAGCTAATATTTTTAAAATCATATAAATGAACAGGAAAAGAATGACACTACCGGTGCTGTTATTAAATTATCTCCTGGTTTTATTCCTTTTCGTGACAATTATTACTTAAAACATACACAATGTGTGGCTTGTTAGCAGTATTTTTTTGCTGGGGGGAGAGGGCTTAAAGGTCATACTCGGTGTAAACTAACACTAACACATCTGAAGAAAATCATCAGTTAGAAAAGTGATAAATAAGCTCAGCAGAAGACAAGTAAGCCGGGAGAGTAGAATAAAAAATAAAGGAATTTGCATAAGAGAAGTACTTGAACAGGTCAGTATATACACATATTTTCACAGCACTATTCCTCTTCAGTATACAAGAAATTTGGTTAAGACTTTCTGCTCAACAGATATGACTGAAGATGAAATTAAATTTGTATACGACACATTAATTGTGAACAGCTACCTTGAAAGGTTCATCACTATACACATGGTCAAGAAAGTAGAAAAGAATTCTCCTGTATCTGTTAACAAGAAGCACCTTATGTATATGACCATAATTCGAAGATGATATATATACACCAAGTGGTGAAGTAATAACCAACAATAAGTTGAGAAAATAAATCCAAAGAAGGTATATTGCCGGGAATCAACAGCTTTTATTTTCCACACACCAGTGGTTGTGATTCCGAAAATCAAAGATGAAGTACCTAAGCTAGCCACCTCTAATTGTATCTATCAATTCAACTGCCCTCATAGAGACAGTTATATTGGCTGTTGGTTTCTCTAGGAATGTTTTCACATAAGTGACTTACTGTCATTAGGACATACGTTGATATAATGGTAAAATTCGAGCATCATGACAGACTTCATGACTGCCCTAGATCCAGCATAGAATTCTTCTAAGAAGTGCAGCATTTGAAGTTGCCACATTCCGTATACCACACAGAAATAGAAGAAAAAACGAGATAAAAGGAATGTAAAAGAACTGTAATGAGCAGAGATGTAGGAGAGAAAGAATAGTAACATGTGGATTTGATAGCCATGGGAGATTTAGTGACTGTTTTCAACACAGAACTTTGCACACAAGTATAACAATTCTAGTTGTCACCCTTGACTTAGCACACAAACGAGGAAATATATGATTTCTTCGAGTATGGGAGATAACTGAGAGTAAATGAACCTGTTCCACTGGGAACAGTTTTGAGCCACATTGCGAACTTTCTCCCCAACCCGTCAGTACACACGCACCCACCTTCATGGCTAGCTCAAACCATCTTTCAAAGACTTCATGTTTTGGTTTGACTACCATTAGCTCTTTTCCAACCTGATCCAATGTTAGTTAAGATTGCTCATCAAGGAATGCAATGGTTAGGCATGAGTAACACATGTTTTAGCCATCTCAATCGATATAGCTTCACAACCCCATCGATCGGCTTTCCCTCCATACCTAGTACTCAACGCCTAAACTCAATATAACTCACCCTATTATTCCAGCTAACATGCGGGATAGAAAACAGACGCCTATGATCAAAGACAGCCAGGCAACCTTTTTCATATCCTTCACTTTCAACAGGCATGTCTCACAACCAATAAAGAAGGACGGCAGTATGACAGAATATACTTTCATACTAGTTTATTTTTTTAGTGTAGTACACAGTGGCACAAAATAAGTGTTTATTAAATGACCTACACTGGTGAGATTCATCTCCTGGTAATCACATCAATGAATTCGAAATGATGCATAAAACTACTTTAGAATAACTTGGATACCTTAATAGTTTATCGTACAACAGTTGAATAACTTTGTGTATAAGTTCACTTTTTATACGAGTGCCTGTTTCATCTTACCGCTTACATGCAACCATGTTTAGATTGATATTATTATTATTTATATATATAATATTTAAAAGGTTATTTAAAAATTTATCACAATGATGATGAAAGTCAACAGAATAAATGTATAATCTGTTATTTATTTATTAATTTATTTAGTTTTTCAGAGAGATAGAATAAACAGTTATCATAATGTTAATGTGATACAGTGTTACTGAACTTATTTTATGGTTAAAAGAGATTAAAATCAAAGTCATTCGTATTGACTAGTTAATCTTTCAAGAGTTAGTTTGACCACGGATTGATATCAGTTAGAGAGTCATTGGAAACCAGGAAGTACTGGAAAGCTGTTTCGTCAGCCCAATTTGGGAATCATCGGCAGTACACACCCACAGCTAGGGTTCGAACCCAGGACGTTTCAGTTGCAAGGCGAGCTCATATACTATTCAGCCAATGAGACCCTATTCAATGGTCCATGAATTCTAAAATCACGAACTGGCAGAAGTTAGAATTCATGTTTTGGCCATTGAATCGGGTCGCAGTGGCTGAATGGTATACGAGCTTGCCTTGAAACCAGAAGGCACTAGGTTCGAACCCTGGCGGTGGGTGTTTACTGCCGATGATTCCCAAACCAGTTAATCTTTGACAAACCTATAAGTGCAATTTCAAGGCACTGTTTTGATAATACTCTTCCCGTAATAATGGTTATAATTTACATTGAGTTTAACTCAGATTTTATAATTGTTTATACATATACATGTGATCCACAAAATTTGCACTGAGCAGTCAATTGACGAATAATTGCATAATCTCCGAGGGATCTTGATAAGAAAATGGTTTCCCACCCAGATTCATAGAAAAGAATCTAAAGCCAAAGAAAACGCCTGAAAAGGACCAAGTCGACTTCAAAAAGATGCTAATAGTTAACCCGGAATTTAAAAGTGATACTGAAGCAGAAATTTCCATGTAGACGGCTTTCTAAGTGTCTCAGTAAAACATACTTTGCCGCCAACTTTCAAACAACATTTTCCTGCAAGAAACTATTTGACCAAAATGTGAAAGACAAGGTGTCACAGTGGACCATTTCAACACGCATATACCACTTCACTTGCTCGTGTGGAGCCAACTACATTGGCCGTACCATGTAACCACTTGTAAAAGCCGCTGGGGAACAGTATCCAGCATGGTTAGTTAAGGGGGAATGCAAGGGTGAATATAGTTTGGTAACAGAAAATCTGATGAATTCAGGACATCCATCTCCATTTGTAAAGTCCTTCAAAGTCGCATACAAGATCCTATCAAACCTATCAAAGGGAGTGAAATCAAGACATCTAGGAATAGCTGAAGCACTGGAGATCCAAAAACTCAAGACCAATCTATGTGTTCAAAAGTAATACGTCTCCTACCTTGGCCATCATGAAAAGTCAGTCCCCCCAATAATGATTATCCTATTGCCTTTCTTATCCAACCCTCCTGTTTATTTCTGTTATTTTTACGGTCTTAATTACTATCTGCATTACTATATTTAGTAGCTGTTTTCATTTTTATATATGCCCGAACTTCCTACCCATTTTGTTATTACTACGTCCTTAATCCAAATTTTTTTTCAGTAATTATAATAATATAATAATAATAACCCTTGGATTCCGAGTGGAGTATAGACCTTCAACACCACATCTTCATTTCATGCTTTTCTATGCAGTTCTCTCAAGCTGAGTCCACAACTTTCCACAAGCTGTCATTTCGTCCTCACATGATATCCACCATGTTGCCCTCAGGCCATGCCCAACTCGTCTTTATCCACTCAAGTTCCACCAGACAACCTGTCTGGAGCGCGACGCCACCCGACGATCTCCTCAGCAAGTGTGTGATCCATCTCGAAATTTTGCGGTGTATTTGTTAAGCAACAGATTCTTTATTAGTTTGTCCCCAGAGCCTGTTGTTTCTAATCCTGTCTGGCTATCTGATCTTTGGCATGGAACCCACGAGGATAGCTGTTGACGAAAGTCTGCGGTAGCCTGCTGTAAGTGCTTTTGGCGACATATCAAGTCTCTAAATCATATAGAAACACTAACTGACCTGACAATGGTGCTGAAAATCGGAATTTTGTTGTTTATGCTGTTGAGTGCAGAAGATTTCCAGACTGATTTCAGAGTGTTGGTTTGTAGGGATTTGGTTGATTGGTTACAGGATTTCATCATGAGGTAACATTGGTTAGAGAACCATTGGAAAACCTGGGAGTACTGGACAGCTGTTTCGTAAGCCTAGTTTGGTACTCTTCAGCAGTAAGCACCCATCACCAGGATTCGAACCCAGGACCTTCTGGTTACAAGGCGAGCTCGTAGGCCATTAAGCCACTGGGACCCGATCCAATGGCCAGCCAGTCCATGAATTCTAACTTCTGCCAATTCATGATATAGCGCAACCGCCAGCCAATGTCTTCGGCGAGTATTTGTCCTCACACCCGACCTGATTTCAGAGTGATGAAAGCCTATCTTGACTTTCCGATTCTAGCTAGCTTCGACATCCTCATCCGCACCTCCGCCTACAGTTGAAACGATATTTCCTGGATAGCTAAAGGAAGTGACCTCTTTTCAGTGTCTTTCGTTGATAGGGATAGGGACCCACTGTTACTACTTTTGGTCGCCAGGTACCTTCATTACTTCCGCCTTCTCTATGTTTACATGGAGTTATGTCTTTGCTGCCTGCCTCTTCTGCCAACTTGTTGATTTTGGTCTGTAAGTCATTGAATTTATGTGATATTAGACACAAATCGTCCGTGAAGCTCGTCTTTTCCAGAGATTTTCTATCGGCTCAATGTATTTCTGTCTTTTCCCTCCCCCTCAGTGTGATGTATAATCCAATCTACCACAGTAAGGAATATCTCTGGTGATAATAAGCAAGCAGCCTTGTCTTACTCCTGTCTTCACTTCAAACGCTTTGCTGAGTTTTTCGTTGAGGATCACTTGACGTGTGGCGTTGTCGTATGGCTACTGAATGAGGTTAATAAAGATTTAGGGCACTCTATAGTGTTCAGTTAGTTTCTAAACTACTCCACGATCAACGCTATCGAAGGCCTTTCAAAGTCGACGATATTGAGGCAGAAAACAGACCGCCATTCCAGTGCACCTTTTACTCTCCTGGATAACATGACTAAATATTCTGCTTAGCGTGGACAACAGTGTGATTCCATGTCATTTCTTGCAGAGGCGCAAGCCTCCTTTCTTTGATAGTTTGACAATCAGTAAGTACCTTTCTTCCCTTCCAAACGTTCTACGACAATGGAGTCAGCATATCCGCTGAGGTCCCTGGATCCGTTTTCAGTGATTCAGGAGAAATCCCATCCAGTCCCGCTGCCTTTCCGACTTTCTGTGACTGGACTTCACTTACGACTTCTGCTTATGTTGGAGGATTGGTAGTTCTGTGCTTGCTAGTGGTATTTCTCAACATATTGCAGGTGGCGGTCGGTTCAGGAGCCCTTTAAATTGCTCAGCCCATTGTGTCCTTTTTTTCCTCTTTTGTAATTGAGTCCCCTTGACCATCTTTTATATATTTATGCAAAGTTATTTGTTCATAGACAATGTGAAGGTTTAGCTCATCATTCTGGGCGCTCTGTTTCTCACTCCATCTATCGAAGTTTGGGCAGCCAAATAGCATTACTGCCCCTAACACAATAGATGTGACTCATTGGTAAGTGAATGCAAGTGCTGGTGATTGAGTATTATTCATAGTCTCATTTATTTACTTACCTTACTAAGCGATAAAAAACTCAGTCTGATCATTTTATCAAGTTCTACTAATCCACCATTTCTATAGTTAACTTCTGGATTTCATCATTCTAATTCACTTTTGAAGAGAACCAGATACAAAAAGTCAACATTTCATCACGAAAACTGTCGGGTAAGAAGCATGTATAGTGACTGACTGACTAACTGAGATCCAGCATAGAACTGTGCACAGAAATGCAGCAGTTTAATTTGCTACACTCCATATACCGCACGAAAACAGAGAAAAGAGAAGTTCAAACGAGCTATAATGAGCAGAGCTATGCAGGAGAAAGAATAGTTATATGGAAAACAATGAGCGTTTAATAACTATGGGAGACTACAGTGCTACAGGAGGTCAGTCGAGGCCGAATAGATCAGTGGTAACGTCTCTGACAGCAGCACTGAGTGGTGACGCGGGTTCAAATCTCAGAAGGGGTATGAGTTCCTCCAAGTTTGCAGATACGCCTTGCTGACTAGTGAGTGCCAACTAGCACGGAAGCTAGGTCAGGCAAGGCTTCCTGCCTATTACCTCCAATCTTCTAATATCAAACGGTTAATTCATTGATGTCACTGAGGACGATTTCAGCCATGTCAACACCAGTCTCCAGCTATTGATTGTTACCTCACCGATGACCATAGGCTGAAAGTCTATACCTTCCTGCACAGCTGAAAGCAATAATCAAAGGCTTTTTGATATGGTTGTGTTCTCTGAGCTGGATAGTTTATTTGCGAAGCTTTTACTGCCCTACTAGGCAACATCTTCAGAGCCTGTTGTTGCCAAGTAGGGCAATAAAAGCTTCGCAAATAAACTATTCAGCTCAGAGAACACAACGACATCAAAATCATCCACCTGAGCTACAAATCTTCTCCATCATATCTAAATCAAAGGCTTCATGGATTAATGCCAGGTTTCGATTCGATAACTCATAACTCTTTTCCAACGTAATCCTATGTCATCCAACATAGGCTATCTTGGAGGGCGACTACTCGGCATGCGTAACACATGCCCACCGCATCTCAATCGATGTAGTCCCACAATTTCATCGATTAACTTACCTTCCTTATCTAGCACTCTACACCTATTCCCAATATATGTCGATATATTATGCTACTTAACATGGAATACAAAAGGCAAATATATGTGGTCAAATATAATATTATAATATAATATAATATTTTATCTGGCTGTGAAATCAAAACTTTTGATTTTGATACAGTGTATCAATACATTTGTTAAATAACAAGTTTTCACTGGATTGATGAAGACCCATTATATGTTTACTCCTTAGAACCCACCATAGTGTTTTTATATCATTTATATAACGGGACAGAAGTAAAATAATGCTTTACTAATTATAGCCAATTACCACTGCATTCATGTCTTAAGTAAACCAATCAGAGTTTGTCATAAATTATTCAATTTTAGGCGTTTTTATTTACCATCAAATACCGACAAATGACATCTCTACGGATCACTTTATGCTTGCCTTCTTCAGTTGCCTGTAATACTGAATAATAAGTGATGAAATAGGCAGAGAGAGGTAAAATTGATGGAATACTCATTGATTCTTGACTAGACAAAAAATAACAGAATGTTTCCTCGATACAAAGGAAAACAAAGTGACTTTAGAAGAGCGTTGTATTTTCATGGTCAGTGATAAATACCACAAAGATGATGATAATGGATAACGCAGAAGAAGAAGTGTCTAGGATGAAGTCCGTTCGAGACGAATTCTGAGACTGTTTTCAAAAATGACAAATCACAACAAAGTCTCGACTCAACAACAGACGTGCTTAAATTGAATTCGAAAAAGAAGCTGAATCATAACAGCCTGTAACTAAACGATTCCAATATTCTTTAAATACGTGATATTTTGAAGATATATAACCAATGTATCCTAGCGACTTGTACTCTGTAGGGGTTGAACTCATCTTGATGGAAAATTAAATGCTTCACACATAGTACAGAAGTTGACATTGATCCGTCAGACTCTAGGTGTTTGAAGTATGTTTAGTTCATTGTAATATGAGCAAGAATTAAATCCATTAAGTTTGAGATATCTTCTCAGAAATAACTATTTTGTTAATAGATATTGTTATTCTTTATACTATTGAGAATAATCTACCGGTATTGGGATTTTCTTTGTATATAATTCTTGGATCGCAAGTTCATATGATGATTTAAATCTACGCAGAATGTTCATTTTCATTTGAGCAACATTTTGTAGTTTCCAACTGGTTGAGTAACAGTCAGCAGTTCATTAGGTCAACTTAACACATATTAGGATTATTACTATTCTCTTGGATTCCAACTGAAGCATAGGACTTCAGTAGAACCACTCCATTTTGTCCTGTTCTCAGCAGTCCTCCTTAGCTAGATCCACGATTTCCCATAAGCTTTCATCTCCTCCTCACATGATCTCCTCCATCATCACCCTCAAACCAACGCTCAAATTGTTGTTTCCCATTCAGGTTCTACTCTAGCGATGGGCTGGCACACGATGTCACGCAACAGTCTCTTCAACATATGACTGGTCTATCTTCATTTCCTTCGACATATTTGTTGACTAATGGATCCTTGATTGGTTCGTTCCCAGATTTCCCTGTTGCAAATTCTTTCTTGCCAGCCATCTGATCTTCAGCATGGAGCCAACGAAGACATATGTTGATAAAAGTCAGCAGTAGTCTGATAGAAATACCTGTGGTGACACGTCAAGTCTCTGAACCATATGGAAACACTAGCTGGCCTGACCTTAGTGGCAGAAGTCTGAATTTTGTTCTTTATGCTTAGTGCAGAAGATTTCCGCATTGATTTCAGAATAGTGAAGGTCTGACTTGTCTTTCCAATTCTAAAGTATCACCTTTAGTTGAAACTATGCCTCCTAAATAACTGAAGGAAGTGACCTCTTTCAAATTTATTCCCTTGATAGTGACTGATGCTTGCTGTTGTTAACTGGTCAACTTCATCACCTTTATCTTCTCTCTGTTCACTTGGATTCCTATATTTGCTGCCTGCCTCTTCTACCAGCTTGTTGGTGGTTTCCACTTGTAACTTAACATATATTGCATACGCCTAATCTTAGAAGAATTTTATTCCCGATATGTTTGCACGAACAAAGATAATGAGTCTTACTAATCATGACTACTGAAGGTTGTACAGTAAAAATATACTGCACGAAAATGACAATAGCATAAACTTCCTAAATATTGTTGTAAAGTGATTGACATTCTCAAGAGACTCATGCATTGAAATACCAAACAGACTAAACTGTACACGCAGTTCAATAGCTCCCTTAACTTAATGACCAATAGACAAAAACTAGTCAAAGCTCTATTTTATAGAGCTTTAAATAAATATGTTGAATGAGTGAAAAATCGGTAGAATGAAAGAATCATACAAAACAACAAATGGTTACAGAAATATATATATATATGGGGTACGTAACAATATGATTGTACACTTTTTTGTTAGATGTTGAAATTAGAGACATTGTACATGACTTTTGTTTAAAACGATTCATGTTGTAATATAGATAATTTCTGAGTACAATCTAAAATACAGTGTACTGCTGACCGTTTCGTCTTCTTGCTGGTCTATAGTGTCTACTTGCCCCACTCATAACTATGTTGTATACTTTAGATTTTTACAGGAACGTCTTATCGTCATCCGAAGAGTAAGTATTCTACAACCGGTACACAGCTTCTACCAGTTGACACGACTCCAGCAGTGAACGCTTCAGTGGATTATATTAATAATTTGTAGCAGTGGACTTTAACTGTATATCCAAGTAACCGTTTAATTAATATAACTCATTACTGTATTTTTTTATAATATTACTGTTACACTATCATTTCATTAAACTTGGATTTTTATTCACATACTTGTTATGCTATTGAGCACGCTAGACAGTCCCCTACATATATATAAACAAGTCCATGGGTTCCAAATAATATGAAATGAAAAACGAGAAAGGAAAAGAAGCTAGTTTATTTCCCTTTTTACCCAGACTGAATTCAGATGGTAAATATTACATCTTATGATGAATTAATCAGAGAATGATATATTGCACTTGACAAAATTCATCATAGAGTCAAGCCAGTTTTGGATCTATCAAAAATTGTCTTATCACTAATAACAATGATAGTATGAAATGCAACTGAATTATATGTGATTTTAATCACAGTTATGAAGATAACCAGCAAACAACGACAACAACAACCAGTGGCAGTCGTCGTCAAATGGAGAGATTTGAAAGAGATTACTTCCTTCGCTTATCTGGCTAGGAAGCACGGTTCCAACTACAGGCATGCAGAACGGATGGAGATATCAAAGTCAGCCAGCCACCCAGAATCGCAAAGGCAAGATACGCCTTCATCAACCTGAGACCAGTATAGAGATCTTCTGCACTCAGTCAGCCAGCATAAAGAACAACATTCGGATTCTATTGAACACAAATGTCAGTCAGTTCTTCTATATGGGTCAGAAACTTGCACTGAGTGTCACGAAAAGGATTTCCAACAGGCTACTGCAGACTTTTATCAACAGCTGCCCACTTCTCTGGCTGGCTCTACACTGAAGATCAAATAGCCGGCCGATCGGCCAGAAAGAATTAGAGACAAGTAACTGTGACTCAGAACAAACTGACGAAGAGCCCAGTTGCTCAGAAAATATGTAGGAGAAAATGGAGGTGGATAGGGCATTCGTTGAGGAGCCCGTCGAATGACATCACGCTCAATGAAGGTCATTGACCGAGTGGAATCCCAAGGGGAAACGACGAGTGAGTGGTGAGTCCGAAGGTGACATGAACGAGATCGTGCGACAAGGAGATAAGAGATTATGGTCAATCGTGATACCAGCAAGACGAAGAGGACAGCAGGGAGCAGAACGTAGTGGAGATGTGTTGTTGAAGCCCTATGTCCCACTTGGAACCCAAGGGAATGATAATAATAATGACCGTAGTTAAATGTCAAGTGGCAAAACAATTAATGTCATATATAGAATAATTCACAAGGTGGATAATAACCGCATCTTGTAAATTGAAAGGATCTCTTGAAGAAACAGAAAGTAAACCATGTCTTGGATACCTTAAAAATGCATCAAAGAGTAACAATTCATTGGAGTAAATGCTTCCGATTTCAAAATCTACAGGCTTCTTAGTGATAAGTAAATTGGCTTCAACATGTTTTAGTCCTTTGTGGTAGTCAGTAAACATAGTAACTTTAGTGTATCTGAGTTAGCTTAAGCTACATTTTACTAAACCAATGATACAAGATTACTCTTCTTGATAAAACAATTTGACTCCTTAACCTTTGCTTTTATGTGAACACACAATCTTGTGGCTTGACTTCCATTTGTGTTCTGCACAGTCTGAAACACTATAATACTAAAATAATCGCATGTTAATTGCTAAAAGGTCACCTTAAGTTCTAGATATAGAAGCGCTTAGTTTACTGTTTACATGAGTTATTTTGAACTATTTTAAAAATGCATCTTAGCCTAGTTTACTTAGATATCTCTACACAACTCTAGTCTTCAACAGTATGCACCCGCACTCCCCTCACTGGGGAGTCGAACCCAGGACATTCAGATTGCGAGGCTACACGCGCTCATTGACCATCCAGCTGATTGAGTGATGATCCAGTGACCCATGAATTCCAACTTTCTTCACTTCGTGATCTTAGTGCAACAGTTATAGAAGCTTATCAGTAAGTATCTGTCCTCACACTTGACCAGGTGAACCCTACTGGTCACAATTCCACATTAGAACTGCACACAAGCAACTTCGTCCTGTAGTCAGCCCAAATGGCTGAATTGTAAAAGAGCTCGGCCCCATAACCTGAAGGTCTTCAGTTCAATCCTCAATGGGTTTTTGGGTACTACTGAAGCTCTCCAGTACTCCCTAGTTCGTGGTGATTCTCTAACACTGACATCACTCCATGATAAAAGTTGAAGCAAATCCAACTCCGACAAACCAACTCTTGAAAAATAACTCTACTCTTTAGCACTCAGAGTCGCTTATTGTCACCTAATTACTGAACAATAACTAAAATATGTTAAAAAGACTTATGTTTAGTGGTATTTGAAGTTTTTTATTGCTGTTCAAAGCATGTTAAACTGATTTTAGTCAATGTTTATCTTCCTTAAACATGTAACAGCATGTCTTGATATATACCACTGAGTTTCATATATTCACACCTGCTTATAAATAGATAAGTGTGTGAAATGCTCAAATATTTAAAAACTTGTTATTTTTCTTTAAAAAATGAGTTTCCCCTCCGCGAAAAACAGTACTTACTCAATAAAAGACATTTTAGTGTAATTGCCTTTATCCCACGGTCATTAGTCAGCTTGGATTAACATAGAAGTTTATAAGTAGAGTGGGTGTTTCTATTGCTGTTGAAACCTTCAAATCTTAAGCGCCCATCTAAGATACATAAATTAAAAGTTCACATGATTAGTGACGAGTACTTGGTTTAGCCCATCTCTATCATTATTTTCTTAAAGGCTTGTTTTGATACTGATCAGTATAGCTAATTAATAATTTCGAAACTATCACTTAATTTCAAGAGAATTACTGAGGAACTGAACAAACTGATAACCCTTTACCAGAAGGTGCAAAACAGAGTGGATATATTCACTTCACCTATGTCAAACTAAAGGTGACTAAAAATTTAAAGGAAATGAGCTACTCGTTGATGTTACAATATGTCAACGGCGTCTCATCATCGTGTTAACCAGTGAAGAGCAACGTGCCCTAAGGTGAAAATCTAAGCTTGCATCTGTTCTTACTTAGTGCGAATGAGATACTACTGAAAATTAAGTTTTCCTGTTTAGTGTGCGCCGACGACCCTAAATTCTAGAGAATTTTAAACAATGATAATGGTCTACTTACTTTGCAAGAATAGTTAAATGTACTAATAAAAAGGTGTGAAGAAGAAGTTAATACAAGTATATAATTATACATGTTGCTCATAATTAGATGCATACCTTCGCAGTGGCTTTTATGTGCTTGTAACTATCGAGAATAAGGAATCAGAAGTGGTTGTAAAAGCCTCAGCTAACTGGAATATAATAAACTCTGCATAAAGCCTTCTTAAGTTTGAAAGCCAACATACTTCATATATTAGATTTCGTTTGAAATGTAATTAGGTAGCTCATATTTCAAATATTTAGATATATTAGGGAGGATGCGAAAAGTGAGAATTGAACTGATCAAGGGGTTTCTAAACTTTCCATATAAGAAGGGATTGAACTGACTAGATTCATTTCCACCTTAAGATCCCTGGTTGGACGATGACCTGATTTGTCATTTCATATTCTCCATAGAAACCTGGGTGTCCACTTACTGTGTCTATTTCCCCCTCTAAAACCTGCAACTTGTGAGGTCATCATTTTGAAGTTCAAAAACCACAGTGAAATCCTCTATGCCGAATTGTGAACCGGCGTAATTCTCTGCCTGAACATGACCCATCAGCACCTTCTGGTTGTTAGTTCAAAGTAAGACTAGACCTTCATTATTTTGCAAATCAACAATACTATTGAAGACCTAAAGCGTACTACCTTCGTTAATTTTGTAAACCTTAAAGTATGTGTTGGTGAGACTGTCACAGCTGAGAGGTGCCAGACTTCTATTTGCTAATCTTGTGTGATGAAACGGATAAAACGATATGGTAAAGACGCTTGAGAAAGTCACTGAGATTTCATTCCAGTTAAGAATTTAGACAACTGGGTTTATAATGATATAATAACTACTTTAGGAGATAAAGGGATGTTAACGTTTACGTGAAGTATGACGTATGCAAACTCAAGTTCTTATACCCCAACTCTTATGGTATAGATGAAAGACAAGTCAAAACACCAAATTTATCATACAAAAGAAGAGATGCATTTCGGGGCCAAAACTGTAGCACGATGATGGTGACTTATGTAGCTAGGGATCGTCCATGAACTAACGAAGGAAAGTAACACAACACTGTGCCAAATGGCGAGGATGCTGGACCACGGACTTTCAGATTATCGAGTCGAGTTAAACTTTGACGGTTAGCGTCGAATATTGAGTGAAGAGTACTATGGACTAATAATTCTGGGGAATTATTTACTGCTGCACTACAAACGCAAGAAATTCAAATACCAGAAACTGTGTTTATAAAGGCAGACAAATTTGAAACCTTTGTACCAGGTTCTAGTTCATCCCACTTCCACCAAATGCCATAAAGCGGAATAACTCAAAAAACATATGAAACCGACAGTTTGGCAGATTAACTCCATAGAATTTTGCAGAGTTTTTCTAAAAGTCATTTGAAGTAATATGATTTTATCTTGATGGATATCCAATATCCAATATCCTGATTACGAGCTAGCATAAACCAGTGATTTCTCTGAGCTCACTTCTTGATTGTAAGGTAGAGGTTCCAGATCTTCGGTGAACTTATGCATAGTATATCCCGCCACTCGACTGCTTTAGCTCTGGTAGACTCCAAGAGGAGTGGTGCGAGGATTGGTCAAGATTGTGGTTTGTAGTGTGCAGTATGTTAGGACTCAGCTGCTGCCGTGAATGGAGTTTGACCTAACACCCGTTGGTCATTCGGTGTAGTCATAAAGTAGAATGGTAATAATAATAGGTTATAGTGTAGATAATATAGGATGAGATAAGTGAAATAATAAAGGTGAAATAATGAAGGTGAACGAAGAAAAGATAGAGTATGTTTAACTTTTTGTATTCCGAGTAGTTTGGAGACAAAAGTAGGTCTAAGACCTCTAAGGTAATATGGACAGAAGTCCAATTTCATGCAGCAAAACAGTAAACGCAACGCAACCAAAGTCATTGTTTGTTGTCGGCTTAGCCGAGCTAGCAAAAGAATTATAATTCCTTATAAGGCCACCATAGAAACGCACAGCAAACCATCGTAGGAGGTACATAGATGTGATTTCATCCCATGAGGTAGAGGAATTATTTGTCTGACATTGCCTAAATCCCTGCAGTGCAATCAATTAGAGAAACTCTTCCTAAATTTTCAGTATATATCGAAGCAAATACTAGTCCCAAGTAAAATATTCTGTGGTAGTTTTTGGGTAAACAAATAAAATAAATTATGAAGTTTTTGAGTAAATTAAATGTTTTCCTAGCAGATTCTAAAAACACCTCAAAGCGCTGCAAATAGTCACAAAACTGGGATCCCATGGAATCTTGAGGTTTCCATTCATGACATAATTACACTAATTCAAATTTAAATGAAAATTATTGCGCATAATAATCAAAAAGGCAATTCTGTTAACAAATATACATGATAAATTCTTATTACGAAGTGGTACAACAGGAGAACGAATACTCACCTGCAATTTATCATGCTGAAACATGTTATCGCGCAATTAACAACAGGCGCTTATATTCAATTCCCAATGTCTATAAATCTGCGTCCAACAATAGCAGACTATTTGAGTTTCATTAATAAAAATGATATTTCGATTCATATTAACTGGCTTTACTGCATTCTACGGGCGTCCTCTGTATCTGATCCATTTATGCACAAAACTGGCAGGAGTTCGAACTTTCAATTTATTTAATACTTACTCGTTTTAAATGATATCAAATTATCACCCCCTTGAAAATTCATAAATTATGTGTACTCAGTAGGCTTTGTTTACAATCCCATTACCCGCATCATAATAGTAAACGTGTACACACTCCTACTACCCTTATTCAAAATGTGGTATAGATAATTTACACGCCTAGATAGCTTGAGCTTTTTATTCATAGTTTACTCTTCTAATTACGGGAGGTTATTGGTTTGTGGTGGCTTTTTTATTCAGAAGCCACATGACGCCATTATTTGTGTTGGTGGTTACGTCCACTGGTATATCTAATAGTAGTGCTGTGATGACAATGAGGAGATAACTGGAGAATATACACCTGAAACGACCACATTTGTCAGTTGATAAAGTAACTGTTTCTCACATGAATCACAATTTACTTAAATCTACATGGATACTTTTGAAGTTGTAAGTTCGATACTGGCTTCAATTTACAAAACTCTCAGCTTCGTTTTATTCTGATAATGTTCTCAAACGTAGTCACTAAAGAAGATTCAATCCCCATACTTCCTCTCTGAACAACTATGCCAAGTGAGGGGTGTGTATTACTCGTACTGAAAATCTTGACGGTAACATCTTCGGACCATATTTGAGAAAGTGGCAGTTCTTTCCCCTTCCATACCGTAAATCAAAGACAGAATGGTGGCGTCATATATGTCAAACTCTCATGGTTTAGTGGTCAGAACTAAGGGCGGCAAATTGGAAAGTTTGAGCGTGGTAGTAAAGACTTCAAAATGAAGTTTGCTCTGAAGATGTCACCTATTAGGAAAATGAAAGCTTAGCAAATTAACTATCCAGCTCAGGGAACACAACCACATCAAAAAGAGTAGTGGAAGCTAGCCAACCAGGAATAGATACGCGCTCCTTGAATACGACATGCTTTTTCTCCTCTAAACAGAAAATACCTGTTTTGTGAATTGTTGGACTGGGAAGCTTGATCCTCCAAGCCAGTGAATTCAATTCAACCATCACTTCCACATTAAATCTTTTTGATTATATCCAGCTGTCCCAAACTACTGTGGTGAGAGTTGGCTGGTAGCCAAAGTTGGTAGGCAGTAACTGGCGTCAATGTTTATGTCCCCAATATTGGTGGTGAGAAAATTAGAACAAAGGCTTGCGTAGGCGGATACAGTTAGCATATGGATGATCTGACACAGCCACAAAGAGATGCAAGGTTAACTTTCTGTGAGAAACAACCAATCAAAAGACTGTATTTTCTACTAACATTAACCTACAATAATGTACATAAAAATCTATAAATATGTGTTGATTTTCCTTAATAAACGATCTGTTGCCCGTCCCTTATCTTCTGTTGTTACATTACTACCAAAGCTTCAGATGCTACATATGTAACGGCATCTCCCTCAATCTCTCGGACAAACAAGACCTGTTCGTCTGCTACGTAACTGCAGTAAAGCCTAGAAACCTAAAAGTTCTAGATAAAGTCGAAAACCTTTTATTTTTCTTATATGTACTTTTTCAATCAGTTTGTCCTTGTTCTATTGATCACATGCTGTTGCTATCCCTCATTCACGTACAAGCACGATTTATAATAATTGGTTATATGGTGGCTGAATTTAACCATAAAAAGGGCATTAAGCCACTGAATTCTGTGGTGACTAAGGCTTCAGCCAGAGAAGCAAATAATCCAAGGATACTAATCCCGTTTCGTATACCAGTTCTAGAGGCCTATGTACATATCCTCTGATATTATAGCATTCCTTCATTGCCACAGCGCAACACTCACACTGCACAGGCGAACCCAAGTGGACACAACACCACACCTGTATCCATGGGAAGCCAGTGTCACTCAGCAAAATTAAAATGATACGCTTCAGACGTCATAAGACCTCGAAGGTGTCTTCAGAAAAAGGAGACAACTGTAATGTCTCCAAATTGACCCAGAATTTGAATGCAGTTTTCGCAAACAATGGGTGCACTGCCACTGTGACAAAGGAGTGCCGAAGCCGTACAATGTGTTCATGTAAAATGACCTGTGCCCATGTTTCTGGTACATTTGCCCACTTTATCGCCCTGGCTCAGTCTCATAAAGAGTGCTGTCGGATTACAGAAACAGCATGCGATTGGGAAGTTTTACAGATATCAAAGAGATCTTGCAAACGCTTAAGAGATTTATGAGTGAGACATCGAAAACGGTAACATTCACTGTCGACTGTGCATCTACAGAGATGAATGCTTTGAAGCGGGAATTCTGTCATATATGAACATTATAACCTTGTAGACTACGAGCGAATCTAATTCAATGCGCTGGCTAATCTGTCCTAATCGCATGTCAACAACAACAATACCCCCGGGCACACAAGACAAAAGAAAGAAGACTGGACGTTGATACGAGAGCTTTTATTGTCTCTACAACAGTCGAAAATGTTAAACAAAACTCCTTATTTATACAGTTAGGAAAATCTATCTCACATTTAAAAAATATTAAAAAACCAATGGAAATTCAGTAGAATCAATCATACAGGTGCGAAAAATCAATATTGATGAGTCACCAGAGTATATATATGAAATTCCCTCGATGCATTATTGCTGTATGCCTTTTTCATGTATGCCAGGCCTCCACAAGGGAGTTAGGTTTCGTTCTTATTAATGAAATTAACCAAAAAAGTTCCTTTATCAACGCGTTAAAAAGTGGTTGTATCGAATGGCGCACACGTACAGCTATGACAAGAAGGTTAACAATTAACAGTGTATTGAAAATGTTTTGGAGTTGCATACACTTCATAGGTACGATAGATGCTGAAGCTGATGCCCACATCAGAAGATGCTGGCCAAGAGATCAAAAATATTGGGCTGTGTCGTGCAACCGGTTTACCATCGGCATGGGGGACAATACTAATAACAGAGTGGAGAATGCTAACAGGCAGCTGAAAAGGTATTTGGTACAATAAATAGTTTATCTTGACCTGGTTTATACGAAGCAGATCAATGTTTGCAGGTTTACCATAATTATTAACTATCAAACTAAAAGTAAGCTCATAGTAGCATCCACTGAGAAAAGTTGACCCCGACACTTTAAAATATGCAAAACGTCGAAAGAATCTCTGCAAATTTCAATGACAAACGAACTCACAAAAACACACGAACAGTCAACGCAAGAACACACCATTACCTTAAGTCTGGACATACTGTCCTTCAAAACGTGACGACGCTGCTTAAGCAAACCTCGAACCATAAGCAGGTAGCACACTGAGGTTACGATGCATCCCCACGTCTCAGTGACACTACAGCAGTGCGTCAATGAGAATGCCAGCCAGTGTCACCCAATTGTCCTAACTAGTTACAAAGAAAAAATCAACAACAGGCTGGTTCCATCAGAACCGACCAACTAGTTCCGATATTAAATCCTCTACCAGCAGCCAACCTGGTATCAATTACCCTGCAACACGCTGAGGTGGTGAGACTGACTGTTAGCTGCCTGTATAGCAATGTGAGATGGCTGAGAGGGAAAGAAGGTGAACTCGGAAACCTGCAGTCACACTTACACCTTAAACTAGTCGTTCTTACTGAAACCTGGCTAACCATCGCCGACAACGAAATCAGTATAATTGATATGGTTCTGGTCAGGAGAGGCAGAGATAACAAGGAAAGGGGAAGTTGCCATGTACTTCGACGAGCAACTTTAACGCGTACGTGCAGCGGACCCACCACTTGTTGAACTCCCAGACTCCATATGGTGTCGTTTCACCGTAGGCCACGTCAAGCTTTCACTGGGTGGCACCTACCGATCACCCACCCGTGGAGCAGAGCACAACTACTTACTACTCGGCACCATCAAAGGGAAACGGGACTTGCGTCATAATCAAATCAACATAGCTAGAGATTTCATTGCCCCATCCCTGCACCTTGGCTCGTAGTATGCTTCAGGAAAATTCGGTCGAAATCTGCCACAAACCATTAGAAACGTTGGAAGCAACACTAGGTGGGGCCCTGGTGGAAAGTCACCGAAACTAGATTGTATTCTAACTAGCGACCAGTTACTTGTTGAAAATATCCAAATCATGAACCCCCTAGGGAATAGTAACCACTCAGCCATACGGTGTGATCTTGTTCTCTGTTAGAACCTACTGTGGGACGTTAAGCGAATACGTCTGTGCTACAGCAAAGCTGACTGTGCCAAAATGCGAGGGCTTTTGTCCGACGCAAAATGGCCCGAGGAATGGGCCAAGTTATCTGTGGATGAACACTAGGAGTTGGCGAAAGAGATTATTCACACGGCAAGCTCAGAAACCGTCCGCCTAGTCACAACATACACGAAGAAAAAATCCTCGTGGCTGATAGGAGGTACTCAACGTAATCCAAAAGCAAAGAGGAAGACTTGGTCTACGTGGCACGTATCCAAGAGTTGGACTGCCCACGATGTCTACCTGGAACTGAGGAACCGGCCCAACACAAAATTCAGGAGAGACAGGAGGTCATTTCCGGCTAAATTTGCAAAAAACTCCTGGTAAACCCCCCGGAAGTCTCTACCGATTCATGTTGGAGAGAAAATCAATCAGCCAGGAGCATAAGCCTTAGCAGGACTAAACGGACAATATCTCGCTAGCCTGGAGATGGCCACGACATTCAGTTTAGCTTTGGTCAAGCAGTTAAACAACAATGTGGGTATTACCGATATAGGCTGTAAAGGTGTCCCTACTACTTTGCCGAAGGAAAAACTAGTGTCTACTCTCCAAAGAAAACCGACAATATCACTAGGGAATTTACAGAAACTCACACCTTAAAAGTTCTCCGGTTGTAACAAATGGTTCTGAAACAGTGCGCGTAAGCTCTTTGTAGACCCATATGCGACTTGTTCCAACACTCAATGATATCAAGAAAACTGCCAGAGGAGTGGAAAAGAGCCATTCTTTCCCCGATTTTCAAGGGTGGCGACAGGCATAACGCCTCCAGTTATAGACCAGTAGCGCTACTCCCGGTGGTATCAAAAGTACTGGAAAGTCCGATTGATGATCACATCAGGAAACACTGACAGGACTAGTTGAACTCATGAATCACAACATGGTTTCAGGAAAGGCAAATAATCTGTAAAACCCGTCTGCTTATAAGAGACGCAAACCCTTTGGAAAGAGTCCAAAGACGAGCGACAAAAGGCGTGATGGGTTTCCAAAACAAACCATATGGTGAACGGCCAAAAAAATAAAGTTTCCTCACACCTGGCTATCGTCAGCTTAGAGGAGACTTGATAACTGCATATAGGATAACAAATGACCTGAGTCATCCAAACAAAGGTGTCCTACCACTAAGTACTTATGGGCTTCCTCGTAAAAATCCCGGAAGGATAGCTCACCAGAGGGAAAAGACTCGAGTGCGCTCCCATTTCTTTTCACTGCGAGTTTGCCATCCC
Source organism: Trichobilharzia szidati (assembly GCA_944472155.2). Taxonomy (NCBI): domain Eukaryota; kingdom Metazoa; phylum Platyhelminthes; class Trematoda; order Strigeidida; family Schistosomatidae; genus Trichobilharzia; species Trichobilharzia szidati. The sequence continues at coordinate 58,539,096 of OX235276.1, forward strand.
TGTAACTCTTTGCCAGCAGATGTAGCTACGGCACCGTCTGTGGAAAGCTTTAGGCGAAGTCTGGACAATCATGCAGCAATACAAGATCTACGTCCAAATGGCCTGTCCCCTTAAAACCTCTAACACGATTAACGGGTAGACACCTAAGCCATTGTTTTACTTCACATTCTTTCTTCTCTTACTCTCATAACCACTCCAACTACTATGGCCTTTACATTATTATTATTATTACTGAGGATATGTATATGCATATAAATACATATCAAATTCAAATTTCATTAGCTGTCTGTTTCTACGTTCTTTCTTTATTTTTCTTTCTTTTAGTCTGCATAACCTACACTAATTATATATGTTATTATTATTATCACTTTTCTTTTTTCGACGACACCAAATAACTAACGGGTGATCAGCCTCATTCACAGTAGCAAAATCGTTTCAGCACACCGCATACTACAAACTACATGTAAATAGTCACATCACAACTCCTTTTGGAGCCAACCAGAGCTACGACAGTCGAGTTTCGGGATGAACTATGCAGAAGTTTACCGAAGACCAGGGACCTTAACCTCACAGCCAAGAGGAGAGGAAAAAGAAATCAAAATGAAAACGATTTGGATTTGGATAATCAAAATTATTGGTGATTGGAGTCTTATAGCTATATATCCAAAGCTCATAAGGCTAAGAGTACGGTAAATCTTGAGGGCTTCATACTTTATGTATCTGAATATCATACGCACTGGCCAGAAGAGTGCTGCCACTGGTGCATGAGGTTCACCAATGTGTATGATAGCCATGGCCGAATGATTGACCTCTTACCAATGAATACTACTGAGAGTGGTCATAAAATAAAGAAATAAAACCAAGTAACAGCTGACAATTCGTTTAAGATGGACTTCTCTTCACACAGGTAAAAGGTGTAAGCCAATTACCTTTAGTGGACACTTCATTGCATATATTAATCTGAGATGACTGCACTTCGTACATATTCTATCCGCTGCATAACTCGGAATTACTTGCCATTCCCACTGAAGCATTTCTTCATAAATTCGTTATAAATTTTGTACCTTCAGATTCTGACATTCATACTGTTTCATATTTTTAACCCAATGCATTATTAATCTGTGGTCCTTTTTCCTGCACAATATCTAGGAGACTCATGAACAGTTAATCCACCTCACTCGCTTTGTATTTATCTGCTTCTGGAGTTCGGAGTGTGTAGTCGCGTAGTCTTTTCACTTGTAAGTTGCAAAACAGTCGTTAGTGAATTTCGGATGTCTTAGCCTGAATAAAACTCTATCAGCTTTCCAGTGGACCAAAGTAGCTGAAAAAATCTCGCAACTCGACACTCCCAAAATTAACAAAGATAAAATTCGAAATAAACCATTTTTTAGGATGTCACCAGGTATTCATTGACGCGCAAAAGTATTTTTTATTTTGATTACAGCTTGATGCCACGCCGTATTTCCAGTACAAGTATGAAATTTTGCAGGCCGAACATATTTCGTCTAAGAAATCTGGAGCAATGACCCAATCGACTGGTGACACCACACATTGAGTAACGCTTAAAATACAGGAACCACGAGTGGGGATAAAGATCATCGCGAGTTTTTTCCCCGCATAGTATTCGAAACGTCACAACTGATATTCTAGCTGCATAGAAAAGCCGATAGAACACGCTTAAAACAGCCAAACGCAACATCTGAAATGATTACAGCACTACTTTAGGCCCGTAATCAAAATCAACTGCCTGAGAAAATACAGTCCTATATTGACCGTTTCTTTTCTACGCATACACTTATACTGAAACGAAAGCGCAACAGTTTTGATCTGCGATAGCATACGTCCTCACACAGGATATTAGCTATTAAGTTTTAAATTAACCGCGATTTTTCCCATTCTCTATAGGCTAGAATAGTAGCGGTCTATGGGATATTTTATTTTCCGTTGGCAGCTACTATTGTGTATGGTGTTACGTGGTTTTGTAATTCGTGTTTTGCGAAGTGCTGTAATGACCTCAAACGTAGCTATCCTGATGCTATGGCCCATCAATTCCTGCACTTTCCAATGATTGACTAAAAGACGTCAACTTGTGATCAAACCCTTGACCAATCAAATCCCTGCAAATCAACACTTGACAACTGAATATTTTTTTCTTTTTGTTTGTCTCACTATGGATTTATTCATTATGTCTAGTGTGATGTGACTGAGTACTTTTTATAGTGAACTACTCTGTGAATATACTTTTCTGGCTTTGTTTTCCGTTGTACATTAAGAAGTGTGAAAGAATAACAGGAGCGAAGTCAGACTATAAGTACAGAAAAGGCGACAACGCACCAATGGCTTTGAAAACAGGCATGGCGCTGAAAAGTAAATTTGGTCTTCTAACCACAATCTTTGCTTAACCTAACCCTAAGATGAAAATATCCCTAAACTAACCCTAACATCTCCCGAATTAGGTTAATCTAACCCTAACATGTTCTTAGCCTAAATCTTAACTGAATCTTTCCCAAACCTAACCGGAAACTTACCACATAACCCATTTAACATCATAAAACTTTGTTAAGCAAAACTGTATTCATTTTTAGGTCAAGGTAAACTTTAAACTCCGGTAAGTACCAATGTAGTGCGACCGCACCAATGAACTTGAAACACTCATTGAACAAGTTAGTAAAACCTAGCAAATAATATTGTAATCATGAATAAAACGTGCTTAGTGAAGTGTTGTGATATTAAATACGATATCTGCTAAGTCTAAGGTTAGGTTTAGGAAAGATTAAGTCAAGGTCCATGCGAAGAACATGTTAAGGTTAGGTTAACCTAATTTAGGAAAGTGTTAGGTTTGGTTAGAGTTAGATTACGGTTAGTTTGGGGATATTGTTTTACTTAAGGGTTAGGTTAAGGAAAGGTTGAGGTTATTGTTAGCGTTAGAAGACCTAGATAATTAATTACATGCATAGAACGTGATTAGATTACTCTTTTGACACTCCAATCCAAAAATGAGAGGCATTTTTACCATACATTAGAGAAGAGTATCCCGTGTAACAGTTTCCCGCCTTTTAATTCATTATTTCCTTGAATATAAATGTATTTTATACGCAAAAATTGCCTTTATCATGCATTCAAAGTCATTTTCCCGTTGGTACTTACTGGTGCTTGAAGTTTGATTTTGTCCAGGAATTATAGTGTCATTCATCTGGTTGCACTGACTTGCTGACTGAGCAGACCAAGATCATCAGTATGACTACGCCTCTTTGGTGTCTAAAAGTTATGTTATAACTGTACTAACTTCAGCACCCTATCGCTGAATATGTCATAACGGGGTGTTAATCATTTGTAATTGTCATCTAAGCTGACTACAATGCCCCTCCAGTCACGGCAGAGTAACCAATTGACTACTTGAAAAACATTCCCTATATTGAGATAGATACAAGAGTGATATTTAACTGTGGCAACTGCGACTACAACATTATATTATTTCAAATACGGGCTATATATATATCGTTTACACATCCACAGAAGTTTAAATCACAAATAGATAATCAATATCTGATTGATTGCATAACCTTGAAGATAGTCCAAAACAGATCAATCAGAAGCTGTCGAATCAGGTTATTATGCGAATGAGTGAGTGCATCAATCATGACTCTGTGACTAACAACAACAGATTGTCCGTCCTAACAGTTTGACAGTTTACGTGCACACGGTTAGACTCATATCGAGCACAATTCACTAGGTGACGGGGAAGGGGACTTAACATGGTCCATTCATTGAATATGATGTTCTGCAGAACAAGCTATTCTATCCTTTAGCATTAGAAGACTCAATTCTTCACGAACCAACACCTGTCAGAGATCACTGAAAACCACAGAGAACTGGGCAGCTTCCTTGTCCTAGTCTGACACTCTTCAGTACTGCACACCCACGAGTCTACCAGGGTTCGAGCTCAGCACCTTGAGGTTAAGAGCCTGAGCTCATTGACTACTCAGCCACTCTAGCTGGAAATCAACGACCCGTGAATTCCGTCTTTTTTTATCCCAACCAACGTCTTTGATGGGCATCCGCTTTACCTTGACGTGGAGGAATCCACTGTCTGAGACTTCTCGATTCATTGAATTCCTGCCCAAGTGGTCGAATAGTCAACATGTTCAACGTCGTGAATTGAAGGTACTGAGTTAGTGGGTGTGCATTAGTAGAGAGTTCCAAACTATGCGGAAGAAACTGTTCAGTTCTCCATGGTTTTTAATGATCCCTGGCTGGTGTAGTTCGTGGCGGAATCGACTTTGAGATTATTTAGTAGTCTTAAATATATACTACTCACATTACTACTAGTACTAATACTTCTCCTTTTTGTTTCTTCACACCGCTGCCAATTTCTAAATCAACTAACACTTATCAGTGAATGAATGAATGAAATATTTCACTAAGAATTATTGTTCTGTCGTGTGCTAGATTACGTAATCAAGAGAGAGACAGACAGTAGGTAGAATCACGTTCCATACAAGAAAGGTTATGCAAACAATAATCCATTGATAATAATAGTAATAATGATAATAATAATTATTATTATTATGAATGACATAATTAACCTGTGTACACACACACGCACACAGCCACAAATACTGTTCTGACCTTCTCTTAACAATCAGGAAGAACATTGGACAGATTATCAGACAGTTTTTACAATGATAGAAAACACAGTTTAATCTGACAAAACATAACAAGAATTTAAGCTAAAAGGTGATATCATTGTTATGTGATTATATTGCATAAAGATAGCAGGTTAGCATAGATTACAACAGACGATTAATTAATAATATGGAAGATTTCAATCACTTGAATATCTCCATAGTATTTTCAAGATTCATAAATGCGTCTATGAATTCAACTACTCTTGTGGAGCTACTTAACCATATACATGCATGTGAATATGTTTCTGTATGGTTGAATAAAGCAGAAATCAAATGTTCAAATAGTACAGTCTTAGTCTATCTCAGCAGATATACTCGACATTCAGTGAAACTGGGAGAGGTATTTTCAGTCATTTACCATAACCCTAGTAATTTATCTAGAGAAGCTCCTGTCACTCCGCCAACCCTGACCATGATTTTAAGATCATCTAGCGGATCCATGCTAACTTGCCGGCAGCGTTTTCTTCGTTACAGCCTGCTAAAGACAGCGCAGGCATTGGCCATTCATGAATTTAAGGCAGACCTTTGTGTACAAAAGAAGTATGTCCAATCCCTACTTCTGCCTTGGTCGTAGAGGGATAGACATTTATTTATTTATTTTGTTTATTTAGTTATTCTATGTACCTTTCCCTTATTACTACGATTATTATATTATTGCCATTCTCACTCTGAATCGTTTCCGCTTGTCCCACATTCTTAATCCAAAATTACTACATTCTTTTTACAATACTGAGTTCTATCCTATCAAATTTCACACCATGTTATGTAACATTTTATATTCGCCTACAAATCCTGGTTCTTGTTTTGTTTGTTCCCATAGTTTCTTGTTGGTGATTCTCTCCGGCCATCTGATCTTGAGTATATAGAGCGAAGACAGTTGTTGATAAAGGTCTGCAACAGGCTGTTGGAAATATTCTTTGTGACCCGCCAAGTTTCTGATTCGTATAGAAGAAGTGACTGACCTGACGTTTGTATTGAAAATCCTAATTTTGTTGTTGATGCTGAGTGACGAAGATTTCCAGATTGGTTTCAGGTTGATGAATGTGTTTCTCGCCTTCCCGATTCTCGATTTGACATCCTCGTCCGTTCCTCCTGTAGTTGAGACAATGCTCCCCAGATAAGTGAAAGAAGTAACCTCTTTCAAATCCTTCCCGTTGATGGTGATTGGCGGTGGTTGTTGCTGTTGTTGTTGTTGTTGTTGTTGGTTGGTTATTTTCATAACCTCCGTCTTGTCTATGTTTACCTGGAGTCCTGTCTTCGCTGCTTCTTCCACCAGTTTGTCGGTTTTCGCTTGTAAGTCTTTGATCTTGTGTGACATCAAACATAAATCATCCGCGAAATCCAGGTCTTGTAGGTTCTTCACGTCGGTCAGTACAGGATATCCCTGTGTTCTCGTTTCCCACTGTCTGACGCATAATCCAGTTCACCACAATTAGGAATATCATTGGTGATAATAAGCACCCTTGTCTGACTCCTGTGTTTATTCCAAAGCCTAGCTGAGTTTTCCGTTGTGGATCATATATTTGTTCAAATTGATACTTATTCGTTGTTGTCACAATGTTCATGTGTTTGTATGTGTATTTAACATTAAAACAAAAATTTTATAAATAAGAATGTTTGCAGAGAAGTATTCAGCTGATGAGTCCTTCCACCGAAATTTATGAATAATTCATTGAATACTGCTTGTTTTCAAAGTTCTTGATTGTTTCAAATTTACTATGAGAAAGAAATGTTTTCAAATTCATCATTATCTCACAACTGTTCTTTAGTGGTACTTTTGTGTTTACACCGCACCGTAGACATTATCTTATCATTAAAGCTACTTATCACCCTTGAACTTACACCTAACCCTATCCCATTTGTAACTTTATTTCTCTGTAGCATTCATATTTTATCTCTCACACCATGGACTACATTCACCCTTATGACCTGTACTTTTTGTTAATTATGCATACAAATATATATTTTACAAACATACACCATCGATTACATATAATTTAAGTGCCAAGTAAAACCAGCTGACCACTATTCCGTACTTGTACCACAATATATATATATATTTTTAATTCACCCTTACTGGCTATTGTATGCTAAAATTAATGGATTTATAATTATTATGTAGGCTAAAGAATTATTTGATTGGAAACATTTATTCGCTCTAATTATTCTTCGTTCTAAATACATTATAATTGTCAGTTAGCTATGATTACATATAAAATATATATGCTCAGTAAGAATATGAAATAGAATGTAATTAAATAACAGAATGTTGCGTTTGTGAATTTGTAATCACCTAAAGTTTCAGGTTTCAGGGAGATGAGCTATATTCAGTATTACAAGGTCAAATGTGAATACTGCTTGACACGTGTTTCGTCCTATCTGTGACTCATCAGTAACCATGGTGATGTCGTTGTATGAATATTGGTTTGGTTGGTAAGTTCAATTCCAATTTAGCAGAAGGTGTTTGATGAACGATTTGGTCAGTCATTTGTTCGGCTCATTAGCAGTATCATCCTAATAACTTAATCTCAAATATAATGTTTTTTTTGTTTTTCTGGTATTTAGGGTTATCCCATCTTTTTGTACCCGACATCTACTGTCTCCACAAATTCTTTGGATAGCATCTTTCCTTCAGTGCATGCTCTGGTTTAGACGTCATTTATATGTACGGTGAATAGAATATACAAAGATCTGTTCTACAACTAAGACACTTAACTTCCCTATGAAGAAAGCCGTTTGAATCCAGTCCAAGTGTTCCTGCTAAATAACTTTTTCAAGAATTTATTTTTTAACGATTTGACGTGCTTTTTCGAGTGTGACCACGGATTCATATCAGTTAGAGAAGTGGAGAGCTGTTTCATCCGTCCTAGTTTGGGAATCATCGGCAGTACTCACTCATTATTGGGTTTAGAACCCACTATCTTCCGGTTACAAGGCATGCTCGTATACCATTCAGCCACTAGGACCCGATTCAATGGCCAACCCATGAATTCTAACTTCTACCAATTCGTGATGCATTTAGCGTGACCACCAACCAATGTCATCTGCGGAAAATCCATCCTCACAGTTGACTGGATAGACCTCAGTGGTCACGAATTCTCACTAGAATTCTAGGCAACTCTGTCCTGCAGCAAGTCACCAGCGAGCATCAGATACCCATCTGATGAAACCATTTTTCGGTCATTTCTTTTATATGGATTAGCATCTTGGCGCGTCACGAAAAGCATTTTCATTGTTGACTTCATACTGAAGGTCAGATGACCAGTCAGAAAGAATTAGCATCAAGAAACTGTGAACGAACTAATCAAGGACCTATTGCTCAACATTTACGTAGAAGAAAATGGAGGTGGATCGGATGCACACTCAGGAGACCATTGATTGATATCACGCATCAGACAGACCCACAAGTGGAACCTGAATGGGAAACGACAAGTTCAGCATGGGTCCGACGGTCGCATAAAGGAAATCTTGGGGCCAGATGAAGAGGACAAAATTGGAGACGTTCTGTTGACGTGCTATGTTCCACTCGGAACACAGGCCAACAATACTGACAAACTTTTCACAGATATTGATGTTAAATTACTTTTTTTTAATAAAAATGGAAAGATTTTATTATCGATCCACTGTAAAACTCAGGCTTTTCTTTTATATTTTAGCACTAAGAACACAATATTCAGCGAAGAGATTCTTTTCAACAACGAATTTATTATCAAGCTGTACAATCGGATAAATATTGTTTTTATGAAATTATATCCAGTGAAGGAATCAGATCAAAGGTGTGAATACATGAAATAATAATAGCAGTATGAAATACAATTAAAATATTTGTGACTATAATCATAGTTAAATGTCAAGTGGCAAAATAATTAATGCCATATATAGAATAATACATAAGGTGTATATATTTTGGAAAGGGGTACATAATTATAGGATTAGTAGACAAATATAAAATGTTACATAACATGGTGTGAAATTTGATAAGACAGGATTCAATATTATAAAAATAAAAGATAAATAATTTTGTGTTTAGAATGACAATTGGGTCAAGTGGAAAAGATTCAGAGTGAGAAAAGTAATAATAATAATAATAAGGGAAAGGTACATAGAATAACTTAATAAACAAAATAAATAAGTGTCTATCCCTCTACGGCCAAGTCCAAAGTAGGGGTTGTACATACGTCTTTTGTACACAAAGTTCTGGCTTAAATTCATGAATTGTCAAGGCCTCCACTGTCTTTGGAAGTCTGTAATGAAGAAAACGCTGCCGGCAAGTTAGCATGGATTCGTTAGATGATCTTAAAATCATGGTCAGGGTTGACAGAGTGGCAGAAGTCGATCAGGTATTGCAGAATAGAGCTTCGCACACACACCATGCTGGAATATGTTCTGTTTTATAGCCGCAGGTATTTCCTCAGAATTATTAACCGCAGCATTCATCACTGAACATTGGATGCTGATCCTCAATGTTGAAGTCGACTAATCTAGCTGAAGGTTCGCTGTAAAGTACCCACGCCATTTGGCACGCTGTCATGTTACGTTCAGTTGTTGGCGCACGATACCTAGCTGGTTAAGCAGTCATCCTCGCAGTACGATTTCGATCCCGAAATATACTTCGTATTTTGGACGATTAATTCAGTTTTTAATTGTGGATCAAATACTATAGAAGTTGTCGGCATAAGATCTTGTGTTAGTACACGTCATACTAACCGTGAACGTCAACACTCTCAGCCTCTACACTTTCAACCTAAATGGCCACCTCAGTAGATAACTTTAATTAATCAGTACATATACGCATATTTAACCTCGCCTAGATTACTAGCTCGCTAGTCTTCTAGCCGGTTCCAAGCCCGGATAAAGAGGAAGGGTTGGGGCGTGGTGCTAGCAACTCCACCCCAAAAATTAACCAAAGTGCTACAGAAACTTCAACACATAAATATATTAAAAATACTAAAAATATAAACAATAAACAATAACCGACGTGAAGAACCTAGAAGACCTGGATTTCGCGCGTGGATGATTTATGTTTGATGTCACACAAAATCGAAGACTCACAAGCGAAAACCGACAAACTGGTCGAAGAAGCAGCAAAGACAGGACTGACTCCAGGTGAACATAGACAAGACGGAGGTTATGAAAATAACCAACCAACAACAACAACAGCAGCAGCAACATCCACCGCAAATCCCCATCAACGAGAGGGATTTGAAAGAGGTTACTTCATTCACCTATCTAGGGAGCATTGTCTCAACTACAAGAGGAACGGACGAGAATGTCAAATCGAGAATCGGGAAGGCGAGAAACACATTCATCAACCTGAAACCAATCTGGAAATCTTCGTCACTCAGCCTGCTTCAACAACAAAATTCGGATTTTCAATACAAACGTGAAGTCAGTTCTTCTATACGGTTCAGAAACTTGGCGGGTCACAAAGAATATTTCCAACAGGTTGGAAATTTTTATCAACAACTGTCTTTGCTCTATACTGAAGATCAGATGGCCGGAAAGAACAAGAACCAACAAGAAACTATGGGAACAAACAAAACAAGAACCAATCGCCCAACAAATATGCAAGAGAAAGTGGAGGTGGATTGGACACTCGCTGAGGAGGCCGCTGGGTGACATCGCGCGTCAGGCCAATGCTCGAGTGGAACACGAAAAGGAAGCGGCGAGTGGGACGTCCCAGAGTGACATGGAGGAGATCGTGTGAAGAGGAGTTGAAACAGTATGGATTAACATGGATGCAGGTGAAAAGTACAACAGAAGACGGTGGCAACTGGAGACGTGTAGTTGAAACCTTATGTTCCACTAGGAACCCAAGGGAACAATAATAATAATATACATATATTTAGTTACGATAACTAGTACATAAAACTATTTTCTCATACCATGATTGTTAAAAAATCTTTCAGTAAATATTAGGTCTTAAATCTACACTTTTTTTTATTACAAAAACTCTTTAATTATTTGCTTAACTAACAAAACAAATAATTATAACAATCTGTAATTATGTAGCATATAACCGAAAAGAAATCAATACGCCCATTCAAGGTCATACATACATAATATGAAATGCATTATTGTTATTATTATCCAAAATGGAAAATGGTCCTTTAAAAGAGATACTAAACAAACTTGATTATTATTGCCGATATGTTGACGATACCTTTATCATTTGTAACAATAATCAAGATAGACAACACCTGCTCCAAGCCTTCAATAAGGTACACCCAGCTATTAAATTCACTTGTGAAAAGGAACTCCAAGGTAGTATTCCATTTCTGGACGTTCTTCTTACAAAGAGAACAGACGGCACCTTAAAGAGCAACATCTATAGGAAAGCTACCTGGAATGGACAATATACCCACTTCCATAGCTTCATACCTATACAATATAAGCGCAACCTAATTCGTTGTCTCAGTCATAGAATTAGGCGCATATGTACCGACAACTGCATTGAAGATTAAATAAAAAATCTCACAAACGCCTTGCTACAGAACGACTATCCTACCAACTTCGTAAAGAAGTATATCAATGAAACTACACAAAAAACTAAACGAGACACAGTAAGTAAGAAAAAACTTTACTTAAATTTACAATTCAAAGGCGATATATCCAGCGACATATTAAACCGTAGATTAACGAGAGCTGTTGAAAGAACTTTTAGTGCCGCAAAACTGCATATCACTTTCTCAACCAAACCGATATTGACACCGTGCATTAAAGATAGATTACCCAAAATGGCGACATCAATGTGTGTATATAAATTCAACTGCTCCTGTGGAGCTAGTTATATAGGTCGTACCCAAAGGAATTTATCTTTACGCACCCGTGAACATATCCCGGTCTGGCTTGGGAAAAGAGAGACCAAATCATTAAATAGTGCAATCTTGGCTCATCTAGTGGATAGCGAACACAGCATCAAAGTAGAAGAGTCATTTACAGTTGTGTATCGAGTACCAAACAACCTCCCCAAAGGCACACGATTACGCCTCCTAGCCATAGCTGAAGCTTTAGAGATTAATAGAGAAAGACCAGACTTATGTGTACAGAAAAAACTTATTCACTCCCTCTGTCTACCCTGGCCCACTATAAGGTCACCAGGATCATAATTTTCCGTATTATTATTACCATTATTATCATTCTGTGATATCATGTCTTTATTATCCATTTCTTCACCCAGTTTATTTCACCTCGCTGTTACCCTTAATTTTGTCAACCTTTGTGATTTTACACTAAGCCTACCAACTCTGTAACATCTTATTACAATTTACTATTCAGCCTCTTTATTTTATCATTAGACATTATCGGTCAGCCCTCACATTCAGTGTCCCCATTGTTAATGTGTGTTTGTGTGCATTTTGTGTCTATCGCATTTCTCTCACCCCAATGACACTTGTATTCTGATGACTATAAAACAACACTATATCACCCAATTGTTCATTCACACTTCATCTCATTTTTCTGACTATACACCCTATACACATTTGATTGATTATGTTAACTAATGGACCATCACCTCAACTTACACATGCACCCCAATACAGTTTCTGATATTATTTTCATTTGCCTTTATTGGCTATATGTACCCTATTATTCATGGATTTATAACTGTAGAGCCTGAAGAAGAAGTTATCGAAAACAATTGTTCGCTCAAAATCTTGTTTAGAGATAACATTACTCAGTTGATGAAACTTCGCTTAGAAGAAGCAGTTATACGAACCTATTATGCGGTGGATATGTTGCTTATAAATACAACAAAGGGGATAGTGTAAGCAATAGGCGATGGATAAGATATCGATCCTCGCCATAGCAAAATGTGTACATCAGTTTACATTTGTTTGTGGATGCGAATATATATATATATATATATGCGGTGTACAGAAAGATGTCATTCGGTTCGTGTCAGTGACCACTGCCTCAAAATGGCTTTATAGTACTCATGACGGCATATCAAGGACCAAAGTCACACGGCATTTATTCGACTGCGATCATACGATGACGTTGAGTAAAAGCCATATAGTAATTAGTAAGCAAGGTAATATAACAGCGTTTAGTTTTCTGAAAACGGATCTCTGTATACAAAAGAGAAGAGAGTTTAGAGGCTGATGGTATCGACTTTCGCGGAATGTACGGAGTATACTAACGCAAGATCTTATACCAACAACTTCTATAGTATTCGTTCCTTGTGTACCAAAGACAAAACAAAACGCCACAAATGATCGGCCAAAGTACGAGATATATTTCGGGACTAAATCGTAGACCAAGATGAATGCTTAACTGGCTAGTGATCGTGCACGAACGTAACACGACGGAGTACCAAATGGTATGGATGCTTGACAGGAAGCCTTCAGCTAAACAAGTCAACTTAAACAGTGAGGGTCAGCATTCAATGTTCAGTGATGATTGCTGTGGTCAATAATTCTGGGGAATTATTTACCGCTACAAGAGTAATTAACTTAAATATACCTTGATAGCATAGCATACTTCCCTCTTCTGTTTACAATGCATTTCCCATTATTCTCATTATTTTATCTGATATACTATTAGGTTTCTTAGGATATGTGCAAGCTGGAAAACACTCTTGAGTATTGATCTGAGTGAGGAGTGTTCAAACTGTCTTACAGGTTTCGATCAGATATGTTCAATTCTTGTTATTCATTCCTATATGACATATGTAAAAAGGAAGTCTATTGTTTTGAAAAACTTTGTCCAATCATATGAACACAATATTCAGTGAAGAGACTCTTTTCAACAACGAATTTATTATCAAGCTGTACAATCGTAGATATATGGTTTTTAAGAAATTATATCCGGTGAGCGAATTATATCAAAGATGAAATAATAATGATAGTAGTGTGAAATGCAGTTTAAATATTTGTGATCATGATCATAGTTTAATGTCAGGTGGCAAAATAATTAATGTCGTATATAGAATAGTACATAAGGTGTATCGATTTTGGAAAAGGGTACATAATTATAGGAGTAGTAGACGAATATAAAATGTTACATAACATGGTATGAAATTTGATAAGACAGAATTCAATATTGTAAAAAATATAAAAATATGAAAATTAATAATTTTAGGTTTAAAATGTCAAGTAGGTCAAGTGAACAAGATTCAGAGTGAGAATAGTAATCATAATAATGATAATAATATTAATAATAATAATAATAATAGTAATAAGGGAAGAGTACATAGAATAACTAAATAAACAAAATAAAGAAATGTCTATCCCTCTACGGCCAAGGCAGAAGTAGGGATTGTACATACTTCTTTTGTACACAAAGGTCTGGCTTAAAGTCATGAATTGCCAAGGCCTCAGCTGTCTTTAGAAGTCTGTAACAAATAAAACGCGGGAAGTTAGCATGGATTCTATATATGATCTTAAAATCATGGTCAGGGTTAACAGAGTGACCGAAGTCGATCAGGTGTTCCAAAATAGAGCTTCTCACACACTTCCTTTCTCCCTTATAAAACCAAGCTGGAATATGTTCTCGTATCCGTGTGGAAAGCGTCCTCTGACTACGGCCAATGTACCTTGCTCCACAGGAGCAGGTGAACTGATAGATGCACATGGAGGCGGCCAGACGGGGTAGCTTATCTTTTATAGAGGTAGAGAACAACTTGCGGCTAGTGAACGTCATATGTAATTTTGCTGCATAGAACGTCTTACGGACTGATTTGGAGAGACGATTTTTGAGCATATCTGAATCTTGATCACCTTTGAATTCCAATTTCATGAATAAGGTTTTCTTTGGAACTGTGTCGGTAACCAATTTAGACTGCTTTTCTTTCATGAGTCATGAAACAGGCATCCAAATATATAATTAAAAAATTGCGTGAACTGTGATCAAAATTTGACCTCACATCTACAAATATTAGTCTACGTTTGTTAACCACTCTAGACAGTGTGTACTCTTGCATCAGAATTTCAGTGATTACGTCCGACTAAAGTTCATGGTCGTAGATAACTGAATATGAAAAATATATTCGTGTATATGCGGTATACAACGGTGTGTGTATGTGTGTGTGTGGGTAAACAGTCATAAAACATTTGTTAGCCTCTCCATAAGAAGATATAGACAGTCAGAAATTTAGATGAAGTATGACTGATTAGTGATACATATCCATTTTGATTTATTAATCAGGAATGGCCATGCATCAGCTAACATCACACCTTCACGTCTGTTCAAACTTTTGGCACTCACCCGGATATGTAGGTCTTCTGCAGTCAGTTTCTCTTCATACGAACGAAAACCTTCTGTGTAGAACCTTAGTCCTATTACTAAAGTCGCTCTTGTGTCCTGTTTCTGTAGAGTGCAGTGCAGTGCAATAGCCGATATGTTTTCTAGCACCTTCAAGTCTGTAGAGATCTTTAGAACTACCTTTAGACATTTTTAACGCTACTTCACTCTTACATATACCTGTCTGCAAGTTTCTTGTACATATACAGCGTCGCAACCTCTACAATTTATCCATTGCACACAATTCTGTTGGGGTTGTCCTCTCTAAGTGATATAGTTGGTTTAAATGCCACGTATATCCCAGACTCTTTAAGAATCCTCCGTAAGGCTTCTGATGCTCTTTATCATTTAAGATTTTTTTTCATCATTTTCATTACTACTTCTATTTTTTCTTGTGGGTGTTCACATATTTTTGAATAAAATATTAGTAGGCAGTTAGTTTATTTATCATATTATTATTGTTTCCTTTAATTCCTAGAGGAACTATACGGCTTTAGCCGTGTGTCTACATTGCGTTCGGTTCTCCGCTAGTCTTCACCTGGATCCAAGTCTGCCCACACGTTTTCATCTCCACTTCACATGACCTCCTCCAAGTTACTCTTGGACAACCAACTCGCCGCTTCCCTTTCGGCTTCCACTCGAGCAATGGCTTGTCTAGTGATATCACTTACTTGATGGTTTCCTCAGAGTATGGCCAATCCATCTCCATTTCTTCCTGCCTATTTGTTTCACAATCGGTTCCGGGTTGGCTCGCTCCCAGAGATCCCTGTTGCTGATCTTTTCTGGCCATCTGATCTTGAGTATTGAGCGAAGACAACTGTTAATTAAGGTCTGTAGTTTGTTTGAGATGCTCTTTATGACGCGCTGGCCAAGTCTCTGATCCGTATACTAGCACTGACTTCACATTGGAGTTGAAAATCCGGATCTTATTTTTGATGCTGAGTGCTGTTGATCCCCACACAGACTTGAGAGTAGTGAAAGCTTGTCTTGCTTTTCCGATCCCTGCTTTGATATCCTTGTCACTTCCGCCTGTAGTTGAAACGATGCTTCCCAGGTAGGTAGGTAGGTGAAGGAGGTTGTTTCTTTAGGTTCCTTCCATTTATGTTTATTGTTGTCTGTTGTTGTTGCTGTTGGTGGTGTTGGCCAGGAATTTTCATCACCTCTGTTTTCTCTATGTTCACCTGAAGTCCTATCTTTGATGCTTCTTCTGCCAGCTTGTTGCTTTTCGCTTGCATATCTTCCAGTTTTTGGGAAATCAGACATATATCATCGGCGAAGTCTAGATCCTCCAAGTTTTTTGTGTGGGTCCATTTTATGCCTGTTTCCTCATTGCCCGCTGTTTGTCGCATTATCCAGTCTACTGCAATCAAGAAAATCACTGGCGATAGTAGGCAGCCTTGTCTTACTCCTGTCCTCACTTCGAAGGATTCCGTAAGTTTCCCGTTGTGGATTACTTGGCATGCAGCATTGTCGTACAGCTGTTGGATGAG
Organism: Trichobilharzia szidati; assembly: GCA_944472155.2. Classification (NCBI taxonomy): domain Eukaryota; kingdom Metazoa; phylum Platyhelminthes; class Trematoda; order Strigeidida; family Schistosomatidae; genus Trichobilharzia; species Trichobilharzia szidati. The sequence continues at coordinate 58,555,519 of OX235276.1, forward strand.
ATGTATAATTGTCGGTGGCACCCCGTAGTAGCGAAGTAGTTTCCAAATCACCTCTCGATCGACGCTGTCGAAGGCCTTTTCAAAGTCAATGAAGTTGAGATAGAGAGGTGACTGCCATTCCAAACTTTGTTCAATGATGATCCGTAATGTGGCGATCTGATCAATGCATGACTTGTTCCTCCTGAATCCAGCCTGTTCCGGTCGAAGTTATTCATCCAGGGCATGTTTGATTCTCCCCAGGATGATGCGGCTTAGTATTTTGCTTGGGATGGACAGGAGCATAATTCCACTCCAGTTCTTAGTAGTTAGTTATTCAGTGTAAATTGATATAAGTATAAGACTTGAGCACTGTGCTAAAGTATAACTCTATTATACTTAAGATTTTATTTTGATTAATCACACGGTGTTTTTATACAGTAATGCTTACTGATGATGTTTCGAGCACAATTTATCATTGCCACTCATAATCAGATCAAGGCACTACTCACACAACTTTCTTGCTTCATTTATAAACATGAGTAAAACTGATTAGACATTTGAATAAAATCAATATAAGATAATGTATATTCAGAAATAATGTTAGTAATTTAGAGAAAAACTCAGCAATCGCACTGCATACATTAACACACAACCACACAATGGGGTGGGCTGGACAGAGTCAAAATTCTAAAGAGTAATGTTAGTAGGTGGAGAGAGAGGAAGATTGATTACTTAGTCCTGCCTGGTTCATCGAGTGTACACACCCAACACGTACAACAGAAATGACTCAACGCAAATACCAGATATATGGAAGACATTATAACCACCGGTCAAATCAGAGAATAATAAATGTATTCAATTCACATTATAACATTCTAACAAGTTACTTACTTTACTTTGAAAACATCTTATTTCCCATATAAACTGTATTTGATTGATAACACATATTATTATTTCTGAATGTACATTATCTTATATTGATTTCACTCAAATATCTAGTCAATTTCACTCATGTATAAAAATGAAGTGAAAAGTTGTATGAGTGACCTGATATGATTATGAGCGTCAATAGTTTGTGCTCGAAACGTGGTCATCAGTTAATATTACTGTGTAACACTGTGTGATTTATCAAAATAAAATCTTATCCATAATGGAGTTATACTCACTCTACCACAGTGCCCTAGTTTCATACTTAAATCAATAACTCCAGTTTATTTGTTCATATTGGCTATGATCATGAATATAATTCACTTAAAATAATGATGTTAACAGATGATTATTACTCACCACTTATAGATCATATTTGTGTTGAAATTGATACTTATTTGTTGCTGTCACAATGTTCATGTGTTCGTATGTGTATTTAACCTTAAAAGAGAAATTGTGTAAATAACAATGTTTGCAGAGGAGTATTCAGCTGATGAGTCCTTCTAATGGAATTTACAAATAATTCACTGAATATTGCTTTTCTTCATTATTACTTCGTTTAAATTTATTTATTTATTTATTTAACTAACTAACAAACCAAATAATTGCAATCTTTCTAATTGTTTAGCAAAGAATTAAAATAAAATCAATATGCATTTTCTAGGTCACACATACATAATATGATGTGTATTATTATTACTATTAAGTCAACTATCTTTGAATCAGCAAAAACAACACTTGACATTTTGAATTATGCGAATAATGTAATAATCAATAAATGTTTATGACTTGATAAAAATAAACGCAACCATTTCTGCCTCAAACTACACTGACACAAACAGCAGCAGGTGGTTTTTGTCAATGACTTAAAACCGAAGACGACATATGATTATATCACGTATCATCGCGGATTGATATCAATTTGAGAAATTCATACAAATTTATATATATATATATATAAATTTATATGTATCTGCGGGAGCAGTTACACTGGAAGGATAGAAAGAACGTCATACCATACCAAGGGCCATACATGTTCATAATTATCATTAACCAAAAGAATTCAATTCTCCAATGGTTCTATAACTGGTGTCAGCTCATGATGAAATCCTGCAACCAATCTCTTTAAGTTTGCCGAATCGATTTCCATCAAGCGCCTGAAACCCGATTTATGCGTTCAGAAAGAAGCAGTCAGTATCAGTCTTTCCTTGCTCTGTTGTTAACTGGATGTTTTCGTCTTCTCTTCCATCTGATTACGTAACGCCGAAAGTTTCCATTGTGTATGATTATTATTGTTTGCGATAAAGTGCTAAGCAAATGGTCTTCGTCTAATGATCTTAAACTTAATCCTTCCAAATATCAGACTGTTAATTTCAGTTTTCGATGTAAAAGAAAGTTAAATAAAACTGTTGGTTCCTATGACCGTTGCAAAATTGATGATACTAATATAGAAACCAAGTCTGGAGTTAGGTATCTTGGATTAATTCTTTCTTCTGACCTATCTTGGTCTTCCCATGTCTTAGCAATTTCTAAGAAGTTAAGGCACTTAGGCATAACTCAACCACCCCTCTTACAGTTTTTCACCTCGTATATTTTACCTATTCTTCTTTACTGTTCACCCTTATTCTTTCCTGGATTGCTTAAAAAAGACTATGTCATACTTTGTAGAACTCTAAAGACTCTCAATAGGGCGAGTGGTATCCCATGGGGTCATATCGTTGACATTGATAGACACTTGATGTCATGCAACAAATTTGCTGAAGGGATTTTGTCAGACTGTGAGCATCCACTTTACCTGCAGCTGCAACCTTGCGTCTCCTCAGGTAAAACAAGAAGTCTTCTCATCAAAAGACTTTATGCACGTACGTGTAAGTATAAAAATTCCACTATACCATATTTAACGGTACGTACTTTATGCGATGAAAATAGTGTTAGGCATGAACTAACTAACTAACCTTCTTTGCACTACTAAATAATCCATTTCCTCCACCCTTACAAAGTCAACCTTTATTGTCATTGTACAACATTGTACAACACTGTGTGATTTATCGAAATAAAATCTTCACCATTATGGAGTTATACTTTACCACAGTGCCCAAGTTTTATACTTATATGAATTTATTGTCATTGTACTTCTTATATTTATAATCCTCTCAATTTTTTGTGTTTGTTTATTTTTTTCATAAGTGCGAACATCATTGAAGCTGTGTTATAACTGTTAACTTTGCCTTTTCCCTCACCATACTATATCAACAGAACATTAGATTCAATAATCTATAGCATGCTAAAATTTCCAAACTGAATCGACAATACCGTTTGAAACAAACCCGCTGTTATTATTATTATATTAAATATTCTCAATTCGTGGGACGTCCTCTGGTTAATTTTGTTTTAATTTTTTTATATTTTAAGTAAATCAGATGCAATATTGTGACAAATGCTGAGAATTCCATTCTGAATTATAGGTACTGTTTTTGGAATAAAGTATATTTGTTATTATTATCATAATCGGTAGCATTGTATGTCTATATTGATTCATTGATTTTTGTTTGAAAATGAACTCTGTTCAAGTATGTGAAAATTGTTTCTGTAGACATACTTAATAATGTCTTTGGGCTGTAAGCAGCTGATGAGAAGCCAACAAAATTAACAAAGGATAATACCGTCATCTTATTCTGCAAAAACTGTTGTTCTTGCTTTATTCGAATTAGAGGGCCATTGAAAATCACAGAGTAATACCGAACTGTTTTGTCCTAGTTTTTGACTTGTTACCGGAAGTTACTAGCTTGTAAACCTGGTGGGTGTTTACTGACGATGAGTCCCAAACCAGGACGATACAGCCAACTGTCTAGTACTCCCTGGTGTGTTTTCAATGGTTTTCCTACTGGTATCAGTCTGTGACCAAACTCGAAAAAAGTCAAAACCTCAAGAGATTAATTCTCGTAAAGTAATCCAATGCTTGATAACGACTGGCTTCAGAACAAAGTTGTTTAGACTTCTAGTGAGAAATCGTGACCAGTAGATTCCACGCGAGTCGCGCTAAAATCACTAATTGGTAGAAGTTAGGATTCATGAGTTGGCTACTGATTTGGGTCCGAGTGGCTTAATGGTGTATGAACTCGCCTTGTAACCAGAATGTCCTGAATTCGAATCCCGGTGGGTGACTAATGTTGATTAGTCCTAAACTGGGAAGAAACGGCTGTTCAGTTCCCCTCTGGCGGTTTTCAATGGTTCTTTAACTGATATCAATCCGTGGGCGCGACCATAATACAAAAGAATTTGGATAACACTTTCCTAGGAAGCACAACAATGTAGCAGCTTTATGACACAATTACTCCCATCATCTGACTTGGCTGCCTATAAGTGTACAACATGAATCCATTGAATCTCAAATCAACTGACTCTAGAATCTGAACCCACCGGCACTGCTTTGCCTGCCACCTCACCTAGGCTTTTTTGTATATACCAATTGTCCTGGATACCAGTTAACCCCCTCCCCCCACCACTCACCACTATGCAAGTTTCTGTGCTACGCTGTAAACTATACACTTAGGGCGATAGTACATCATGGTATTCCGTGGTGAGCATGGTCTAGTGTGACGTAATCACTACTAGACTGAATACGAAACCAAATAAAGCATTGAAAAGCCCGAACACACCTTTCGGCATCTTGAAAGTTGAGACTTTTCTCAGGCGTGGAAAACACCAGTCCTACAAACAGGGTCAAATTCGACCAATGCACACAAACACACACACCCACACACGCACAAGAAAACGATTATAAGAGAGAGAACAACAAATATCAAGCAGTCAGATATATATTTTTTTAAGTGTATTTGTCATTCTCTTCGTCTTGTTTTGTCTAGAAAAGATGACAGTTCAAACAAAATGTGCATAAATATATATTAAAAGTGACAAAACGTAGGAATATACGATGTATATACGGTGTATACAAGTTTACACATACAGAGTATGACTGATTTTATAAACCAGTTATAGTAGTAATAGTAGTAGTAGTATACTGCACAAAAATTTACTGATCATATAATGAATGTTTGACAGTTTCATAGTATTGCAAAAGACAGTTTTGTTTTAACCAGCGGCTAACTGACTACACTGAACGCAGCAGTTAAAAAATTCTCATAATTCATTTGTGCCGTCCCATTTCGTTGGTAATCGTATAATTTGAAGCCATCAGTTAAATTCTTTAGAACAAAATGAAAAAAACGAAAACGTGTATACTCAACTTCTAGCTTAGTCATAGGGAGTGAAGTGATAGAACATGTTGACCACTTCACCTATTTGGGAAGTTGTATCAGCACCAACGGATTGATTGGTGACGAAATCTCAGCACGGATCCAAAAAGCTCGAGCTGCTTTCGCTAAATTACACCATCTCTGGCGTAGGCGTGACATCCAGCTATCAACTAAAGGACGCGTGTACTGCTCAGCAGTTCGCTGCGTTCTTCTCTATGCCTCTGAAACATGGCCAATACGAGTTGAAGACATGAAAAGGTTGACTGTTTTTGACCATAGATGTCTACGATCTCTTTCTCACGTTAGGTGGTATAATAAGGTAAGTAATGTTGACGTCAGGCGTAGTGTTGGGCAAAGAGGGAAAATCAATCGAAGAGGCTATAAAGTTACATAGATTGAGATGGCTAGGTCACGTGCTGCGCATGCCTAACCATCGCCTCCCCCGACGGACGGGCATTACTAGTTGATATAGGTGCAGGTTGGAAAAAAGTGGTGGTCAAACAAAAACATGGCCTCATCAATCCATGAAATCCTTGACAGTTAAACTGAGTCAGGTAGGAAGATGCAGACTTCCGGGTTGGGGCCCGCCCTCGGGACTCTAAGAATCAATGGCTGCAGACAATAGGTGACATGACTTAAAATCGCTGTCAATGGCTCACGCAGATGTATTCAGTCTCTGTAATCTTTCATATTCCTTTCCACCATTACTCATTCTGTTTCATTCTTATACCTGTCAAAACTCTATTGATTCTCTTCACTCATTTTCTTGTCTACCTTTGTGTGCTATTTGGAACGTGGCAACTCGAACTGCTGCACATCGGTGCCAAGTTCTATGTTGAAACCAAACAGACAGTATACATGAAGCAGGCTTGTGTTTCTTCGAAAAAACGAGGCTATAGATACGCCTCAGTGACAGGTGTGAAACAATCAATAAATCTAGACCGAAAATGCGTTGAGCTATTGGACCCACTTAAGATCTAAGGGTAAGTGAGTGATTGAGTGAGATCTTATTTACCTGAGAGAGCACTGTTTCTACATACCAAGAGCTTCAAGCTATACCCATTTTGTGAGCGCCAACTGTCCAACTGACTAATTAACTGAGAGGTTTTCAACATCGTACTTTGCACAGAAGTATGCTGCAGCAGACCGTTACCACACTCGATGTATCACACAAAAGTAGAGAAGAAAGGAATTCAAAAGATCCACGATGGACTGAAGAAACAGTAAGCCTGTTAATAAGAAGAATATGAGGATTTATAACAACTGGGATATGACAAAGAGTGAATGCATCTGCACTACTGCGAATGATTTTGAGCCATATCGTACCAATAGTCTGACAACAATTTGATTGGGACAATGTAGAAATTTTAAATAGAGATAACAACAAAAAATGCCAGGGAATTCCTGGAAGCCTGGTACTCAAGTGGATTAGCAATTAAAAAAACATATTATCATTATAGACCATTTTACCAGGTAATAAAAAGCAAATCACATGACAATTTCGAATTCCAAGTCGATAGAAATGATCAACAGAGATGAGAATTAACAACGAGTCACCACAGTGATCGTTTGAATAAGGCAAGAATAACAGTTTCTGAAGAACAAGACGACGGTACCATCATTGCTTATTTCATTGACTTCTCATCAGCTGCTTACAGGCCAAAGTCATTATTAAGTGTATCTACAGAAACAATTTTAACAAACTTGCACAGAGTTCATTTTTAGACAAAAAACCAACCAATAAATATATGCATACAATGCTAGTAAACACTTTATCGCAAACAATAATAATCATACACAATGGAAACTTTCAGCATTAAGTAATCAGATGGAAGAGAAGATGAAAACATCCAGTTACTATGGCAAGGAAACACTGATACTGACTGCTTCTTTCTGAACGCATAAATCGGGTTTCAGGCGCTTGATGGAGATTGATTCAGCAAACTTAAAGAGATTGGTTGAAGGATTTCATCATGAGCTGACACCAGTTAGAGAACTATTGGCAAAGGGAATTCTTTTGGTTAACGATAATTATGAACGATCTTGTGACGTGCGCCTCATAGCCCATGTCAAGGATATGCCTGGCGATGGCATCGTTTAAAGTATTTATTCCCTTTAGAAATAAGCTTTTTGGTACATGTTCAGAAAATCGGAGGTATGAACTTTTGACAAGTATGTTAAAATTGTTTCTGTAGATATACATAATAATGTCTTTGGGCTGTAAGCAGGTGATTAGAAGCCAACGACATAAGCATTGATGGTGCCACTTAATTCTTCAAAAACTTGTTCTTGCTTTATTCAAATTCATTAAGGGGAATAAATGTATGAAATTACATCATTCATGTAGAATTTAAATGAGTTCATTTTATACTAAAATCTGCACTAAAGACGTCTAGAAGGATGACAAAACCTTCGCAATTAAATCAACCAACTCAGAGAACACAACTAATTCGATATCCTCCCCTGAGCTACAAATCTTCTCCATTATTTTAATACCAATAGTCTCCAGCCGCTGATCTCCAGCATCCTAAGGACTTCAATCAGGCTGTGTATACCTTCTTATGTGGCTCAAATCAACTTTCGAAGATCACTGACTGATGCAATCTTTTGGTCTGGTCAGCTTTAACTCTTCTCCAAGTTAATCCTATGCCAGCTAACTAACATAACGCAATGAGGAAAGCGGTATCGTAGCATGCACAGTAGGTGTCTAATCCGTCTTAACCGAGGGCTAACGATACTCACTAGTTGTGCATACTGAAGTAGTCGGTCTAGCGAGATCTGAACCAGTGACCAATGGGCCAAAGGGTCAAGCGCCTAAGTCAACCAACCATGCAATATCTGCTCTTAAGACCTAAGAGTTGTTGCAGTTGCTTAATGAGGAGCGCGCTCCTTAGCTAAGTGCTTAGTGATGGTTAAACAACAGTTGAACAATGTAATGTCAATATCTGCCATTTCAGACAGTCTCACTCACAAATGACCAACTGCACTCCACCTCATTCCCGCGTGTCTTCCATTCAATATTATAAGAGTTGGAGAACAAGACGATTTAGTTGGATAGCTTATATGATGATTTCTAGAGGACAGTTAAGTCTCGTCAACTATCACTATTGCTGGATTAAATCCTTGTCGTGTCTGAAATACTAATGTTTCCTGCATTCACAGACTATTATGTCAACTTCAATCCATTAACCTAAAAGTATTTTTCTGAAAGCCTTATTAACAAGTATAAAGAACAAAATAGTAATAATTTTCGAGTGATCAGGAAAACTTTGTGCTTATGGAAGTGTGTCAGCGGTTATTACTTCCCGGTTGTCCCCACAAGATGGAAGTTGATTTCTTCTTGGGGTACCTGAAGCCCAAGCAGCATTGGTGCTACGCGACCACAGAGCCTAAGGGACAGCTGTTTGAAGTCAGTCAAACACGGCCTGTTTAATTTGTGTCCGTATGAATATTTTACCACCGGCTACAAACCATAGCAAGATAAGTCGGGAGGTACAATTTTCGAGGTCGAGGCAGCATTGCTGGCTTTTTGATCGTCTGAGGGAAACACCTTACTGTTGTTACATTCCTATTCACCAGAAGTATGACTTCGTCGTCAGACACTCAATATAGCGTGATCGGCTTACATTATGATGGCAACTGATTTTAGTTTAACCGTTATATAAACAAGATTTCCAGCACAATATTTTTTATTTTGATTTACAGCTTGATTCCACACCGTATTTTTAGTACAAGTGTGGAATTTTCAGCATGGATATCGGTAGCCCAAATTCAGGCCGACCATAGATATCGGTGGTGCAGGCGAACTCGACATGGAATCTAACACTTCCACCAGTGCAGCTCGTTAGATTAATGCGACATACAATCCCGCATCACCACGTCAAGGTGATAGCTATCGGTTGGGAGTAATAGTGTTAGTATCACTTAAAATAAGACTCACATTCAGAATCCCCTTGTTAGCAGTCTGTATCAAGTAGTAAGCGACATCAATCGTATGGTTTGTGGAAATATCTAGCTGTACAAATCATAAGGGGCTGGACAAAGTTAAAATCTGTAACCAACTGGATGACATAAGATCACTTTGGAAAAGAACTAGTGGTGGTCGAACCAAAACTTGGCATCAGTTCATAAAATCTCTCGGGATTCTAATAACCAACGGCTGGAGACATAGACTAGGAGATGGCTAGGACACGTGTTACGTATGCCTGTTCATCGCTTCTCTCGACGGTCAGTGTTAGCTGACATAGAATTAGGTTGGAAAAGAGCTACTAGTGGTCAAACGAAAACGTGTCATCAGTTCAAGTGGGGAGGTGTAGACTACCTGGTTAGGATTTTCGGGATACTGAAAAGCAATGGTTGCCGATGACCGATGATATGGCTGGAAATCATTGGCAATGGCACATATGGATTTACTCACTCTTTTTGATCTGGTATATCCGTGTTACTATTCTTCCTGTCGTTTATTTCTAACTGTCGTTCTTTAGGATCTATTTTTTCCCTTTTGTCTTTTTCTGTGTGCTACATGGAGTATGGTGAATTAAACTACTGCACTTCTGTGCAAAATTCTGTGTTGAAACCAGTCAGTCAGATCAACCAACCCACTACACGAATGTATTACAAATGAGCTTATCAACTGAGTGTATATTCAAATGTAGCGACAAGCGATACAGGGTAAAGCTTTCGCAAAACCATATCTAAAATGAATGGTTTACAGGATTTCATCATGAGTTGACATCGGTTAGAGAACCATTGGAAAACCTGGGAGTACTGGACAGTCAGCTGTTTCGCCAGCCTAGTTTGGGGCTCTTCATCAGTACGCAAACACCGGGGTTCAAACCCAGCAGGTTGGGCGTGAGGACAAATACTTAGCAGCGATGACATTGGCTGTTGGTTACGTTATATCGTGAATTGACTGGTAGAGGTTGCGATTCACGGGCTGGCCATTGGATCGGGTCCCAGTGAATGGTCTGCGAGCTCGCCTTGTAACTGGGTTCGAAACGCAGTTAACAATGAACTGCTTAAAACTTAATATTATTACGAGCAATACAATGTTATCTGAAACGTCATTCAGTTAATAATAGCATCTGGAAGTGAGCCATATCAGATAAGATTACTTAACATGGAATTATATTCTACCATAGTGGTCAAAATTCTATCCTCGCATTAATTTTACAATGTTATCACTACTAATGTAGACTAATTCGAAAATAATTGCTTTAATATAAACCAGTATGTGTTTTATACTTGGCTACAAGTCACTGATTGACTGACTGACTAATTGAGTTTCAACAGAAGTACAGCAGTTCAACTTACCACACTTCATGTAGCACACAAACGTAGAGAAAAAAAGGGAAAAACATACTTAAGAGAACTACAATGAGCAAATAACGTTGGGGAGAAAGAATAAAAACATGGAAAAGCCTGAGGATTTAACAGGTCTGAATAATTACAAAGAGTAAATGCATCTGCACTACTCGATATGACATGCAATCAAGATACCAATAGGCCTCAGCGACTGATCTCCAGCATTATACCAGGCTGCTACAGTCCAAATGTCAAAGATATCATGGACTTATGGCTAGGCGTTGGTTTGAGTATCCCTAACATTGCTCATCAAAGAAGGCAATGCCTCCGGATAATCCATATGTATTCTAGCCATCTCCTAGTCTCAACTTCACCAACTGATTCTAGCCACCGATATATATGAATTATAAATAATTAATAGCTAGTGTAGATATTAAAAGCATTTGCTCAGCATAGAACAGTTTAAGGGTTCATTAAAAATTGATGATGATGATGAACTTTACCATCTTACCTTTAAACAAACACATGCCAAAATGAAATCATCAAATGATATTGATCCACGTCGATGTCGATCAAATTTTCGAATTAAGAGAGTGATAAACTGTGGAGATAAACGATAACCGAACGAGGAAAGAGCAGTTTGAAATTCATTGACATCAATAGTACCCGATCTATCTCTGTCGTAATTACGAAAACATGTTTGCCATTGTTGTACAAAGGTGAATAACTGATTGAATTCTTCTAAATTCATTGTACCATTCATATCCTTGTCGAACATGGCTATCATCAGGTCAACTGTCCTCATATTGAATGCTGTACCCAGACCTAGTTATTGTTTAGAACAAAAGCGGGTATTGTAAATTTTTTTGTTTAGATAATAAAATTTCTATAAAATATTAGATGTTAAGAGAGTTCACCGACAGGAAGCTCTGGTTTAAGATTTCGTACCTGTAACAAAAAATGTCATCAGGAAGAAAAGTGCATTACGGTGCACAACAGTATGCTGTTGCCTAGTTTAGTGACCACAACGAACGAATTTGACCAACACTCATGAGTCAAAAGCTAAATCACTAATCATTTTTTGACAACTGCGAGATTTCTGCACTTCAATAACAGATAAAAGGCTGTAATAGTACAGTGAGCAACAATGAGTTTGAATGATGTTAAAGGTAAGTTTTCTAACTGCACAGCTGATAAGAGTAAGTTATTCTAATCTACATAGTTGAGTTACTGTCGTCAGAAATCATCGGTCATACTCTCAAAATAGTACGTCAGTGGCAAGGCGGTAGAAGGCTTGCCAACCATGCATGTGGTTCAGGGTTCGATCCCCGGCTGACTCATTCCTTTACATCGCTAGATCAGTAATAAAACTGGTGAAGAGGGAAGGTTGGCCATGAAGCTTGTGATCCCACCCGACTGCTACCGAAACTTCAAACCTCTAGCTTGAAGCCCTACTTGTCACTGGAACGTTAAGGAATAAAAAAACCTCAAAATATCCCTGACGAAACAATTAATGTTGCAATCAATTTCTATCTCCCTTTTAGACCGTTTATCTTCACTGCAGTAATATCATGACATTTACTTCTAGTATCTTTAGGAACTTAAACAGACGCTTATTTGTACAAGGTTCTACGAGTGCCCTTCCTTTTCCTTTATCTCATACAAGTTGGCTAAGTTATTGGCAACAAGAAATGCGCCATAAAATTCCTGTGAGGGATATAGTGGCTAGATTAATGGACTCTAATGATGTGTCTTTGAGCAGTGCATGCTAATAACACTATACCTTGTAGATACTCTCGTATTTCCTATTCTGGGTAGACTACAGTTATAATTATATATAATTACGACAATACTATTTGTGCAACGCGAACATTTCTGTCCTTTCAAAATGCACAACGAAACTATATAAGCTGGATCATACCTTAGATTTGCATTTTCTGTTACTAGAAAGCATTGCAATTCAGTACTCTCATGAAGCATGTTATCGGTTGATTACTCTTCGTTTCTTCCCCCCCTCCTCAATGAACCCTCGGGGCAGAAAAACTAGGT
>OX235276.1:58568533-58596179 GCA_944472155.2 Trichobilharzia szidati
ACGATTGTACAAGTTGATGATGAATTCTGTGCGAAGAGACTGGTCGCTGAATCACTTGTTCCGGCTTTCTCTTTTCCACGAATCAGCATAATGTTTAAGAGGCGTGGAGTTGAATTGAATGAATTACAAAATTTTTAACGATTATTAAACAAATAAATTGTGTTTTTTAGAGTATTGGTTTTTAACGATTGTATTTGATTGGTTGGAAGGTTTCTTAATGGGCTAACATCAATTGGAGAACTACTGGAAAACCTGAGAGTACTGAGCAGTTGTTTCGTCCTAGTTCAAGACTCTTAATCAGTACGCATCTACCGGACGAAATAGCTGTCCAGCACTCCCTGCAGGTTTTCCAATGGTTCTCAAACTATATGTCAGCGCATGATGAAACATTCCAACCAAACAAATTGGTATAACGTTATTTACAGTCATTCCAAAAGTTCACGTTTTCTCTCGAGTTATGTTTAACTGAACCTCTAGATATCCCTAGACTTATACTCGCGAACTTTTTGTTTAACCTCTTTTCTTAAGCTATTTTTTCCCACTTGAGTTCATTCCCTCACTCCTTCTCCTTCACTTCATTTTCGCCTTCTTTATTCTTATCATCATGGCACTTTTAACTCTTCACAAGAGTTGGCTTACTTATCATATCTTGATACCCATTCACTTACTCATTCATCTTTCAAATTTTCGTAAGCCATTTGCTTCGACTCTAACCCTTTAAACATCATGTTAATCATCTTTATTCATGTCAGCATGTGTATATATTCACTGGGCGATTATTAGTACCACTTAATGCATTTTTCCGTTATATATATGTATATATATATACAGACGTATGGTTTCAAAACACGTAGTCTTTGGAGAGAAAAGTATATATATACATCGCAAGCCAACAAGGATGGGAAAGTTTATCAACTTCCAGAGCTTCGTCCCACTGATCCGAAAGCAAAACCTGGTACGTACATTAAGTTCAGAGTTAATAAAAATCTGTTCGGAAATCATGATAGAAAGAGAATTAATTATTTTACGTGAAACCCTACTTAAGAACGGGGATCCACCTAGATTCATAAGTAAAAACACGAAAGAGAAGCCTCCGTCACCAGAAATTACAACTGTTCCTAGGAAAACTCTCTTCATGAACCTGGAATTCAAAGGTGACACACTGAAGCAGAAATTCTTAGAAACAGCCTTTCTAAATTTCTGAGGAAGACATTTTCAACAACCACCTTACGTATCGAATTCTCTAGCAGACAGTTAATCCAGTCTTACATTAAGGATCAGATACTGCTTTTGGCCACTTCAATTAACTTGCTCGTGTGGAGTAAAGTATATCGGCCGTAAACAACGTCAAGTCCACAAATTGATTCTGGAACACTGTTCAGCTTGGTTAGCCAGAGGAGGAAAGAAGAATAACAGCAGCTTTTTCCTCGAATACCTTGTCATCCCTGGACATCGAGCACTCCCACATGAATGCTTCACAGTGCTAGACAGAGTCCCTCAATATCGTACAAAGGGACTTCACATACGCCATCTGTACATAGCTGAAGCATTAGCTATTCGAGATCTAAAACCTGACCTCTGCATTCAAAAGCGATACATACATTCTCTCGCCATACCATGGCCAAAGTAAAGTTCTTAATATAATTTTGCTTTTTTTATTATGTAAGTTAACTCTTATTATTGTTATTACTACTATTATTTTATTTTCATTATTATTCCCATCATACATATTTGATTACCACTCTATTACTGTTTATTCATAACGTTGCTTTTTCATACAGATTTTACATAAAAACACTCTATCGCCTTTCCACTAGTTTCTGTCCATTCTACACGAGCTTACTGATTAGTCATTATCTTAAACTTATTACGTCATGCCAACTTCTGCCTCTTTCCTAATTTACAATTAGTATTCAAGTATTGCTTTTGTAGGAACTTTGTTTGATTGCATGGAGGATTTCATCATGAACTGAAACCAGTTAGGGAACCACTGAAAAACCTGGGAGTACTGGACAACTATTTTGTCTTAGTTTGGGACTCTTCAGGAGTACGCTATCACCGGCGTTCGAACTCAAGACCTTCTGGTTACAAGGTGAGCCCGTAGACTATTGATCAACTGGGACCCAATCCAATGGTCCTTGAATTCTAACTTCTGCCAATTCGCAAAAAAGCTAACTCATGTCAGCTTATGATAAAATCCTCCATGCAATCTAACAAAATCCCTACAAAACCAATACTTGAAAATTAATCTGATGCTCACTAGCGACTGGCCCTATTCAGGCAGTTAACCTAGGGTTCTAGTGAGAAGCTATGACCAGTAGGGTACAGCAGGTTGAAGATAAGGCAGTAACCCATCGAAGAAGACATTGCGAAGTGGTCGCGCTATGTCGTGAATTGTCAGAAGTTAGAATTCAAGTACCACTGGATCGGGTCCCAGTGAATCAATGTTTTACAAGTAGTCATCGCTTCTAGATTACACCTCACATTACGTAATACACTTTTCGAGGACAAAGTTCATCAGTATCTGATTGGTCTTATGAATTTGTTGTTAAATATAATCACGACTGTACAGCAGCTTATGAAAATGAATCGTTGAAAAGAAAAATTTTTTCGCTCTTTACGTATTTTTCTTATGACTCAATATGGGAATAGTTCGTTCATCAAACGTATATTCAACTAAAGTTTAACTCTCTTCTCCATATTCTAATTCTATTTTTGAGCCTTAAATTTTCACTTCATAAATTTGTTCCTTGCCCATTGTTTTGACAACAAACTTTGTACGCCTCAGATCATAAATTGTTATTGAGATACACCTGTTGAGAATTTAACCAGACGTAAAAAATATTCGTAATATAGTCAAAAATGTGTACACAGCCAACAGCGCCAAAAAAGTAGAATGTAAATAAATTTATTACCTTTATCAAATTGGTTAAATAACCGTAGGCAAATTCACCAGAACAAAAAAAATGAGAGTTTGAATATTTTGGTTTTCCAGTTCTTTTATTGTATTTAAATCATCTGATGAATTAAAGCGACTGACTTACTATGCAACATATTTTTTCACGCAAGTTTTTCAAACTTATTTTATGAACTGAAGTCACTACAGACTTTAGAATGACTGCATTATTCCACTTTATTCGTTTTATTTTAGGTTATTATTCTGTCATATAATGACGAAATTGAGAATGTAGTTGAGATGCACTTTTTAAAACTTTGTAGGAATATTTGCAAAAACTGTGTATCTCACTGAAATGTTTATCTAATTTCATTGGTATTCTTGTGACCATAACGGACGTATTTTGGTCTGAATGCAGGAAACCAATCTATGGGTTCCAGTGTATAGATGGCTGTAACTTTCTAGGGTTGCACGAATTCACTAAATAGCCTCATTGGCAGCGAAAAAGGAGTTGTTCAGGATAAAACCTGTGATGCTGTTTAATGATAATAACATATTAAAAACACGAGATTATTTTTGATAGGCACTAGTCAGTAACTAGTGTAAAGTGTGTGTTTAGTCTTATCATTGGTCTAGACTGAATTCTAAACAGTCAAGTTTGTAATGTGGCCACCATGCCACTAAGTGGCTTGCCATCACGTTGCACTTTGAATTGTGGATATTAGAAGGCTGGATGCAATGTGTAGGAAGCCTTGCCTGACATAGGTTTCGTGATAGTTGCCACTCACCAATCAGCAAGGCGCATCTGCGACTACCTTGAGGGAATTCATGTCCCTTCTGAGATTCGAACCCGCCTCATCCAGTGCTACAGTCAGAGACGTTACCACTAAGCAGCTATTCGAGCTCACGATTGCCCCTTGTAGGACTGCTTTGGATTCTTTCATTGGACACTAGTCAGCGACTAATGTAATGTGTGTTTTTGTGCCTAGAACTTTGTTTGGTGCAGACTGAATTCTATCAGTCAAATCTGAAATGTAGCCTTACTGACTGGTGAGTGTCAACTAGCACGAAACCTAGGTCCAAGAATTCCTGCCAATTTCCACCAACCCTCCGACACAGAATTATCTCAATAATGCAATAGAACAAAAGTTTTTGATCAAAAATTCACCGTAACTGCTACCTGAGAATTGAGATTATTCCTTGTATAGTGGGATCATAATTCTGTCCCCAAGAATCCCACACCGAATAATTCCTGTACTCAGTAAAAAGTTACAATCACCTCCTTTCACTTAAACAAAGTGGAAGTCGTAAAATAACACTTTTATCAAGGTATTGCACAACCATACAGAAAAGCATTAAAATTGGAGACTAAGCAGGAATAAAGTGTGTCGGTGGCGCAGCGGTAGAATGCTTGCCGACCACGGGGTTACATTCGCAGGCCCACTCACTCCTCTACATAGGTAAGCCAGTAATGAGAATGCCAAAGAGTGAAAATTGGGCATGAGACTAGCAAGCCCATCCTGTCAGAAACAAACACCACTGCTACTGAAATTTCAGCGCTCTAGCTTGAAGCCCTATGTTCCACTAGGGAACGTGAAGGAATAAAAAGGGCAGGAACGAAGAAAAAGGTATAATCAATATAATTCAGAAAAAATACAGCCTTGGAGAAAGAAAGGATTATAATCACAATGTTAGCTGAACCATCGACGTATGCATCAATATTGTAATGATCTTACTGAGTAAGGATTTTCCAAGAACTATTCCGTTATTATCTATTTTGTGGAAACTAACAAGGATGTTAAGCATTTGTTGAATAATTAGACTTAGTGAAGGAAATTAATCAACTGGAGTGTCGCAAATGGTGTGAATTAATAATAATAATAAAAATGCCCTGTTTCAGACAGTATGTTAACACACGCAGTACAGAAATTCTCAGCATATTCAGTTTAAAAAGTATTTCTTCTTCATACAGGATGTAAAAATAAAATAATAATCCGTAGTGCATCATATGATGCCGTTTTTTTCCATATAAAGGTAGATTAAAATTCTCTACTGTGGGTTTTTGTTTTATTTCCTTCGAGAACTGTACATCATTTTTGTTCTCAAAAGTTAATTAAAAATGCGCGGCAGTTTCTTTAATGATATATGGATATCATTACATGATTAAAACAAGAAGGAGTGAAGAGCAGTTTAAGTATTGTTGTAATGCAGGGAAATTTCGGTAGCTGAGTGATTTAAGCCGCAGGCTGCCAAAATTAGATTTTTTGTACTGCTCTATTTGAACAAACTAGCGTATATCCTAGAACTTCTTCGCGTTTATTATTGTGTCCTAAAGTTGTGATCACTTGACATCCACAACGTAAATCAAAAGGCACTTGCAAGGGAATACGATCATGTATTATCGCAGTAATCAAAATTCAAAAGTTGAGCGAGTACAAATGTATCAATTGTTAACATGCAAGATTTAGAGTAATAACAAATCGAAGTCCAGTTACATAGTGAAATTATACTACAGTGATGAGTAATAAAATGAGTCACTAAAATAGTCCCTCCGTAAAATGCAGGTAAATGAAGTTTACCTGTATTCGGAATGATATTGTAAATTACAATGAAATAAGAAATATATAAGAGTTTCTGGTATGAAAACCGAATTGAGGATTTTAAGTTTTCTGAGGTTTGATAATATAACTGTACATATTCGAAAATAATAACAACTTTGAAACGAACCAAAATGTTTAGAAATTTGTGCAAAATGTAACAATAAGACCAGAAAAATTATTAGAATAATAATGAGGTTGTTACTGTAAGGAGCTACAGAATAGATTTATATCCTACATACAGTTAATAGCACAGTAAGAAGGAAGTATGGAAATGAATTAGAAATAAATTGTCTGTACAAATCTTTGTGGCCAATGTACTCGTCTGCCTGATCTTGTGATTCTCTGTGTTTTGTTAGCCGGAATGTCATCAGATTTTGAATCTTGAGAGCAGGACTCATTTTGTGTAATGTGTACATAATGTAAATCATATTACCAGTACAGCAGTAGTAATAATAAAACTATTGATCATGATATACGGACCTATAAATCTAGAGAAATGTCTTTGTTCCTTCAACGATTCCATAAGAATAATATTACTTTTTCAAATACAGCTGATGATGCGTCACTTGCCTTCCTGCACTTTTATACACATGGCAAGTTTTAAGTTATTCATTGTTATGGAAACGAAATATATTTCCCTAAGTAAATAACAAGGGGACCTTTTCACTGCTCAGAAAGTTGTTCCTAGAATAGCATCGTATGTTTATAATAAAACATAGTTTTTGTTCAACGAAGAAATATCCCCTTTCAACGACTTCAATTTCAAGCTGTACAATCGTATTTGTATTAAGAGTAAAAGCATTGAGTGGTGCAAGAAACTGTTCAGTCAATATAAAGGTAATTAAAATGATGTACTAAGTGGGTAGACTTGAAGTGAATAAATTACAAGACTCTTAAAGATTATAAAATAAGTGGACTGGTATAAAGATTTTCTAACTGTAGGTCAAGTGTTGTCTAGAAAATTAACAGTGTGATGATGGTAACAATAAAGACGGCGAAGATGAATTGGTGAACTGGAATGAATTCAAGTGTTACAAAAGAATATAATAAAAGAACATTACTATGACCGTGGTGAAGTAAGGGGCTTAACAAAACATTTTTGAACACATAATCTAGGTTTCTGTCCATGTATTTGGCTAGAGTTTCGGCTGGGCATAAGTGGAGAAAACGTTAGCTTTTGAAGTGATTTGATTTGGCTTCTGTAGATATTTTTTTTATCCTTCACTTTCCTCAGTGGAACATAGGGCTTCAAGCTAGTGGCTTGAAGTTTCTGTAGCAGTGTTTATTTTACAGGATGGGGTTGCTAGCCTTTCCTCTTCACCAGCATTATTTCTGGCTTAGCGAGGTAAAGGAGTGCGTCGGCTAGGGATCGAATCCCCGACCATGTGTATGGTCGGCGAGCGTCCTAAACGCTATGCCACCGACGCACTCTGTAGATAACATTAGAGGATAAATCACGTGGAGTTGAATGACCTGAATGACCTGTATTCTCAGACGGAAGATTTCGTCATCCTGTGTTCATCTTTCTCTAAGCAAACTGGGTAGTGTTCATCTACGCCTTTACCGAGAACATGCTTATAACGTTCAATGAAATCAGCTCCACACGAGCATGTGAATGAGAGTTGGACATAAACGGTAGTTTATACTTGACGCATTGTAGAATCATATCTCTGCTGGCAAATAGCAAATGTAAGTCATTTGCATAAAGACAGCGTTTCATACATTTAGATCAATGATTTTTACTGACTTCAGGAACATTGTCACCTTTGAACGCCAAACTCACAAACCCCTTAATACATTATTTTAATTATCTTTATTCTTATCATATGTGAAATATTGATTGAGTAATTCCTAATGCCACTTAATGACTTTTTCCGTAATATAAATACGACTGTACAGCTTGACAGTAAAGTTATTGAAAAGAGATATTTCTTCGCTGAGCGAAAAACTATGTTTTTCGTTATGAATAAATGGGTATGTTTATAATAATACGATAGTAAAATTTTTAAATACGTCAAACGAATGAGATGTAAATGTCTGAATGTCAATTGTTTAAGGGTTCATCAATCATTTTTCAGGCGAAAATTAGAAATAAAGCATAATTTTTTAAATTCTGATTTGTCTGGAAAACAAGAACCCTATGGAGTAATGAAAACAACAATCATATGGCTTGCTAATATTTATTATTTCCTTTAGTTTCAAGTGAAGCATAGGGCTTAAACATTAAGTCACCATTCTACCCGGTTTTCTGCAGTCCTCTTCGGGTGGTTCTTTGACTCTCTAGAACATTTCACCACCTCCTCACACGATTTTCGTCATGTCACCCTCGAAACCCAGCTCATCTCATTGCTTCCCAGCTGGGTCCCAATGGAGTAATGACCTGGCGTGCGATATCACTCAGTGGCCTCTTCAGCGTGCGTTTAATCCACCTCCATTTTCCACAGCATACTTGTTGATTAATGGGTTTACGACTGGTTCTTCCTTGAACTTTCCTGTTGCTAATTCTTTCTGGCCATCCAATCTCCAGTATGGAGCGAATAGAGCTGTTGATGAAAGCCTGAAACCGATTTGAAATGTCTTTCATGATCCATGTACGAGAACTGACTTACACAACATTGGTGTTGAAAATTCGGATCTTGTTGTTTATGCAGAGTTTAGAAGATTTCTGAATTGATTTCAGAGTGATGAATGTCTGCTTCACCTTTCCGAACTTTGTTTCGATATTCCCATCCGTTCCGTCTGCGTGTATTCGAAACGATGCTTCCTAGATAAGTGAAGAAAGTGACTTCTCCCAAATGTCTCCCACTGATATTGATTAATGCTTATTTTTAGTTTGTTGTTTACCTTCATCACCTCTGTTTTCTTCATGGACCTGTCTTCTTGCTCACTGCAGTCTTCAACACAATTCAGTCCACCACATTGGGCAATATCACCGTTAATGGTAGACAGTCTGGTGTTACTTCAGTATTCACTTTAAACGCCTCGCTGTTATATGTTGTGGGTCACTTAGCACATGTCACTGTCGTATAGCTTTTGAATGAGGTTGAAAAATATATGGACCGCGTCATAGTTTCAAAGCAGTTCCCAAATTACTTCATGGTCAACGCTAGGTAGAAGTTTGATCACCATTCTATGTTCAATTTGACGACGATGCTTAGAGTTGCAATTTGTTCTGCACACGATTTGATTTTCCTGCTTGTTCTGGCGGGCGGATTTCTGCATCCAGTGCAGCTTTTATTCTCTCCAGGGTGATGAGATTTAGTATTTTACTTGGCATGAACAAGAACACGATTCTGCGTTAGCTGTCATAGAGTAATAAGTCACTCTTCGTTGATTTCACAGTGTAGGCTTTCTTCTAATCAGTAGGCAGATATATTTTCTTCCAGACATTTTACAACAGTGAAGTTGACATTTTCGCTGCTGTCACCGGATGCGCTTTTAGTGCTTCAGGAGCGATTCCGTTCCGTTCAGTCACCTTTCCGGCCATCTGCAGCTTGAATGCATTCAAATTTCTGCATATTTTTTAAGGATTGGCTTCCAGTCGCCTCTCAGTGTGCTCTTAGAGGTATTTCTGGAGGAGATGCAGGTGGTAATCAGTTCGGAAGTCTTTGAAGTGATCATCTCATTGTTTTCTTTGTTTCTTCTCCTTGCTAGTCATGTTCTCTTTGAACATCTTCTGTGGGTTTAATATGTGTTGATCTGCTTCTGAATGAATGGATGGCATGTAGCAAGAAAAATCCACTAATCTAACTCTCAATCTACCTTAGTTTTAAGCCTATGGTTTACATATCACCAAGGAAAATTTGTACATTATTCGACTGCCCGTGTAAAAGTGTCCCCTTTGTAAATACGTTTTTTATTACGGGCTGCGTCTAAAGATATTTGTAGAGTCAACATACCCTCTGTTCCTCTTCATTCTACTGCTGAGTGTGATTACGCTATTACTGGATGCTAATCGCAATCTGCACACCTGCTACAACTGAGCAGAATCATGATCACGTAATTCGTACGACTGTCAGCAGTTGCGTCATGAGACATACTGACTTGTGAACAAACTGAATTGACGGCTGCTTCTCAGAAGGGAAGCTAATCATACAATAACTAGCACAAAGAATTAGGTCATGAATATTACGTTGCAACTGACTTCATTATAATAAAAGTATTTTTTGTATTTCCCAATAAATGCAAAACAAAACGATATTGTTGTTTTTACTAACGTTTCGCTATTTATTGCTGATGGCTCTATCAAAGTATTAATAAACTAGAATTTACAAAATCTAAGCTTACACACGGTAACTTTATCATCGTTCTTCAGTATGGGGTAATTTTTACGTTGTCAAGCTAGCCAATTGGTAAAGATAACAAAACCAGGTGTACATTGTTGGATTTGATAAGCTTATAAGCTTATCACATTCATGTGATTATTTCATTTTGTGAGAGAGAGGGTTGTTGTAACCAGGTCAAATTCTGTCTTGGTCCATCACTCCTATTCGGACAATTTGGATTCCAGTTAATATGAAGTGCTTCTGATATTAGGCGTTCTTTGTGATTTCTGAAATATATTTCTGAGAGATGATTTCAATATTGTCAAAATCAATTTTGTGACCTGATTCTAAAGGGTGTAGATCTATTGCTGATGGTTTTCCAAGCTTTTCTACTTCAACTGGATTTCTCAGTTGTCTAACAGATGCGGCTCTACAGTGTTCATTTCTTCTGATTTTGATTTCTCGCGATGTTTGTCCGATGCATATCGTATCACAAACCAGGCCAACATTTTATTTTGTAGACACAGTTAGATTGTGAATCCTTAGTGATTTGGTCTTTTATATGGACAAGGTTGCTTTGTAGTGAGTTCGATGTTTTGAATAAAACTTTGATCCTGTGCTTATTGAGTACTGTTCTGATATCGTCTGACGTTTTCAATCTACAAGGAGTGACAAGTCTTGTCTTTCAAACTGTTAGAATTGAACTTTACAAATAACTTCATCAAAAGGTTTTGAAATACCTTCAGAAACATTTTACGTCAGCATTACATGTCCATTCCTGTCATAGGACATTTATTACTGAAATGATTTCAAATAAAAACGAGAAGCTACATTCAAATTACTAAGTGCGTCGGTGAAACATTGGTAAAGCTATTAACAATTACCTTAAATCAGGCAACCATCTTAGAAATAGAAGGCTTTCAGATCCTTTAGCAAGTCAGTAAACACGTCACACTACTTAAACAATGTAGGAAAGGATTCATGGAATATAACTTACACTCAACTGTCAGTAATTTCAAAGTTGCAAAAATGTCTCTCAGGAAACAAACCACCCAGAATTGTAGACATTACCTTATAAATCAATTATTAATGGCGATTCTGACAGTTTCTATACCACTTTAAGAAGTGAAAATATAGTAATTTACGTAAATCTTAATGGTCAAACGCTATAACGCATTCGGATCAATTTCTCAACCACCCTCCTGTACAAATCTGTGTCTATCCATCAAATAATGAGAAACAATGAGAAAAATTTTCCATCATCATTCCAAAACAATAAAGTAGCCTTCAATTCAAGAAACAAAACTCATTAATTATTGAAAGCTAATCTCTTATACGAATGACTTGTAACAGGGAAGAGACAATTAAATCGTCTCTTAGGTTAGCTAAAATACACAATTCACTTACCCAAATGAAATGTGTGAAGTATATGGTCAACTCTTGAAGCGTCAATTTTGTCAATCCTAATTTTTTAATACAAAATTTTGAATTGAAAATTTAACAGACTGACTAAAGAACTATTTAATAAACTCTTGTCCATCAGTTTCTACACTTATATGACAGTAGCAATGCAAGAAATGTTGTTGTTATTGACAACATTACTGTTGTTTTAATTACACTGAATCAACAGATTGATTACTTTTCGAGGTAATCAATTTGAAATAGTGAGATAATATGAACTGTTAGAACAATGAACTGGCTCAATATCAGATAAATGAAGGGAAGTGCCGGACAGAATTTGTGAATCTATAGGTTGAACAGCAGGTCATGGTAGCAGTGGTGGCTGAATTGTCCTGATTCTCTGGTACTCAGAGATCCAGTTTATTAAGGCTGATTGCAATGATCACAGCTGTTTGTAATTCAAAACAACAATAACGTTGTTAATAACAATATTTCTTTAATTCATGGATAATCCCTATCCAGACATTAATGAGAACAGTATGTATGTGTACATACATACAAAATAAGTCTATCAAACAAAAATACAATTGATTATGGTTATTTTCCCTAAGCAGGTGAAGATTAGTAAGTTTTGGATGGAGTTACATAATATAAAAACGGTCTGCTAATAACTTGCCCCAACAAGGGTGCTGGTGCAGTGCTTCTGGATTGAAAAGGCTGCATTGAGAAAATGAACAGGTGAAGATAAATTTCCCAAGCCTTCCAAAGAAAGAAACAAAAGGGAACTGATTCAGAAGTAGCTAAAAGACGCTTTGAAGAGAATGGAGGCCAGTCAACTAATCAGTGGCGATATCTAAGACCAGATATGGAAAACAGGTTCAATAATAACAAGACTTTATGGTCTATCGAAGGTCCACTAGCTTGGTCTTCCACTTCGTCCAATTTTGGATATGCCAGGTTTCCTCGACCACTCTATTGCAAAATGGCTGGTAGATATTCTGCATTTCAAGGGAGATTTGACAAGCGATGTTCTCAAGAGAAGGATCACACTATCTCTGAGAAGAACATTCTTTGCAACAACGCTAAAAATAGGGTTCTCCAGTCGCTCACTGTTCTGCAGAAGCCTCAAGGACAAGATCCCGCATCTGTCCACTTCTATGTGCATATATCAGTTCACCTGCTGCTGTGGGGCCAGGTTCACTGGTCGTCCGGCGTGCATCCTGTCAAAGAGGATTCAAGAACACTATCCAGCATGGTTGTGAAAGGGTAATAGTAGTGTTTTAAGGAGTGAGCACCTGGTTAACACTGATCATTCCATCTCAACAAATGCCTCCTTCAAAGGAATCTACAGAGTCAAGAATAACCTACCAAGGGCAATACAGTATCGTCTTGTCTATATCACTGAAGCTCTGGCCATTCACATAGAAAAACCGGAGCTGTGCATACAAAAGAGAATTACTCAACAACTTCTACTGTCATCGTAACAACTTTGTTGATTTTTGATGACGTAATCTTGTTTGTTTCGCTTTTTCATTAATTGCTTATAATTCATGTATTTACTTAGAACTCTTACATAATTTCGTATTCTCGACTTTGTTCCTATTTGTGTCCTGGATACAACTCAATCGCCAGACTATTCATATTATTATGCAACTCTTTTTTAGCAACTGTTTGTGACAATTCATCACCTTCGTTACTACATCAGTTTCATCAACACCCGTTTCTGTATTACGTAAATCCACTCGAAACCTACTAATTTTCACCTGTCTAGTTAAAGTAACCATAACCATTTGTATTTTTGTTTGACAGACTTAATGTACACATACATACAAAATAACCCATATATAGAATCCCGATTATATAGTTAAGAAAATGAAGTCGTCGCCAAAAAGAGACTCTTCGGTGAACTGCGTGTTTTGTTCTCATTAATACTTCTTTAATTATTACGGTCGTATAAGTGTAGAGCCTGATGAAGAAGTTATCGGAAAGAATATTCTTTCTTCATTAATCAACCTCAAACTTTTAATTGGCATCACTAATAATTTGAATTCGAATTATCGTGTTTAGTTAGTAATTAGACTCAGTCATTGTTCTTTTCACACCAACTCTCCACAACTCATTAATGTAAACTTTTGAAATTGATGTGATTTCCAGAATTCTACTCTCAACGACAGTTTTCAAAATTCCGATTTCCATGTAAACTATTTAGCGGTGATTACCACCACTTAAATTTCACTTATTAGAATTCTTCACCAAACCAGAATTGATTAAATAGGTCAATGGAATCTGTTTTGTCCTCTTTCAATACTTTTCAGTGTTTCGAAACCCACAAGGGCAGCTGGAATTTTACCAAGAACTATCCGGCTATGAGACCGGAATTCAGTTACTCCTTAATTTGAACTTGGTCAACCTTTGAAATCAAAACGACAGTGAGCATCCGTTTTAACTTGACAAGGTGGACCTAACTAGCCATGACCTCTAAGCTCAGCTTCATGACATGTATCGAGTGGCAATCAGTGAGCTGGGGATTCGGATTAATTAAGGTTTCTCTCTAGCTGATGCCAATTCGTGACAAAATCTAATAACTGAAGTGAAATTAATCCAAATCCCTTCAAATCTTATGATTATTAATCACTATGCTTTAATGTTTATTCTTGACTTGGTCAAGTAAAACTATAGTGACCCGTGGAATGACAATGTAGGAATGGCTCTGGCGTGACTAGTAAGAAAAATTGGTAGTTTTTACATAAAAATGACGTTTGTTTACAAAAGAAGTACACAGAATACTCATTAAACATATTAAACAGGGTAATTTTCTCTGACTAGACTTAATATCTCCCAATTACAATCAGGAGTACATTCATTGGACACTAGTCACTGAGTAGTATAGAGTGTTTAATTTTTTTTGGTGCAGACTGGATTCTGTCAGTCACGTTTTCAGTGTGGCCACCATTCTAGGTGGCTCACCATCATGTTGCACTTCGAACTGTTGATATTAGATGGTTGCAGGCAATCGGCAGGAAGTCTTGTAGCTAGGTGTCGTGCTAGTTGGTATTCACCACTATTAAGGGCGTATCTGCAACTATACTGAAAGGAATCATGTCCCTTCTGAGACTCAAGCCACGTCATACAGTGATGCTCGCGACTGATCACCTGTACGACTGTATTGGATACTTCGATTGGACAATAGCCATACATGAGGCGAATCAAAAGAGATTCGGATGAAATTGGCATCTGAATTCTTGAATGGACTTCAAAGTAGCCTTTGATTATTAATGATAGTTCTCCTTATCTACTGACAAGTAAGTGGTCAAAAACACCGGTGCGTTTTCAATCTAAAGTCATCATAATTCAACTCGGATCTTGACTTCCTTTAAAAATCATCGATGAACTGAATGTAGGTTTAAGTTAGTAAACTGTCCTATGCTCAATTATCAATTCATCACATATTTAACAAAGAGAAATTTAACAGGATAACAAAAGAATATATTAGGCATCTATATGCTGCATTATTACTGCTTCACAAATTTATCTGTGAAATATAATATCTTCCAACTTCTTTTCTCCCTACTCAAGTTACACAGTGAATTAAATTAGCCAGACTATGGCGTTTATTTTTAGTACGCTGAAGAATATGCTTTATGCTTTATCCTTTATGACGTAAAAACCTGACAGAAAATAGACTGAAACAAAAGAAGGAAATGTTTTATAAGATGGATTGTTTGCTTTCGCTGTTCACTTCCTGAATTGTAGACAACTATTCAAGAATGACTTTATCCTGTTTAACATGTATATGAAAGCAATGAAGTCATTCACTATTACTCCTTTTGATTTACGTCAATCAATATAGGGTTTTATGGAGAGAAGAATAGTTGCTTATAAACAATAAAGTGATATCTCCGCCATATTCTCTTGTCTATTTAATTGGCCTAAGTAAATCAAATTCTTAGTTTAAAAATCACTTCGACAGAAAAGAACAAGTAGCGATTTTATCTTCAAAGGCTGTACAGTCTCAATTATATGCATAAGTTTACATTAAAACATTTCAATTGGTCAGCCGGTTCAAAGGAATATGCAGCATTGACTGCTGAGAAGAAGAGCTCTTATTTCTCAAAAATGTCTTGAATTACAATGGATACCCAGAACATGCCGTGGAGAAGAGCGATGAAACCAAAGTCAAAAGGGGGAGGATTCTCTTCCCTACCGAAGAAAATATTGTACATGAATCAGGAATTTAAGAGAGACTTAGCAGAAGGAGCTCTAAATCCTTAAAGAAGACATAACCTGCAAGAACACTAAGAGAGATATTCTGTATCCGCTCAGATTCTTCTAAGCGATGGAAAGGACAAACTCCGCCATATAGCCACTCCAATATGCATATATCAGTTGACATCTTCCTGCGGGGAGAGATATGTAGGTCGTTCTGTGCGCGTCTCTCCATAATGTGTTAGAGAACACCACTCAGGAGGGCTACAAAGAGGGGAAACTAGGTACAATCAGAAGCTTCATAATTGAATGACTCATGAACACCTGTCATACTATTCCAACCGTCTCATTATTCTAACTCACAAAGTGAATGAAAAATCTTCCAAAGGCAGTCTTCCCCCCACCTTTCTGTACTTCAGAAGCTATAAACATATGCATAGAAAAGCCAAACATGTGTGTTTAAGCGAAACAAAATCAACCTCTACGCCTACAACGGGTCTAGTTCGGTTTGACTCCTTAGTTAGCGCATTTTTTTCATCATCTCCTTCATTTTTTTGATTTCTGTTATAAAAACTATTGTTTTAATTTATTTCCATGCTCATCTCATTTAGAAATATGTTCGTTAAAGAAAGTATTTTACATATTACTCAACTATCTTGTAATCCGGTTTAAGTTTGGTTTCTCAGCTACTTGAAACGTATATTCACGCTTTCATACCCTTATATGAAGTTGGTAGTCATTACAACCGTTAGTTTCCTTTTTCACTATGTGGAACTGAATAATAGTTGTATCTGTATAAACTTGTGTGTATAAATGCGATTGTACAGCTGATTTTGAGGATGAAATCTCCAAAAAGATATTTTTCTGCTGAGTTCTTTTTTCTTTTCTCTATAATATCTTGATAGATCATTGTGATCTAAGTTGAGAGTACTGCCAGTTAATGTGAGGGGAGTAGAACTATTCATCTCAACTAATCAGTAGTACATAAGTCTGGGCAATTATACATAAGCTGATACCGGAAAGTAAGATTTTAAAAATGCATATAGTCCATAAACATGTGATCACCCGGCAACACATGATCTGAGAAGACGAATTACTGAATAGCTTCTCAGTCACAAGAAGAGTTAAAATATATAGTTCATTTTCGAAACTGTCCATGCTCCTTTTCAATGCAACTGTTGTTCTTTTATTGAATTCTTCAGTTGGGAAAGCAAAACGTTGAATCAGCTGAGCCGTTTTCTCCTCTAAAAATTCTCATCAAATAGGTAAATTTGGATTTCAATCAAAGTAATTCATCCTATATCCATTCTCTGCCTTCATGATGCCGGATCTCAAAATTCAGATAAACGAAGCCATTCTACATAAATAGATTTCACAATATGTGAATTATTTTCAGCAGTAACGCTACAACATACAGAAAGTTCTTGTGAAATATCTTCTCGGCCCAAAACCCAGTGTCAATAAATGACACAACTCATATACTGAAACAGCAAAATTAGGATTCTTTGCATATTATTTTCAGAGCTTGTGTCTCCGAATACTTTGATTTCCGTTAGGTTTCATCATTATTTAATAGAAACTACTAACTAGAGAGTACATAGCGATACTGAACAATTCTACTAGTACAAAGCTGACACTATATACACGTTTTTACTTTTCACACTTCTCTCACCTGCTACTACTGATTACCATTGTGAAAAAGAAAAGCACAGTTTAAGAAAATTGGTCTGTCTGGATTGAAATTGCACTTTTTTTACAAGGTACATTCTATTATGTCCTCACATTAGTTAGATTATCATTGCTCATTAGTGACTGCTAACAAGATGGGTTATCTGGAGTTTAAATGTCAACTTATGACCAGTGGGATCGCCCCAAGTCTTCTGTGAGAATACAAATTGAAAAATGACACTGAGTAGCAGTAGTGCACTACCATGAACTGATTATAGCTGAAATTCAAACCTCACCGACTGCATGATAATGTGTTAGCTACATCCTGCAAATAGTAATCCAACAGTTCACAAAAGAAACTGTGTAAAAACTGTGTACAATCGACAGAGCTAAAAAAACGGCGCAGGTTATTAGTCCTAAGGAGAACAGAAGAGAATCCGCAGAATATGTAGCCCCAAATCGGTAGAAGAGCAGATCACTCTTTTGAGGAAGACAGTACTTGATAATGGCTGTCAACCAAATTTTATAGATAAACACAGAAAGTTCAAAATCAACAAAGAACAGCCCATCTCTGTGGCAAAGAACGTGCTATACATGAATGTGGCGTTCAGAGGCGACCTTCTGGTCAACATCTTAGAGAGAACATTATCTAATGCCATGAAAAGAACATTCTCTGCTGCTACATTACGATTGATATTCTCTAACAACTTCAAAGATAAACTACCACATTAGACCATTTCTATGTGTACCAATTTACTTGCTCAAAGGGAGCGAGATATATAGGTAGTTCGATGCATTTTTTATCCAAGAGAGTCAATAAACATTATCCCGCTTGGCTATGAAAAGGTGACAGTGGATCAATAAAGAGTACTATAATTGAACATATAGACACCACTGGTCACTCATTATTTACGGTAAATTCATTCAAAGTCATCTACAAAGTCGAAATAAGCCTCCTGAAAATTATAAGCCTCTGTACACTTCACATTGCCCAGGCTTTAGCGATCTGGATAGAAAACCCTGATTTATTCACACAGAAGAAACTTCTCCACCCTCTCCTTCTACCTTGGGTAAAATTCCAAATTCTACTTATTTGTTAATAATGTTTGTTTTTTGAATTTTTGTATGACGTCTTAGTAACATCTTCTTCAATTACCTTTTAAATATTCTTTCTACCTGCGTCGGTAGCACAGTGGTTACGACTTTCGCCGACCTTGCGGGGTTGGATCCCCTGCCGACACACACCTGCAAAATTAGGCTACCCATATCACATGCTGAAAATTCCATACTTGTACCAAAAATATGGTGTACAATCAAAAATTCAAAAGAAAAACTAAAATAAATACATGATTTATTTTGGATACGTGTCTCCATTAACATCCTATTTCATATCAATACATACCAGTCTTCACCTCCTAGCTACTATTTTGATTACTCATTACATTTTAGAAACATTTTGATGACGTAAACAGTAACCCTAACTAATTTTTGTTTGACACTCCTAGTGTACGCACCTACAAAATAATTATATAAAAATGCGATTGTACAGCAAAGTGAATGAATTCACCGAAAAGAGACTCTTCACAGAACTTTGTTGTTCTTATAGAGAAAAATATATTAACTATCTTGGATGAAAAATGAATCCCTTTTATGCTTTCATCAAAAATCTCTAGACTGTAGTCAAGCCATTGATATAAGAATAAAACTTGGGCACTGTGGTAGAGTGTAATTCCATTATGGGTAAATTTTTATTTTGATAGAGTCTCACAGTGTTATACAGTAATATTTACTGATGACGTTTCGAGCACAAACTATTGCTCATAATCATATCAAGTTGATATGATTATGAGCAATAGTTTGTGCTCGAAACGTCATCAGTAAATATTACTGTATAACACTGTGAGACTCTATCAAAATAAAAATTTACCCATAATGGAATTGTAGTCAAGCCACTTACAAGAAACCCACCTCAGAAACCAGAAGAAAATTCGATCTACTAGTATGCACAGAAATGTTTTGAAATTACGGTCTAAATACTAGAAACATTTCGAATAGATATGACACATAAGCCAAGTACAGTACAGTAAATGACAACAAGACAAGATGACAACACCATTTACAAAATAATTTTGCATGAGTTTAGATAAGTACTAAATTGGTTGAAGTGAGTTTCGTTTTTCGACTGCAAGTTCAAAAGCATAAACTAGCTGTCAAAAGACGTGATTAATATATTTTTCGATAACAATGCAGGTTTACATATACGACCACCAGTTTGACTGAGAAAATACAGAAATTTTGAACAGTGGAGGTATTAAAACCGCAAGGAAGTTTCCAGAAGGCTGGTACTCAGACGAATTAGCAATCATAAAATAATGCAGAATTCAAATTCAAAGTCAGTTGAAACGAAGATTAATAATGTAATTAACAACCACTGACAAAAATGTGATAGTTGGGAGAATACATTTGCATCATTTATGGGGAATCCAAGTTAGTCAACTTTGTATTGACGTCTTCGCTGAGACAATGAAAACATCATAAGTAAACCCTCTAGCTAAGAGGACGTGACTGAAACCGATGTTGTAGAGAAAATCTGTGCAATTTATAAGCGTTTAATACGTACCACTGACATACTGAGGCAACCCACGATGTCAAATATATATTAATAATATTGACGCATGTGTGTAATGCTTTACTCAGTACACATAAACAGTTGTTACGTTAACAAAGAGAGAAATATATTGTGATTATTCTTACTATCCAAACTGACTCGTTGTTTCTCTACTCGAAAAAGCGATCTCTGCATCCTACTGTATAGCTGATAAAACTCCATTCAGACACACGCAGTCACAAAACGCTCCAAGAAAAATCTATGGTTTATGTTCAGCAATAATAATGTAAAAAATTCAAAATTACCTCAACAGTACAATTATGCAGTTGCACAAATGGTGGTAAATGTCCAAGTACGAAATGAGTATAATAAAACAAAATTATTTAACCAAGATTCATCTGTAAAATGTACTTGAAGATCAAGTAGTATTTTCCAAGCTAGGTGAGATCAAAACTCTGTCATCAAGAATCATACACCATACAATTCCCGTAGACAGTCCATGGTCAGAGTCACCTCGGATTCACTCAAACAAAATCACATTGTAAAACAACACATTATCAATGCATCGCACGACCACAAAGAGAAGCATTAAAATTAGAGACTGAATAGGAACAATTAGAAGTAATAAGGACTAGGAAAACTGATGATATCAAACATCTGAATAACAGTATATAGTCTAGTAGAGAAACTGATAACAGTTACAAAGTTAGTTGAAGCATCCAAATAAGTATAAATATGTATTGTATTTATGCCACGTTAAACTTTAAGCACCCCTGACTACCAATAGAGTGTCACCTCACCAGTGACCTTGAAACGCATACCGAGCAAGTTAGTGAAACCTCGCAAATAATGTTGTCATCATCAGTAAAATATGCTCATCGAAGTGTTATGCTCTTAAATGGGATATCTGTAAAGTTTCAGGTTAAGTTTGGGAAAGATTAAGTTACGGTTTAATCCAAGGAAAAGTTAGGGTTAGGTTAATCTAACAAAGGCGACATTAGGGTTGGTTCGAGTTAGATTACAGTAAGTTTCGAGATATTTACACGTAAGAGTTAGGTTCAGGAAAGATGAGAGTTATTGTTAGCGTTAGAAGACCTAAATAATTACATGCATAGAACGTAGTTAAATTACTCTGTTGTTATAAGAATAGAACTTGTGCACTGTGGTGGAGTAGAATTCCATTGTGAGTAAAATTTATTTTGATAAAGTCTCACAGTGTTATGCAGTCTTATAGTGTTAACACCGTAAAACTTTATCAAAATCATTACGCATAATTATGCAGTAACATTTACTAGGCAATAAAATGTGCTCGGAACGTCATCAGTAAATATTACTGCATAACACTGTGAGACTTTATGAAAATAAATTTTACCCACAATGCAATTATACCTTGTTTTTTTTATTTTTTTATTTTGATTACAGCTTGATGCCACACCGTATTTTCAGTACAAGTATGGCATTTACAGCATGGATATCGGTAGCCCAAATTTTGCAGGCCGACCATAGATATCGGGTGTGCGCCGGCAATGGCTCGAACCTCGGACCACGTGCATGGTCGGCGAGAGTCCTAACCACTGTGCCACCGGCTTAAAACTGAAAATTATTTCTATCAAATGTGAAAGACAGGTGTCCTCTGTAACACTTTTATACAGTTTTTATGCATTTTTTTCATAAATACATGTATTCCATACACAAAAACGCCTCCTTCACGTGATTGGTGCTTTCGAGGTCATTCACTGATTGGTAATCGGTGGTGCTTAAATTTTAACTTTGCCTGTAATTATATCGTTCAGGGAGGATTTTCCAAACAATATTTCCGTTACAATTTTAATGAATATAACAGCCTGAGTTCGAAACATAAAGTCGGGACTTTTTTTAAATGCATGCTCTGTATTGAAGACACAGTGCTTGTAAATTTGTGAATCAGGATAATAACAAGACGCAAAAATATCTCTTTCAGGCCAATATAAGTTAGAAACAAGCGTTGAATGAAACAAATTTCGTGTAATTTTATAGGATAAAATCGACTTTTAATCAAAACTTATACCATCAATTTGATTCTCTTTAGTGTAGCTGCAGAATCATTGTATAGATGTATCTTTAAATGGCAATTTTAGTTAATTGACTGTGAGAGAGAGAAATGTGGAAAATTTCACTTTTCTAGACTCTCTAAGCAGCAGCGTTGGCGGCACAGTGGTAGAATACTCGTCAATCATGCAGGTAATTCCGCCCACTAACGCACTCCTTTACCTCGCTAAGCCAGTAATGAGACTGGTAAAGAGAGAAGGTTGGGCATGAGGCTAGCAACACCATCCCGTAAAAATAAACACCATTGATACCGAAACTTCAAGCCTCTAGCTTAGAGCTCTATGTTCCACTGGGACCATAAGGGAATAAAACGCAGCATCTTATCCAACTTCGGGCGTTAAAGATGAAGAAATCAAAAGCGAGATAGGAAAACGACGACGTACAATCAGTAATCTGAAATCAGTGTGCAAATCTAATACAATCAGCATCAGAAACAAGATTCAGAATTTCGGAACTAATATCAGGTCGGTTTGTGCTTCTCCTTGACACACACACATCACTAAAAAGCATTTCTAGCAGGCTACTGTAGACAGTCATCAACAAGAACTGCCTTCACTTGGCCAGGAAGGAAGAACAACACGGGGTCCTAACAAAGAACAAATTAACAACCGATTTCCCAAGAAATCTGCAGAAGAACAGGTAAATGGAATGGACATATGCTGGGGAGACAGCTGAGTGACATCGGACACCAGGCTATCCCTCTAGTGGAACCAAAATGGGAAACGACTAGTTGTTGGGTATCATTTCGAGGTTGATATAAATGAGATCATGTGAAGAGGAGATAAAGCTTATAGGCAGTCGTGGAGCTGGCTAAAAGAGACTGTGGAGAACAAGGTGAAATGGAGAGTGGCTTCTGTTGCTTTATCATTCACTCGCAATCCAAGAGAATAACAATGATTGACACTTAGCTTGCTGTTGTGACTGGACTCGTACGACAAATTTATAAATATTGCACCAAATTAACTGTGTTGAGTCTTTCTGTTAAAGAAAAATTTATATTTGTTGCTGACCCTCTGAGTCAATGAATGATTCTAGTCATAATCCCTTGAATTTATTTTGGTGCACTTTATAATCAGGGGGACGAATAAAGCTCAGATGAAGTAGCATCATGATTACTGAGAAGATTGACATATTGGGCAATCAGGGGTTAGAAATGTAGAAATAACAACAATAGACAGGATGTTTGGATAAAAGCATCTGGTGGGATGATAACTAATGTGACGAATAATTGTTTATGCAATCAGGGATTAAATATGTAAAAATAATAAAATAAAAAAATAGACAGGAAGTTCGGATATGAAAATATGGTAGTGTAAATAGGGATTAAGGAAAAATTAAAAATAACGTGAATAAACAGGAAGTTTGGATAAGAAAATAAATGGGATAGTCACTATTTGAAGAACAACCTGTTTATGATGGCCATGGCAGGGACAAGGGTTGAACGTATTTATTTTCGATACATAGCGTGGGTTAGAGCTGTTAGATGGCCCATATCCCTATTTAATCCCTATTTAAACTACCATATTTTCATATCCGAACTTCCTGTCTATTTTTTTATTTATTATTTTTACATATTTAATCCCTGATTGCATAAACAATTATTCGTCACATTAGTTATCATCCCACCAGATGCTTTTATCCAAACATCCTGTCTATTGTTGTTATTTCTACATTTCTAACCCCTGATTGCACAATATGTCAATCTTCTCAGTAATTATGACACTTTATAATCACGAAGTAGATAAAGGACAAATTCAGAGAAGAAAATTTTCCTTACCAACGAAGTCATCTTCAGAGGCTGTTAAGTCGTATTTATATTTACCAAAAATATAAAGTGGCCGATTAGTGATTAATAGGGGTAACATAATTGATATAATTACTTAGAAGTGGCTTCAAAAGTAAAAATAAAAGTTATAAGTTACGTAATACATAGCTACACAAATGAAGAAAGCGTTGGACATTTCATAAGGTTAAAACTGTTACTGAGTGAGAAGAAAGGTAGTTGAGTGTCAGTTTAACAAGTGCAAGGAGGATGAGAAAACGTGAAAAGAGAACATGTGAGAGTAATAAAAGTGAATTAGTTATTAAAGTAAAAGTGAAATAATTTTTGAAAGTGAAAAGTGAAAAATTTGCAGGGAATGACTAATGAAGAGACTACGACCATTGTAGAGCAAGAGATTGGACGAACGTTTTCTGTAAACAGATTTCGAAGTTGCACTGACGAATTGCAAACGCCTCCAACAAGCACAAATGCCGAAACCTGGAGTCCCTTGTACCATTCATCCTCAACTTGTAGCTAAACTTTAGAGATGACTTTGGTGGGGCTTGAGAATTGAGCTAGTACCTGTCTTGCATTGTCTTTTTGCTAACCATACCGGATAGTGTTCACAGACGCATTTGGAAAGTGTGCGCTTTGTGCGGTCAATATAACTAGCTCCACAGGAGCAGGTGAATTTATAAACATACAATGAAGTCACCCAAATCGGCAGTTTATCCTTCATACATCCATTGATCATTGTCGACTGTATAAATTGATCAGTAGCTCAGTCGAAAATCTGGTTTCTCTAAGCGATCTGGATACTAGGTTCTTCAGAATCTCAGCTCTGGTATCACCTTTAAATTCGACGTTCATCAATAGCAGTTTCTTTGGCACCGTGTAGGTTCTATCGGCCTTTTGTTTTATTTTCACGCTTTTTCTTGATGAATCTTGAAGGATATCCATTTTCCATGAGGACTTGTCTGAGTCTCTCCAGTTGCCCATCGATTGTATCACTGCTACATATCCTTCTCATTGTTCGAGGATATATAATTCTCATTTTAGGAACAGTAGCTTACTAACTTTTACCGGATTAAAACAGTAATTTCTTTTTATCATCTGAAAGCTACAAATGTCAAAATATAAGACTATTGATATACTTACGAAGGTGGGAAAATGGAATCCCGTCACCGAATTATCCTATGCACTTTTGCTGTGTTACGGAAGAATAATGAAAGTATTCATTTATGCACAGTCATTCAAAATTTCTTCTACACAGGTTTCAAACGTTAAGTTGAATGAACAAATAGAAGAAAGACTATCACAGCAGGAAAGTAGCATCAATTTGTGGATGTTTGAACAGTGTGAAAGTGTATCTTAGTCATCCTTATTGCCTATTATTATTATTGTTCCCTTGGGTTCCTAATGGAACATAGGGCTTCAACCGCACGTCTCCACTTGCTTCTGTCTTCTGCTGTACTTTTCACTTGCATTCATGTTATTCCGTACTGTTTCAACTCCTCTTTACACGATCTCCTCCATGTCAAACTTGGACGCCCCACTCGCCGCTTCCCTTTCGGGTTCCACTCGAGCATTGGCCTGACGCGTAATGTCACCCAGTGGCCTCTCCAGCGAGTGTTCAATCCATCTTCACTTTCTCCTGCATATTTGTTGGGCTGTTGGTTCTTGTTTTGTTTGTTCCCATAGTTTCTTGTTGGTGATTCTTTCCGGCCATCTGATCTTCAGTATAGAGCGAAGACAGTTGTTGATAAAGGTGTGCAACCTGTTGGAAATATTCTTTGTGACCCGCCAAGTTTCTGATTCGTATAGAAGAACTGACTTGACGTTTGTACTGAAAATCCGAATTTTTTTGTTGATGCAAGCTGAGTGACGAAGATTTCCAGATTGGTTTCAGGTTGATGAATGTATTTCTCTCCTTCCCGATTCTCGATTTGACATCCTCGTCCGTTCTTTATTGCTTATAAAGCAGAAGAATTATCCAAAAGAATCGAAGAAAAGCAATCAAAGTCGCATTGAAAATAATATTTTACTCCGCCAGACTCATTCCATTTTACAACACGTTATTCTCGTTAACTCAGTCAAAAGAAGATATAAGTATGCTGCTTCTCATGTCAACTCACATTGCACTGACCAGTTCACCTGTATTTGAGGCAGCAAGTGCACAGTAAAAAACAGATAATACGGCATCTACCAAATTTTCTGAGCATTCCCCTAAAAGTCTCTGGATGAAACGCAGCATAATGTTCTCAAGTGTAACTGCCAGACAATGAGTTGACATGGGACATATAGAGGAAATTAGTCAGGTCTTCAAAATACTTAGGTTCTCAGAAACTGTTGTGATCAGAAGGGTTCGACCCAACCTGTGTGTTGTGTTTTGATTTTCTTTTACTGATTTGCACTGACTATTTAATCTTCCAAATTTACTTAACTGTTTTGTGTATGTGTTAAAATTACACTTCACTTATTCACTACCCCTCCCTCGAACTCTCAACCATAATGTGTATAAATTCAAATGAAGTATAATTATATTTCAGTAGTTTACACACAATGATAAGTTTTGTTACTGGTAATTTTTTTTAATTTCCTCTCACGTTCCCCAGTGGAACATAGGACTTCAATCTAGTGGCTTGAAGTTTCTGTAGCAGTGCTTATTTTACAGGATGGAGTTGCTAGCCTCATGCCCAACTTTTCCTCTTCACCAGCGTTATTTCTGGGTTAGCGAGGTAAATGAGTGCGTCGGCCGGGGATCGAACTCCGGCCCATGTGCATGGTCGGCGAGCGTCCTAACCACTATGCCAACGACTCACGTTGTTGGTAATATTTCGAGCAAAATTACTGCCCGTGTTCACACCACTGTTGGAACTGTTTGATTCACACATTTATGATTTCTACTCATATATATATTTCATTATTTTTGCTCATGCATGTTTTTTTGTGTATTTAAGTTATATTCCACGTTCATTCATGTGTTTGTATTCAGAAGTATATTCCAAGTTGTTGATAGTTGTACTGAGTCACCCTTGTTACATGTATCCGGTGTGACTTTAATGAGTATCGATTCTGTTATAAGTCTTTCTTTCCATTTGTTCATGTTAGTTTTTAGAATACACACATTGTTCCAATCGATATCGTGGTTTTTGTCCCATGCATGTGCAGCTATCGATGATTTTTTTTCAAGATTTTTGTAGGCTTGTGTTCCTGTTGGTTGACCTTTGGTTAGGCGTTTATGTTCATTCACTCTTATTTTGAGTGATCTGGACGTTTGCCCCACATATTTAGTCGGACAGTCAGCACAAGATATTTTGTAAATCAAGTTGTTTTTTCCATCATTTTTATGGGATCTTTCAGTTGATTTATTTTATATTTGATTAGATTTGAGGTTTCTTTGAATTGCCTCTGATGTACCATTTTTATATTTTATTGTGACTTTTGGCATTCTCCCATCTTGTTATTCTCCGGTTTTACCCTCTTTTTTACATTATCTTTTATAAATTCTTTTGGGTCGTTGTTTTCGAGTAGCATTTTGAATAGGACGTTTATTTCTTTACACTGGTCCTCTGGCGTTGTTGTAAGTCTACGTATTCTATCTGCAAGACCTTGTATTAATCCTCGTTTCACCGTGAGTGAATGAGCTGAGTGATAATCGAGGAATCTTCCAGAGTGTGTGGTTTTTCTATATAGCGTCGTTTTAATGCTGCTATCTGTTATTCTTTGTATTTTTCAGTCTAACATAGGTGGTTCCCCAATTTCATTCTCTACTTCCACAGTGAATTATATTGAGTCGACATGGCTGTTTATGTGGGAGAATAGTTTCTCAGTATCGTTTTTTTTCCACTATTACTAGTGTGTCGTATACATATCTCCAACACCATTTTAGTGATAACCTTAATGGTTTAAGGGCATTCTCTTCCCAATAATCCATGAATATGTCAGCTTTTATTGGTGAGATAGGTGATCCCATGGCTACTCCTTCATTTTGTTGGTATATTTTCCCTGCGAATGTAAAATATGTTGTTGTCAGACAGTGTATAAATTCACTCTGTTGTTCAGTCTTGTATTCTTCAGTCTTTAGTCACTCCATGTTTCCAAGATAGATGTGAACTCTACCACCCTCCCCTCTTGTTGTCTAATTGTACA